>LR990044.1:21587621-22010121 GCA_905147135.1 Blastobasis lacticolella | reverse complement strand
AATAAATCAAAAAATAATAATAAATTCTACTTTTTGACAACGGCAATAGGTTCCCTAACCCATTGCCACCTAAATTAAGCCCAAACAGTGGCGCAGTAGCTTTAAAAACCGCGTTCTTCAAGTTTTTCGGCCATTTTGTTTTTTGTTCTTCAAAATTTAAGTAGCAATATCTCTGGAACAAATAGACCTACAGTGTTGCGGTTTCTTGTTGAGGTGAAGGCGGAGGGTATACTTTAGCATAGGACCCTTTTCAGGCGTTTTCAGGCGCCTGAAAATTTTCAGCCTGAAAGCAGTTGTAGTAGACTCCCCAAGTGAAGCCAACCTCAGTACTGAAAACCCCGTGTCTCTAGGAGCCATAGGGGTGGAGTTATCCACTGTCGAAACCTAGTTTTGACAGTTGGCCGCCATTTTGAGCAAACTTTTGCCTGCCCTGGCTTCGGAAGTGGAGGTCGTAGGAGGTTGGGATTTTCGATATCTGGGCCTAAATCATCATCTCTATCGAACCCGACTACTTTCAGCTAAATTAGAGACATAAAAAATTTGACACCTGAAAACGTTTTCAGGAGAAATACGGAAAGAGCCGACCTACGTAGTCCAAATCCGGAGTTTCTCGGGCCACCCAGAGCGGAGTTACAGAGCATCAAAGCTAGACTTTGACAGTTAGTCAGCCATTTTGAAATTTTTTAACCTTAAATAACTCCGCGACGGGAGGTCGTGGGGAGTCGGGGTTTGGACTATTGGTAAAGGCAGGACGCCCTTAACACGTTTAAACGGTTTTCAGGCATTTTCAGGATACAAAAATTTTTGACCCTGAAAAACACATTTTTGTGCAGCGCCCGGCGCGCTCTATCGATTGACACCACGCACGGGACTTTGCGACCTGCGGTTGCCGAGATATTCATAAATTTAACTTTCTTCAAACTTTGAGTAAGTTACTTCAGTCCGGGATATCTCGGGAACCCTTGGGGTTAGCCACCCCGTGATTGGATTCGTTTGGGAGGGCTCGCCGGGAGCTATACTTACAGGTATAGGTAGAGACTCTACGTAGAGCCAGTGTAGAGATCGACTCTACGTTCGTAAATTCACCAAACCTAACCAAATTTCTGCTGGGTTTAGGCATTACTTACATTTATTAAAGGCTATCGTTAACATTTTATGACCAATGCTCTACTTGGAGTCGAATTACTTAAGTGAAACTTTTGTTTAACTTAAAACGTAGCATAGGACCGTTAGATTTATTCTTAGCTTAGATTTAAGACCTTATAAGATATCAAAGTTTACTGTTACGTGACTCTACCGCCTATACACGGTAGAACATGCATCGGACACCGCCTGTAAGGCCACAACAAGGTAGAACGTCTGGCGCAGGCGCCGGTAAAGACACTCCACTAAAAATGGAGACAAAGAACCCCCTACTGATTGCAACTCAATGTCTGCAAGAATCCAAAAAGCAGTTAGATATGTCCGGTAACCTAAAGATAACAATAAAGGAAAAAGTCATGAGCTGTCTGCAGGCGATGTTCGACGTAGTCACCCGGCTCTACGCTGATAAACAAGACCTTGAAAACAGACTGACGGAAAAAACCGAGGCGGAGTCCGAGGCTCTACGAAATCAGTTGAGGGAGTATATTGATCAAGTCCATCAATCCAAATCCGGGTTAGATGATCGAATACTCGAGCTACGGGGCGAAGTGGATAACCTCTCCTGCAATCAGTCGAAGCTGTACGACACCGTGCTAGCCAATATTAAAAATGATAAGGACAGAATGGAGGCAATTGAGAGCAAGTTGGAGGATTTAAAAGAGGGATTGAGTGACCCAAAGGTTAATGGAACTGTGGAGACGGCCGACAGCAAAATTATTTGCAGCCAACTAAAAGAAGTGGAGGCCACAATCATCGAGGAAATAAGGACGAAGGAGGTGCGCTCGTACGCCGACGTACTTGCAGGCATATCAAATCCTGCTGGTGCGTCGGCGGGGGAGACACCCTCGACCCACTCGGTGATAGTGACATCCACAAAAGAAGATTTAGCAAAGATTAATACATCTATAGCAGAAATAAAAAGAGACCTGACAAAGTATGGACGCATGCAGCCCACACCAATGCAATCTAATTCCAGGCCGAACGAACACCAACCGGCAAAACAAACCTCTCTACATTCTATCATTGTTACGTCCAGTAACAAAGAAGACACGAGCCAAGAGCTATTAACAAAAATTAGAGAGGCGGTGGACGCGAAAAATACCGGTATACGCGTCGATAGGTTGCGCAAGGCAAGAGACCAAAAAATAGTCATAGGTTGTCATAGTAAGGAGGACCTAAATAGGGTTACCAAGGCAATTAAAACAAGCAATCTCGAAGTAAAAGAGGCACAGAGCAGGGATCCATTGATTTTGATTAGAGATATGCTTGCAGTGCATACGGACGAAGATCTGATTTCAGCACTCAAAAATCAAAATAAACACTTGTTGGGTGATCTCAAAGAGGAAGAATTAAGATTTGCAGTGAGATACAGGCGAGAAGCCAGGAATCCACATATTAAGCACGTAGTAATGCAGGTTTCCCCTCTGGTCTGGAAACGCCTAACGGACGCAGAGCGGGTTCACATAGACCTCCAACGACTAAAAGTTGAAGACCAATCGCCGCTAGTACAGTGCTCACTTTGTCTTAGCTATGGTCACAGTAGGCGCCACTGTAAAGAAACCATAGAGAAATGCAGTTACTGCGGAGGCCCACATCGCTGGGCAGAGTGTGATGACCGTCGTGTGGGTTGTGATCCGACATGCTGCAACTGCAAACGGTCAGGGCTGACCGAGACGAGCCACAATGCATTTAGCAACGAATGCCAAGTACGCAGAAAGTGGGACGCCTTAGCTCGGGCAACAACTACTTATTGTTAAGGGCAACCATGGTGGAAATAAGGATGCAACCCCAATGAACATAGGGCGGCACCAGGTGTTTCAAGCAAACCTACAAAGGAAAGAACTGGCGACATATGAAATAATGACAGAAGCAAACAGGAGGAAGGTGGCTTTTGCATTGCTGCAGGAACCGTATGTGGGGGGTTCGAAGACCATGAGAAACTACAGAGGAGTGAGGATATACCAGAGCGACAATCAGGGAGATGGTACGGTTAAGGCGGCAATCGCCGTATTCGATCAAGAATTAGATATCATACCGTATCCAAAACTCACCACTAATAACATCGTGGTGGTGGGGATCCGAACAAGCAAATGGGAAATCACTGTGGTTTCTTTTTACTTCGAACCTGACCAACCCCTGGAGCCGTACCTGGAGCAGCTTAAAGCCATTCAACTAGAACTTAAACCTAAAAAGCTCATAATGGGTGGGGACACAAATGCTAAAAACACCTGGTGGGGAAGTACCGAAGTTAATCATAGAGGAGAGGAAATGCACGGGGCCATTGAAGAAATGGGATTACAAATACTCAACGTGGGGGATGTTCCAACATTTGACACAATCAGGGGCAACAAGCGATTTTCCAGCCACGTCGATGTCACAACCTGTACGATGGACATGATCGGCCTAGTAGAAGACTGGAGAGTGGATGAAGCAATAACAAGCTCGGATCATAACACCCTCGTGTTCAGTATCATGCTTGCAAAAGCAAAAGGAATGAATGTTCAGAGGACAACACGAGTTTATAACACCAAAAAAGCAAACTGGACACTATTTCATGAAAAACTAAACCAGCTAAAAGGAGAGGAGGATATAAACGTCGCAAAGGTACAAAAAATCCACAGTAAGAGAGAATTGGATCTCGTGACAGAACGCTTTGCGAGCGTAGTTACGAAAGCATGTGAGGAAACCTTACCAAAAAAGAGGTCCACCGAAAAACTTACTCTGCCGTGGATGTCCGAGGAACTGGAGAAGTTAAAGAAAAAAGTACTCACCTTGAAGCGTCGAATACGTTGCGCAGCACCAGTCCGGAGAGATAAAGTGATCCGTGAATACCTGCAAATAAAAGAAAGTTATGAAATGGAGGTAAAAAAGGCTCAGGTAGAAAGTTGGAAGGAATTTTGCGGAAAGCAGGATAGGGAGGGAGTTTGGGAAGGTATATACAGAGTAATAAATAGAACAACCAAGAGACAAGAGGATTTGCCCCTAGAAAGTAATGGAGTGATGGTGGATCTGAGTGAATCTGCCAAGTTGTTAACTGAGGTCTTCTATCCGGATGATCTGTCGGTAAGCGATACAATACACCACCAAAGCGTTAGGGAAAAGGCAGACCATGTAAACGATAGGCACCCAGAGGAAATACATGACTCGCCTTTTACGATGGAGGAGCTTCGAAGCGCGGTGGAGAGCTTCAATCCAAAAAAGGCTCCGGGTGCGGATGGCTTGACAGCAGATATCTGCAGTCATGCAATATCTGGAGAACCGGAGTTCTTCTTGGCACTGGTAAATAAATGCCTCGAATTGGAACACTTCCCAACTATTTGGAAGGAAGCTACAGTGGTGGTCCTGAGGAAACCGGGGAAAGAAACCTACAGAAACCCCAAGTCATATAGACCCATAGGCCTGTTGCCAGTGATGGGAAAGATATATGAAAAAATGCTGGTGAACCGCCTCAGATGGCATGTACTGCCGAGATTGAGCACTCGCCAATACGGATTCATGCCCCAAAGAAGCACTGAGGACTCCCTCTATGACCTGACACACTATGTACAACAAAAAGTAAAGGCTAAAAAATTAGTAACAATGATATCATTGGACATAGAGGGTGCCTTTGACAACGCGTGGTGGCCAGCCATCAGGGTTCGGTTGGCTGAGGTGAACTGCCCTGTAAACATTAGAAGAGTAATGGATAGCTACTTGCAGGACAGAAAAGTCTCGGTAAGATACGGGGGCGAGCAGAACACAAAAAACACAACGAAAGGCTGTGTTCAGGGATCTATAGGCGGACCCACATTATGGAACATTCTACTGGATCCGCTGTTGCGGGGGCTCGAGGAGCGCGGAGATTATGTGCAAGCTTTTGCGGATGATGTGGTGCTGGTCTTCGATGGAGACACAGCGCTGGAGGTCCAAAGACGTGCCAATGCCGCCCTCGACTATGTCCGGGATTGGGGAATTAAAAATAAGCTAAATTTTGGTCCTCAAAAGACCAAAGCCATGGTTTTAACCCGAAAGTTGAAGTATGATACACCGAGGCTGAGCATGGGCGGGGTCGGCATTGGTATATCTGAAGACATTAAGATCCTGGGACTCTACGTCGACAGTAAACTAACGTTTAATAAACACGTCGCGGAGGTTAGTAAAAAAGCTATAAACATCTATAAACAGCTGTCAAGAGCGGCCAGGATCAGCTGGGGCCTTCATCCAGAAGTAATTCGCTTAATATATAGAGCCACAGTAGAACCCGTTATTATGTACGCTTCTCCCGTCTGGGCACCAGCAGCGCGGAAACTAGGGGTTCAAAAACACCTGAATAATGTTCAAAGAGGTTCGCTCAAAAAATTATTAAAGCGTACAAAACCGTTTCTTTAAACTCGGCGCTGGTGCTATCTGGGTTGCTTCCACTGGACCTGCGAATCGGGGAAGCTGCAGCCCTATATGAAGCAAAAAGGGGAAAGCTGCCGCATCTACTGGCCGACAGGGAGGTAGAGCGGGTGGCTACATATGCAGAGGCTCCTCATCCAGCGGAAAATGTGCGCCTGGAGTTCATGAGCCTGGTAAATCAAGCAGAAGTAGACGCTAATAATAAGCAAGAAATTAGAATATACACAGACGGCAGCAAAATTGATGGTGAAGTCGGCGCATCACTATCTGTATGGAATGGTGATACCGAGATTAAAGCCATTAAGTTAAAGCTGTCGTCGTACTGTACGGTTTACCAGGCGGAATTGCTGGCCATATCGGAAGCAATGAGGTTCACCCTGGAACGCCAGGAAACAAGCTTTGGCATATATAGTGACTCGCGGTCGGCGCTCGAAACGATCGCAAATAATGACTCCAGGCACCGTTTAGCTCTACAAGCCAGAGAAATCATCCGAACATCTAAACTCCAGAATAAAGAAATATCTCTATTCTGGATCAAAGCACACGTTGGCCTGGAAGGAAATGAAAGAGCAGACTTTTTGGCCAAGGAAGCAGCTAAGAGGAAAACTAGACCAAAATATGACTTGTGCCCGGTCTCTTATGTAAAATGGCAAATTAGGCAGGATTCACTTGAACAGTGGAATGATAGGTATGTGACGGGAGGAACTGCTGCGGTTACGAAAATGTTTTTCCCGGATGTCGTACACTCCTACAAAATTATAAAGGAAATGGAAGTGACAGGTACACTAACACAGGTACTAACGGGGCATGGCGGTTTCTCTGAATACTTGACAAGGTTCAAGTGTAAGGAGAACACGTCATGCATCTGTGAACCAGGAGTCGAAGAAACCGTAGCACACATCCTCTTCGAATGCCCAGCAAACGCTAAACAACGACATGACATTGAAAATAGAATTGAAGAGACTCTATGTAAAGAAAAAGTTAGTGAAATAATATCAAACAAAAGCAAACGATCGCACTTACTAAAATATATGATAAACGTAGCAAATAAGGTTATAAGTAGGAATAAATAAGATATGATGCCAATATATAATGGTTATATATAGGTCAAGCATATGTTTAGATAGATAAGAATAAGTATAATATAAAGTAAGCAATTTTGAGTAGGTGTTATATTACAATAAGTAACTTAAATTAACTTAAAAATTTAATAAGTAGAGATAATGTTGTTACTATATAGATAGAGTCAACCGATGTATTGCAGCAATAGAGCAATGCCCATATTGAAATTGTCCTCATTACATATATATACAAAAAAAAAAAAAAAAAAAAAAAAACAATAAGCAAAAAAGAAAGATGAAAAAAAAAAAAAAAAACAAAAAAAAAAAAAAATATCCATATACTGATTTAGTATATCATGCAAAGAAGAACCATATACTTCGTACAGCTAATTGTACTGAATTAGTTCATAACATGTACTGTATGTAGTAAACTTATGTACTATAGATTATAGACCCACAAATATTGTGTTATGATATTACTTGACAGGTGTAGTTTAAGACTATCAATATATAGAAAATTGACAATGTTATATGTTTTACAACCATTAGATTTTAAATTAAGCAATGTAAAGTAATAAATAAGGCAAAAAAAAAAAAAAAAAAAAAAAAAAAAAAATAAGCATAACAAGGATTCCGTTTAACTACGGAAGAAACAGAGCAAACTGTCAAGCCGTATATGGCCTAGACTATTGTCTCTGACATGGCCGGCAAGACAAACAATTAAAAAAAAAAAAAAAAAAAAAAAACCTAACCTAACCTAACCTAACCTAACCTAACCTAACCTAACCTAACCTAACCTAACCTAACCTAACCTAACCTAACCTAACCTAACCTAACCTAACCTAACCTAACCTAACCTAACCTAACCTAACCTAACCTAACCTAACCTAACCTAACCTAACCTAACCTAACCTAACCTAACCTAACCTAACCTAACCTAACCTAACCTAACCTAACCTAACCTAACCTAACCTAACCTAACCACACAATGCGTTTGACCAACAGTGTCCAATTAAAAGAAAGTGGGATGCGATCGCAAGGTCATCGGTGGCATATTGTTAATGCAGCAGGCGTCATGATCGTTATGTGTATTAAACTACTTTTAGAATATAAATTAGAATATAAGCGTAAAGGATACAATTGTTTCTCCTCAAACTTCAAACACGATAAATGTGACAAGCACAACAATGGTCAGGCCTGCGCCTGTGAATCGACAGCAGCAGTAATAACCGTTCTTTGGAGAAACAAGTATCTGTTCCTGAAGGTAATAGTGCTTAAAGGTAATAATGACTGCCGCTGCCGAGACACAAAAACTGTAGAAAATAAGAAAATAGATGTATAAGAAAAATATGTAATAGTATATTTGAGTATATACAACATTAACATATAAAACCACGTGAACAACAGAAATATGATAGTATAAAACCCTAGCGTAAGAACACCCATTGTAAAACAAGATAAAAAAAATAAAAATAAAAACATATATATAAACATATAAAAAAAAAAAAAAAAAAAAAAAAAAAAAATTATAATAAGAATAAAAAAAAAAAAAAAAAAAAAACCTATAGCGTAAGACATTCCTGTATAAATTATATATATCGGTAGAGTAACTTCTATACTGTCGAAATAGACAACGTACTGTAGCAATACCACAGAACGAATAAAGGTAAACACATAAGAAAACGTAATAAAGAACATAAGGTGGAGAAGAGGAGAAACAATTGTGTAATAGTTTTCAATTAAACATTTATTATCAAAGTCCCGGCATTCAGGCTGGGGTCCAAGTCCGAGACCTAATTCAAAGGTCTCAATTAAAAAAAAAAAAAAAAAAAAAAACCTAACCTAACCTAACCTAACCTAACCTAACCTAACCTAACCTAACCTAACCTAACCTAACCTAACCTAACCTAACCTAACCTAACCTAACCTAACCTAACCTAACCTAACCTAACCTAACCTAACCTAACCTAACCTAACCTAACCTAACCTAACCGCAGTACGCATCCAATAGTGACCGAATAAACATATAGCTCCGCGATAAAAATTGCCATAAATCGCAATTTTTGAGCTACGCGCAAAATTGTGTTGTGCTGTGATAAATAACTGTGTGACTCGCCAGGATTAGCGTTTGCAACGCTCTCCCTCATCAGGTGCAGCTCCCACAGGATCCCAACTTCAGAGGTTAATAACATCAAGAAGGTTAGTGCTATAAAGTACAGCATTATATCATCTAAAAGTGCTCGTTTAGCTCTATTAAACGTTGAAAACGGAATTGTGATCGGAAGTCATCCTGAGAAGTTACAAGCTCCTAAATATTAACATTTTTGCCACGCGTGGCCTACTTACAACATACGTTCACTGAGTAGCGGCACGAGGCGTGACGTAGCTGACACACCGGCCGTACCTGACGACTTCAGGCTTCACCTAAGAAAAAGGCGTCAAGTCTCATAGGGAAAAACACGACTACTCCATCCATTAAAGCACCAAGGTCGCTAAGAGAGCAGGTCTTGACGAAAGCAGCGGTTGCAGTAACATCTGCCCAAGAATCAGAGGACGAATCGACGGTGGAACTGGACCCGGTTGCTGCGTTTGCGGCCATCGAAAAGGTTTCCACCTGGGAACAAGCAGATAGTCCTCTGTGCCTCGCTGTGGCATCAGACGATGAATTATCGGTTGTGTCCGACTCGGCGACGTCCGAACTGCCGCGGGTCGGGCGGCAGAGCATGATATTCTCGTCAACAAGGCGGCCTGGTGTCGAAATGGATATGGCCACAAAACACGCCAACGATCTTCTTCAAAAGGGAAAGGAGGCAATAGAGAACGCAGGCAATATGAAGAGGGAATGCAAATCTATAGCCCTAGAATGCCTGCAGTCGATGTATGAAACGGTTCTGGCATTATCTGACTCCCGATCCAGACACAAGTTCAACTTGGAAAAGGAACGCTCCAGGAACGCGCAGGAACTAGTGCGCGTAGAGCGAGCTCATAATAAGAAAATAACGGAGATAACTAACAACATAATCTCTGAGCTGAGTCATGTCAGAGCCGATGTTACATCTACCTTGAAGGAGACGCAGGCCGTAAGAGGTTGGTTGGAATTTGAGACGACCGAACCCCATAAGCAGATAAAGGACATATTAAAGTCGGTGTCGGAACAAAGCATGTGTATTAAGACACTAGCAGACAGACCGACGCAACATCGCCAAGAGGGTGCAGGAGGAAAAACTTCAGGGGTCACACACAGCGATCTCTCAAGGCTCCACTCTTCACTAAGTACAATTTCCAATCAATTGGACACAATGAGAAGGGACTTTGAAGAGACGCGAATATCAACCTCTGAAGTAAAGGACACAACATTAAAAACCTTAGACCTTATTAAAACACAGCCGTCACCACCTTCACATTCGGACTCTTCCAGCATAGAATTGGGTCTCGACGAACTTAAGACCACAATAGACAAAATAGGTATGGATATACATAACAATATGACTACCAAACTATCTACGTTACCCGCAAACCAGCAGCAGTCTAGCGAGCAGCTGAAGGAGCACCTTCAACCTATCACTGAACGCCTGGAAGCTGTTTCATCCGAGTTACGCACAATGAGGAAGCTCAAACAGCAAGAGCAACCGCCAGCAGCCGTTCTCAATTTAGGCGCAGAAATAGCAAAGGCAGAAATGGTGCAAGCCAAGTCAAAACCACCTTCTTATGCGCGGATTTCAGCTAAACCTCCAACACCGAATCCTAACCATACTCTGATCGTCTCATCAACGGACCCTGGGAAAACCGGTGAAAAAGTGATAGAGACGATTAGAAAAGTACTTGACCTCAAAAATACAGGGGCAAAAGTGGACAGGGTGAGAAAGGCAAAGAACCAGAAGGTCATTCTGAGCTGCAATACTAAAGAAGACCTAAACCTTGTCCGAGATAGGGTTAAATTGGACAAGACTCTCAAAGCAGAGATTGCCAAAGCTAGCAACCCACTCGCAAGAATGAAGGATGTGCTCTCCTATCATACTGACGCAGAGATTGTTGAGCATGTCATCGTGCAAAATAAGCACTTATTACATGGAGTCGATATGAAGGAAAGTACAATTCGAGTCCGCTATCGCAAAAAAGCCCGAAATCCTCACGAATGCCATCCGGTCTTGGAACTCTCCCCAGAGATACACAAACGCTTTGTCGACGCAGGCAGAGTTTATGTTGGCCTACAGAGAGTCCAAGTGGTTGACCAGTCCCCAATGGTGCAGTGCACAAAGTGTTTGGGATTCGGTCATACAAGGGCTCTATGCAAGGATAAGAACGATCTGTGCAGTTACTGCGGGGATCCTCACCTCTGGGAAAAATGTCCAAGTAGGCAGGAGGGACTAACCCCCAAGTGCAGAAACTGCGTTAAAGCTCAAGGAGAGAACCGTGACGTCGCACACAACGCATTTAGCATTGAGTGTCGAGAACGGCAGAAGTGGGATGCCATAGCGCGGGCTCGTGTGTCCTATTGCTAAGGGCGACCAGGAGGCCACAAGCAACACCCCTCGTGATACAAGCAGGCTGCACATCATCCAAGCAAACCTGCAACGCTCCAAACTAGCAACAGCTGAGCTACTTCAGGTGGCGAGAGAGAAGGGTATATCTGTAGCTTTGGTCCAAGAGCCCTACGTGGGAAGGACAGGCATTCTTAAACAATATCCTGGAACTCGAGTCATACAGTGCTCCCTAAATCGCCAGAAACCAGTGAAGACCGCTATAATAATCTTCAGTGACCGCTTGGAGGTAATACATGACCCCCAGCTGGTGACTGAGACGGAGGCGGCTGTCCTGTTGGTAGCGGGAAAACTGAAGCTGGGAGTGGTATCAGTATATTACGAGGGAGATCAGGACATAGAACCGTACTTGGCGAGGACTCGTGCGGTCTGCAACAAGCTGGATACAAATAATCTGATCGTAGCGGGTGACGTCAACGCGTGGAGTCAATGGTGGGGGAGCAGCGTTGAAGATGCAAGAGGAGCAGCATATAGTACCTTCCTTAATGACATGGATTTACAAATCTTAAACACAGGAGATACGCCAACGTTCGAAACGTACAGGAGAGAAAGACTCTGTACCAGTATAGTCGACGTAACCGCTTGCAGCGAGTCACTGCTGGGAGTCATAGAGAACTGGAGGGTTGACAGAAGTTTGATCACATCAGACCACAATGCCATAACATTTGATCTGTGCCTTGAAGCGACGCTGAAACCTATTCCGTCCTCATCAACACGCAGATACAACACAAAGAAGGCCAACTGGTCGGACTTTAGATCCTATTTCAGAGCTCTCCTCTCAACATACAACATAACACCCGAAACCGTTGAGACGTTGAAGGCACCTAAAGATTTGGAAGCCAAAATAACTGCTTACACACAAGCAATTCAAGAAGCGTGTGATAAGGCTATTCCTAGAGTTGGACAATGGAGAAAAGACGGAAGACCTCCATGGTGGTCCAAACATTTAGAGGACCTTAAGAGAGAGGTACTAAAGAAAAAGAGAAGAATAAGGAACGCAGCCCCCACCAGAAGACAGCAGATCGATGAGTATCTGATGGCCAAAAAGGATTACCAAACAAAAGCTGAGCAAGCTCAGACTGAGAGTTGGAAAACTTTCTGCACCACACAAGAAAAGGAAAGCATGTGGGACGGTGTCTATAGGGTCATAAGAAGGACAGCCAAGAGACAGGAAGACTTACTCGTGAGAAGTGTAAATTCCACAACTCTAAGCCCAGAACAATCAGCGGGGCTCCTGGCAGAAACCTTCTATCCCAACGATTCCGAATCGACCGATCATCCGTACCACACTCGGCTCCGGCAACTGACGGGAGGCAGACCAACTGAGTTCGCAGACTTGCCGGGGGACGATCCACCATTTACAACAGCAGAACTGGATCTAGTTCTTAGGGCATTAAACCCTAAGAAAGCCCCCGGTCATGACGGATTGACGGCAGATATTTGCACCGTGGCCATCCAAACCGACAGGAAGGTGTTTTTGGCTTTGGCAAATAAGTGCCTGTCTCTCGCGTACTTTCCCAGGCAGTGGAAGTTGGCCCACGTAGTCATTATACGGAAGCCAGGAAAAGAGGATTACACCCATCCAAAATCCTACAGACCAATCGGTCTACTGCCAGTTCTTGGAAAGATAGTCGAGAAGCTTTTGGTGGGCCGCATACAGTGGCATATTTTTCCAACTCTCAATAAACAGCAGTACGGCTTCATGCCGCAGCGCGGGACCGAGGACGCCCTATTTGACCTCGTAAAACATATTCGGGAGGAAGTGAACGATAAAAAGATCGTCCTTCTAGTCTCCCTGGACATAGAGGGGGCCTTCGACAACGCGTGGTGGCCAGCATTAAAACATCAATTAATTAACAAAAAGTGTCCAAGAAACCTATACGCACTGACAGACTCGTACCTAAGCGACCGCAAGATCAAGGTCAATTATGCCGGAGCGACAAGTGAGAAGGAAACTACGAAGGGTTGTGTTCAGGGTTCCATCGGCGGACCAACCTTTTGGAACATCATCCTTGATCCTCTGTTGCAGAAACTCACCGGTGAGGGCGTGTACTGTCAGGCTTTCGCGGATGATGTGGTATTGGTTTTCTCTGGGCAAAAGATTGACGAGCTGGAACAGGCCGTCAACAACACTCTCGGTACTGTGGTCAAATGGGGACTCCAAAATAAGCTAAACTTCGCAGCTCACAAAACCAACGTGATGCTACTAACGAAAAAGCTAAAATACGAATCCCCGCAACTCTACATGTCGGGACGACGTCTCGACCTAGTTGATGAAATAAAACTTTTGGGTCTCATTATTGATAGCAGACTAACGTTCAGGCCACACATTGCCGCCGTTTGCAAGAAAGCCATGGACATATACAAACAGCTGGCATGTGCAGCGAAAGTAACCTGGGGCCTGAACGGAGAAATTATCAGAACAATGTACACAGCGGTTATTGAACCCATAGTCATGTACGCCGCAAGTGCGTGGTCCTCAGCCACGGAGCTGCAAATGGTCAAAGACCAACTAAACACCTTACAAAGAGGATTCGCGCAGAAGATCTGCAAGGCGTATCGAACGGCCTCACTCACGTCGGCTCTAGTCCTGTCGGGTTTGCTCCCGCTGGACTTGAGGATACAGGAAGCCTCCAGCCTATATAAAATTAAGAAAAACCTCACAAAAGACTATCTACCACCCAAAAGGGAGCTCGAACAGAAGGTTAATCAACTAAACCTTCCCCATCCATCGGCGTTCTTGGCGCCGGAATACGAGCTCCTGGAAGACACGAATCCCGAAACCCTCGAAGCCCACCACATCTGCGGGCCACAGATTTTCACCGATGGCAGCAAGATAGAAGGCAAAGTTGGCGCTGCCCTATCATGGTGGGAACAGGGAAAGGAAACGTCGTTTTCAATGTATAGTCTGGATCCGTCTTGCACTGTATTTCAGTCGGAGTTATTCGCACTGCACAAGGCAATGGAGATGGTGAAGGAAAGTGGTCGCTCTGTTGTCAACATCATGAGTGACTCTAGATCATCATTGGATCTCCTGAGCAACTCCAAAGTGACTCACCCCCTTGCCAATTCTATCCTAGAGAGCGTGCGAGAACTCAAAACAGAGAAGAGGAAAATTCGCTTATTTTGGCTGAGGGCACATGTAGGAACCGTCGGGAATGAGCGCGCGGACGAGCTTGCGAAGACGGCGGCCTTGAGAGCAGACGCCACCTCAGACTATGACAAAATACCTCTGTCCTATGTCAAGAGAAAGATCCGCGAGGAATCTGTTCGGAAATGGCAGGACAGATACGAAACCTCCAGCACAGGATCGGTCACAAAAACCTTCTTTCCGGATGTAAATGAAGCATTCCGGATAGTAAGGAAGATAAAGCCGACGCCCATTCTAGTGCAAGCACTGACAGGACATGGAGGTATAGCGGAATATTTACATCGGTTTAAGTTAAAAGACAGCCCCGAATGTGAGTGTGATCCGGGCGTCATTGAGTCTGTATGGCATATAATCTTAGACTGCCCCCGTTTTCTGGCGGCTCGACATGACTTACAAAACCGCATAAACACAAATCTAACAAAGGCAGGGCTTCACAAAGTTTTAGCTGATGAGATCAAAAGGCCGCATCTGTTAGATTTCATTGCGTCAATTTTTAAAACAGCAGTTGCCAGAAACAGCACCATCACCCCTGGTACGGCAACAACGGCGACCCAAGTCACATTCCCACGCGCCGTGAGCCCTATTCTCGTCCCACACCAAACCACAACAATTCAACTGTTACAGTATGGGGAGTTGGGAACACCGGGAATTAGTACTAGGGCAGTGGTCCTGTTCATGGACAATAATTCCGAACGGTTGGGTATAAGCTTCTGCAGCGCCATGGCTCGGAATAGAGTGACGATTTCACCTGGCCTCGCCGTCCTTCTGAATGGAAGTACTTTTAAAACGAGCATGAAGCGCAGAACATTCAATGCGCTTCCAGAGATAGAGGTTGCCAGTAACAAATGTCGTCTGGTGCGATCGCATAATAAAACGATTGCGCTATTCGAGGGAAGTACTGATGAAACCCAGTTTGCTCAGGCGTGCTCCGTGCTTACCAGTATTGGAAGGGAAGGCAGCAGTGCCGCAGTCACACCCCGCATAATAAGTGTGGATGCTATGGTGGTAGGGTTTGAGCCATGTAAAGCTGCAGACTACGTCGGGTGTATCAACGCCTCGGAACATCACGAGGTCATTGTATACGAGGATAGAGGTGCAAACCTTAGTTTCCTAAATACACAAAAACCCGGCTCTTCAGTAGCAGCCAACCCCATCGACACCTGGGGACACCCCATAGTAAATCCAGAAGCACTTAGCGGATCCGAACTCCTTCAACAAAGAACAGCTCAGGAGAAAGAGCAGAAGCAAGCCGCCGTTAAGGAAAAGTCCAAAACTAAGAACCGCTTCAGTGCCCTAATAAGGACTATAAAAACGTCAGTATTAGGGACTTCTAAAACAACTAAGACACAGAAGACAGAGATGGCGCGGTTGGAAGAAGACTCCCACAACCAAGCCACCACCAAGCAACAGCCCGAGGGCCAAACATCACAACGCCCAACAATCCGTGTAGGAGCATCCGGGGTACAGGTCCGGCCGCCGAGTTTCAGAAAAGCGTCTACGCCCTTGGACCATATGGTCAACGCTTTCCTCGAGTTTGTCGCAATCACCAAGGCTACGAAGGAAGATAGCCTAATAACGTGCAAAAACATCATGCAATCCTATCTCCTGGGTAGTCAGTGGATGCTCAAAATGAGACTCGAGGAATCAGAGGCCACCGTGTATAACAACGACACATCCCAAGTCTTACACGGGAAAGAAATGTGTCATCATATGGCGGCGTACAGCGCGACCAGTGGATTCATTGACGTGGACGAGGAGGAGACAAAGCGAACCCGTCGGATAACATTTACCACTCCACCATGTGACCCGATAGTTGTCACTGCCCGATGCACAAAGGTGATGCTGGATGACAGAGTTTTAAAAATGGTAAATGCCATCGTAGAAAACCTCGAAGATAGCAAAGCCTTTGATTCGTGGGTGATGCCAAAAATTACATGGGTCAACGGAGTCCCCGGATGCGGGAAAACCACATGGGTTGTAAAGCGCTTCGAAATAGGTGAAGACTTAGTAGTCACCACAACCACAGAGGCGGCTGAAGATCTTAGGGAAAAGCTTTCCCATCGTATGGGAAATGACGCAAAGTCCTGTGTTCGAACTCTAGCGTCACTCCTCGTAAATGGTTTATCAGAGACAGGTAAGAAAAAGTGCAAGCGCATTAGCAACCTGGTTGTCATAAAAAACCTACCAAAACAAAAACAATGTGGCTATAGCTGTACGTAGAGTAAGCATTGTCTGTTTAAACTTATATCAGTGACCGATAATATTAAAAAAAAAAAAAAAAAAAAAAAAAAAAGGATTTATACATATATAAGAACCAAGGGAAAAGACAAATACAGCCATAACTGCTGTTTAAAATATTCTATAAAGAAATAACGCAAATAGAAAAAAAAAAAAAAAAAAAAAAAAAAAGCATGAAGCATGTATCTCTGATATTTATTTTTTAAATGTATTTTGTATTTCAGCATGTATCTAACATAAATTTAATAATATTATTGTTTTATATTTAATCTTTGACCTTCTGTAGCACTAAAAGATGCTCAGTGTAGAAGAAAATAAAAGAACTTTATAATTAAAAAATACTCTAACAAAAGCATGGACAACAGTCTATGGAAATTAATAAATACTTATATAAAAAAAAAAAAAAAAAAACCTAACCTAACCTAACCTAACCTAACCTAACCTAACCTAACCTAACCTAACCTAACCTAACCTAACTGTTTTTCATTCTAATCATATTGTATGTACTGGATGTTATAGCACCCTATTTTAGACGTATTTTGATGTTTTTCTCATATTTCTGTGTTTTGCGGTTCTCGAGATTTTTAAATTTTTGTGTTTTTTCCAAATTAATTAATAAATATTAGATAAATACAGTTTCTAACGTCAGTAACCCCTTTATTGACCCATCTCCAGATAGTTTAAGCCCAAACAAGGGCCACATAGCGTTTAAATCAACGAAAATTCAAAAAGTGCTTATTTTGGCACTTTTTGTATGGAAATAAAAGTGCGAATATCTCGGGAGCTACAAAGCCTAGAGAGTTGCAGTTTTCGGTATAGGCAAGAGCAACTACTGTTTTAGCTTATAAACTAGTTTTCAGGAGCTTTGGAGCCCTGAAATTTTTTAGGACTGAAACCACTTTCAGGTGGTAGAGAAGGTCAAGCCGAGCTGTCTATTCAAATCCCGGACTCGCTGCGACTCCTAGAACTGGAGTTATTAGGTATTAAACTAGCCAACTGACAGTTCGGCCGCCATCTTGTAATTCTTCAAACCTCTGTAACTTTGCAACGGAACACCGCAGAGAATTACGGTTTTCTGTATAGGGTTCAGGAATTTACTCCTGATCTGACCCCCCTACTTTCAGGAGGTTTGGGGACATCAAAAAATCTGTCTCCTGAAAGTGCTTTCGGTCGAAAGTCTAGGGAGAGCCGACTTACCCAGTCCAAGTCCGGAGTCTCTGCGACCGCCGGAACTAAAGATATACTCTGTCAAAGTTCAACTTTGACAGTTTGTCCGCCATCTTGGCAGATTTCAAACGTGTGTAACTTTGGAACGGGAAGTCGTGGAGAGTTGGGGTTTGGAGGACAGTGAGGTGTGGAGGGTACTGTACAAGTTTTTGTCGATTTCAGGCGTTTTCAGGATTCCAAAAATTTCAGTCCTGAAAACTGAAAAATCAGATAGGACTCATCGAGCCCTTTGCAGCGACCCCAAGCACGGGCTCTTGAGACGCACAGTCGCGGAGATAACTTGAGTGCTTACTTTTGGCACTCAAGTTTACAAAAAGTGCCTGCCGCCATATCTCCTAAACCCTTGGGGTAAATTGACTCGAATTTGGGTTCGTTGGAACGGGCTCGAGAAGAGCTACAACATTAAACACAGAGGGAGACTCTACATAGAGTCGCTGTAGAGTTCGACTCTAAAGCATAAGTTTGACCAAACATAACCCAAAATTCCGTATGTGTTGCTCTCATTGACCCCTCTGGACGCTTCTTAAAGGGTATATGTGATTCAAGCTCTACATAGAATTCATAAATATTTTTTGTATTTAACTAATTTACTTTGTAGAGTTTATTTACTTTTAACATAGGATTTAAGTTATTCATAGTCTTAAGACTTTATTATATTGACTCTACCTTACTTTACAAAGGTAGAATCGTTTTAATTTCATTCTAGTTATATTTATCTAAGGACTTATACATTAGTTGTAGACATGTTTGCGACGCCCCCATTGAGGCCTCCGATGGCTAGGACTTCTGGCGCAGGCGTCAGTAATAAATCCAAATCACCTAGGGATGCACCAATTGAAAACCCAATGACGACAGCAGAGGAGCTTTTAAACAAAGCCCTGGAGCAAATGAAAGCATCGGGAAACATAAAAAGGGAAATCAAGGAGCAAGTGACAAAGAGCCTTAAAGGACTGCACAAAATTGTCACCCACCTTAACACAAGATGCCGGTCCTTACAGGAGCAACTTTCACAGAAAGAAGATGTGGAACCCTTAAATTCAGCACAGGAAGATATAGAGCTTATAAAAGACCGGCTAGAAAACCTCGCCAAAAACCAGGAAATAATCCTAGAAGAGGTTAAAGCGAGGGACGTGCGCTCCTATGCTAGTGTAGTAGCAGCAATGCCGGTGAAAAGCCAGAGCCCTCACAGGACTGCTCTACACTCTATAGTCGTTACGTCTAAAAATGCGGACGACACAGGAGAGGAAGTGCTGGATAGGATAAGAGAGGCAGTGAAAGCGAAGGACGGTGAAATTGAGATAGAAAAGATACGGAAAGGCAGGGACAGGAAGGTAATTATGGGATGCAAGACAAAAGAGGAAAGAAGAAAAGTAAAGGATAGAATAGAACGAGAGAGCGATCAACTCGTAGTGGAGGAGGTGAAAAATAAGGATCCCATGCTGATCCTAAAAGGCTGCCTCAGCGTCCACTCGGACGATGACATACTGGGGGCTTTGAGGAAACAAAATAAGGACATATTTCACGACCTCGATGATGGGGACGACAGAGTGATTATTAAATATAGGAGGAAAGCCAGAAACCCCCGTACCAACCATGTCGTGATCAGCGTATCTCCTATAATCTGGAAAAGGGCGCTGGAAAAGCGATTTATGAGAGTCGACTTACAGCCCCTACCGGTGGAAGATCAATCGCCACTGGTGCAATGCACTCGCTGCCTGGGATATGGGCATGGCCGGCGCTACTGCAAGGATTCAGTTGACCTGTGCAGTCATTGCGGCGACCCACATCTCAGGGCGCAGTGCCCCCTCCAACTGGCGGGCGAAGTACCACAATGCAGAAATTGCGTAAAGGCTAAAACCGACAAGACTGACCATAATGCCTTCAGCAGAGACTGTAGCATTCGCAAAAAGTGGGACGAATTGGCCAGAGCCTCTATAGCGTATTGCTAAGGTGGCCCCGGCTGATAAAATCCAACACCAAATACTCCAAGCAAACCTCCAAAGAAAGAAACTCGCAACCGAGGAGCTCATGTTAGAGGCCACTAGCCGCAAAACATCAGCGGCCATTATCCAAGAGCCGTACGTGGGAGCAGCGAAGAAAATGGGCGCATATCGGGGCGCAAGGATCTTCCAGGGAACTGAGTCGGGGAACGGAACTGTTAAGGCAGCAATTGCCGTCTTTGATCCAAGTCTAAATGTGGTGCAGTTCCCAGAACTCACCACAAATAACATAGTAGTGGTGGGACTTCAGACCAGTTCTTGGAGGGTAACCTTAATTTCCTTTTATTTTGAGCCTGACTTATCCATAAGACCATACCTGGACCACCTCCGAAAGGTGGTGCAAACGGTAGGGACAGGTAGGATCATTATGGGTGGAGATGCGAATGCATGGAGTATTTGGTGGGGGAGCAAAAAGACAGACAAAAGAGGAAGAGACATGCTGGGAACCCTGGATCAGCTCGGTATGCAGGTATTAAATAAAGGGGAAACTCCAACCTTTGACGTTTTTAGAGGAAATCAACAATACACCAGCTGCGTTGATGTAACGGCCTGCACGGACGATATGCTCGGAGTGATCGAAGGCTGGCAGGTATTAGAGAACTTGACAAGTTCGGACCACAACGGTATTAAATTCAATATTAGGATGAAGAAATCATCGGGAATTAAAATAAATAGAACCACTCGCGTCTTTAACACAAAGAAAGCAAATTGGGCTCAGTTCCAGGAGGAACTGACTCAAATGAAAATTGAAAATCAAATAAACACCGAAACCGTAAGGAAAATAGACAACCCAAAAGACTTGGACGAAATAGTAGAGAAAGCAACAAGTATTGCAATACAAGCATGCTCCAAAAGTATTCCCAAAAAGAAAGACGATCAAAAATATACCTTACCGTGGTGGTCCGAACACCTAGCCAAGTTAAAAAAGGAAGTCGCAACGAGAAAGAGGAGAGTCCGGTGTGCCGCGCCGATACGAAGACCAAAGGTTGTCGAGGAGTACCTGAAACATAAAGAAAAATATGAGTCTGAAGCAGCCAAAGCACAGATAGAGAGTTGGAAGGGGTTTTGTGAAAAGCAGGATAAAGAGGGAGTCTGGGAGGGTATATATCGGGTAATGAGCAGAACAAGAAAAAGAGAAGAGGATACCCCGCTTGTAAAAGATGGGAAAGTCCTAGACGCAGCTGAGTCGGCGAGGTTTCTGGCGGAGGTGTTTTACCCGGAAGACTGCGAGGAGGAAGATACAGAGGAGCATAAGAGGATAAGGGAAAGGGCGGAAAAAGTGAATGACGGGCAACAAGATGACTCCTGGGACCAGCCATTCACAATGGAGGAAATGAATAGGGCCATGAATACCTTCAATCCTAAAAAAGCTCCGGGTCCTGACGGTCTGACGGCGGACATATGTACCCAATTTATTGGGAACGACCCGATGTTTATGCTGACAATACTAAACAAATGTCTTGAGCTGGAATACTTTCCCCGAAGTTGGAAGGAAGCAGCTGTAGTTGTGCTCCGCAAGCCGGGTAAAACGGCGTATACTCACCCTAAGTCCTATAGACCGATTGGACTGTTACCAGTATTTGGAAAATTGTATGAAAAAATGGTGGTGGCCCGACTCAAGTTCTACCTGCTACCTAAAATGAGTACACGTCAATATGGCTTCATGCCACAGAAAGGCACTGAGGACTCCCTCTACACCCTTGTGCAGCACATTAAGTCCAAGTTGGACGAGAAGAAACTAGTTTTGTTAGTATCACTAGATATAGAGGGAGCCTTTGACAGCGCATGGTGGCCAGCCATTAAGGTACGGTTAGCAGAGGAGGGATGCCCGGGGAACTTGAGGAGGGTCTTAGCCAGCTATCTAAGGGAGAGAGAGGTAGGGGTCAGGTACTTGGATGCGGAGCACAGAAAGAGCACTGGGAAGGGGTGCGTGCAGGGTTCGATAGGGGGACCCATCCTTTGGAACCTCTTGTTGGATCCCCTGCTTAAAGGTTTGGAGAACCGGGGAATAGATTGTCAGGCCTTCGCCGATGACATAGTCCTCATATTTGACGGACACGAATCGACGGACATCCAACACCGAGCAAATGCCGCACTGGAGTATGTTCGGGTGTGGGGTGTCACGAATAAATTAAAGTTCGCACCGCATAAGACAAATGCTATGGTAATAACGCGGAAATTAAAATATGACGCCCCACGCCTGAGCATGGGCGGGGTCGAAATTTCTATGGCCGACGAAATAAAAATATTGGGGCTGACCATCGACCACAAGTTGACATTTAACACCCATGTCAGCAACGTCTGTGCGAAGGCGGTGTGTATCTACAAACAGCTGTCCAGGGCGGCCCGAGTCAGCTGGGGCCTGCAACCCGAAATTATAAGGACCATATACACCGCCGCCGTCGAGCCCATCGTTCTGTATGCCGCCAATGCCTGGGCGCCGGCTGCTAAAAAGCTAGGGGTGCAAAAGCGCCTTAACGCAATCCAAAGGAGTTTTGCGCAAAAGTTGTGTAGAGCCTATCGCACTGTCTCTCTCAATTCGGCTCTGGTGCTGGCTGGAATACTCCCTCTCGACCTCCGAATTCGTGAGGTGGCCTCACTTGGACCATCCAGTGCTGGGAGATCGGGAGATGGAGCGAATGTGCCCTGCAATGGAAACACCGCACCCAGCCAAGCAGACTAGGATAGTGCTGGGGCACCTGGCAGACGAAAACCACAGGCAAAGCCACCACACTGTGCGTATTTACACGGACGGCAGCAAGATTGAGGGTCGGGTCGGAGCGGCGCTCTCCATATGGGAGGGCGACGCCGAGACCAAGGCTCGCAAGCTTGTCCTGCCGTCATATAGCACCGTCTACCAGGCCGAACTCCTGGCACTTTGCAAAGCAGCGGAAGAAACTACCCGGCGCAAAGAGACTGATTTTGCCATATACAGTGACTCTATGGCGGCACTCCTCACAGTTGCAAATCCAGAAGCCCTCCATCCTCTAGCAGTGGAGACTAGAAAGTTAATACGTGCTAGCAATGAGCAAAAGAATAAGGTCTCAATATATTGGGTGAAAGCCCACGCGGGATTGGAGGGCAACGAGAGAGCAGATGTGCTCGCAAAGGAGGCCGCCTTAAGAAGCAAAAGAAAACCGGATTACGACAAGTGCCCGGTATCATTCGTCAAGCGTCAAATCCGTCTGGAAACTCTTGACGAATGGGACCGGAGATACAAATCTGGTGAAACTGCGGCCATCACTAAAATGTTTTTCCCTAGTGCAGTGGAGGCATACAGAACTGTAAGAAAAATCAAAATAAACAACAGGCTAACCCAGGCCTTCACGGGGCACGGTGGATTCTCCGAGTACTTGGCAAGATTCAAGTGCAAGGAGAGTTCATCGTGCTGTTGTGACCCCGAAATCGCGGAATCCATTCCCCACCTGCTAATACACTGCCCACAATTCGATAGACACAGACATGAACTTGAAAACAAAATAGATACAAAACTTACGGAACAGAGTATAGGTTTAATTATAAGAAATACAAATAGAAAATACCTATTAGACTATATAACACGGATAGTTGACATAGTAAATGCCAGAAATAAAACAAAATAGATAAAACACTATGATCAATATATATATTGAATATAGATATTCGTCATACATAGAAATAAGAATTAAAGTAAATATATAAGAGATAAGAAAGATGTCTGAATATTATATTTGTATACATAATATAATAATCTAGATATAAGAAATAGAAATAAGAAAAGAAAAAAAAAAAAAAAAAAAAAAAAAAAAAAAAAAAGGAAAAAGAAATTAAAAAGGAAAAAAGAAAATAAAAACAAAAAAGACTAAGCTGCTGTAAAGACTACGTTGTTTATGTATGATGTTCAATTGTGCCTGTAAATCCCTAGGGTAGATATTATAGATTATTAGATTATATATTATTATACTTACCTTTTACATTATAGGTATATTTACATACCTTCTATAGAAATAATTAGATTACCAGAGCCCCCTCAGGGCCACTTTATTAATCAAAACATTGTAAAAAAATATATAAAATCTTGTTGTATAAAGTCTCTGGCTTCGCCCGAGGTTCTGTAGGTAGGTCAGGGGTTTTAGCCGGTAAGAGTCCGGCACTACCTGGGCCTCCCTTCCCAGGTGTCCATGAGGATTTCCCCTGCCTACAATTAAAAAAAAAAAAAAACCTAACCTAACCTAACCTAACCTAACCTAACCTAACCTAACCTAACCTAACCTAACCTAACCTAACCTAACCTAACCTAACCTAACCTAACCTAACCTAACCTAACCTAACCTAACCTAACCTAACCTAACCTAACCTAACCTAACCTAACCTAACCTAACCTAACCTAACCTAACCTAACCTAACCTAACCTAACCTAACCTAACCTAACCTAACCTAACCTAACCTAACCTAACCTAACCTAACCTAACCTAACCTAACCTAACCTAACCTAACCTAACCTAACCTAACCTAACCTAACCTAACCTAACCTAACCTAACCTAACCTAACCTAACCTAACCTAACCTAACCTAACCTAACCTAACCTAACCTAACCTAACCTAACCTAACCTAACCTAACCTAACCTAACCTAACCTAACCTAACCTAACCTAACCTAACCTAACCTAACCTAACCTAACCTAACCTAACCTAACCTAACCTAACCTAACCTAACCTAACCTAACCTAACCTAACCTAACCTAACCTAACCTAACCTAACCTAACCTAACCCAACCTAACCTAACCAAACAACCTAACCAAACAAAACAGTATAACCAAAATAAAGTGCATCTGCGATCCGACGGTAAGGAGTACTTGTGATAAAAATATTATGATCATGAAGATCACTAGTAGCATTTATACACAGCACTGCCGTCGAAACGTAGGAAGTGAAATTTTCGAATGTATAAATTTACAAAAATAGAATACGCAAAGTATGTATATATTATATAATTAGTATATAAGATAGCACATACGAGTAGCCAATGTATTACAAACCCAACTAAATAATATAAAATCACATAAGCACATATAACAAAAAAAAAAAAAAAAAGCCTATAATCTAAGTAACATAAGTAACTTCCCTAGTACTAAGCAATCATGTCCTTTGACGATATACATTGGTATGTAAGTAAAATATGTAATAATACTACTCTCATAAAGAATACGCATATACGATTAATTTTGTATAGACACACTACAAATATATACAAAAATTGTAATATTTCTCATACATTACTAATAGAAAGTTTAAAGTGTTACGTGTTAAATGTATATATAAGTGTTAAATATAAAAAATGTATATGACGGATGCGGTCAATAGTACGGACTCTTGTGGTCAATAGTACGGACTCATGACGAAGAAAACGGAAGTGGGAGTGCGCCCTCTGGTGGGGCGTGCTGACAGAGTCTCGACGGCACGACTCGGGCCGAGTGGCGGCCATTCTTGGCGCGACCGCCGCCGAGGAGTGACGCGTCTTGAAACTGTCTCCACATTTGGTTTATAGAAAGTGTTATTTACGTTTGAAAATAAAGTAATTTTAAAATCACTTTTGAAATAAGAAAGTTAATCACCTCAACTGCCTACATTGTGATACTGCTCTGATTTCAAGTGAAATTATAAGTGATGTGCAAAAATGAATTGGAATAAATACAGTGGAGTAAATGTGAACCTTTTCTTTAATTTATCTGGACGATCTAATACTGATATCACCACCCTGATGACAATGATCCTGATACACCCTTTCCTTCACGCGACGACATCAGAAGCGGTGATGACGAACGCAACGCCCAAGAGATGGTATGATGAGAAGCGACAAAGAAAATGCAGATAACGCTTTGTGGAAGTGTAATAATAAAAGGAAAGTGATTACTCGATCCAGTTGAATTGCCTACATTAAAATATAAAATGATTAAACACGTTCAAAGCGCAACCAAGAGTCCAAACACCCCGAGATATAAGACAAAGACTTCGTCAGACAGATTGGGGGATTTATAAAGTAAACAACAAATCATCTGTACCAATTGGTTATGGTCAAGGCAGACCTCGGGCCTTCGAGAGCACCATTGGGATATTGACACCATTATTAAAAATCGAGTGAAACTTACTATGGACGGCACTTTGGTATGTATTCTTTGTTTTTGCGAAACTTAATTTAGATTACTCATGTAAAATATTCCCCTCTTTTAACAAAAATTAATAGTGTTAGTTCAATAATTTGCGTAGTTCTAAATTAGCCAGCTAAAGTTTATTCAATGAAGTTAAAGTAAATGCTTAGATTTAGATTCATTTAGCAGTGTGGTTTGACACCACAATTAAATTAATTGCTTAAATTTCTGCAGATAAATAAAACGATTATTATTTTTTTATTTTTTAAGTTTTACTGATACAATTATTTTCTTCTATTGCATAACAATGGTGTACAACGGTTTGCTTCACCTACGAGAACAACATTGCAATGCAACGCTGGACTGGTAGCCTCAACGTGATTGTTTCAACATGGGACGATGGTAGACAATCTGCGAGTGTTGCGTACACGACTGAGAAATGATGTGATATTGACAGTTCCTCTTTATCTGGTGAGTCCTATACATAATTATTATTTGGTAAAAACCTGTGCTGAAAAGAGGCTCCCTAGCAGATTTAAAAAGTTATTTACTTTGATGATTCAGAAAAGTATTCTGACAGAAACACTATTGATGCCCTTAGTAGAGAGAAGGGCAGGGTTAATTTGTATCTTTAGTGAAACTCAGTGTTACAAATTGTTGGTAAAGATGTCAAAAACTACTGCCAAGTTTAATAAATATTAGCTTTTGCGGGTACCTATGTCAAATAAAGAATTATGTTAAATCCCTCTAAATGTTACAGTACACTGTGTTAAAATTAAAAAAGTGACATTTAATCTAATATTATTTACCCATCTTGAAACACGCTATGATTTAACGTATTACCAACATCACGTCAGTTATCGGAAAACAAGAATAAGAAATACTTGAAAGCATAGTCCTATTATTTTTATAAATTGAGTACGTAAGCATCGTTATGGTGGTACTGCCGCTGATTGACTTCTTCTTCTTGATCGTTACCTCACTGCTGAGGATCGTGACATCTTCGGAGTTTGTCTCCATCGGTCGCCTGATGTAATGCGACGTTGACGGATGTATCGTTCGGATATTTGGTCCGCCCATCTCTTCGGACTTCGGCCTCTGGGTCTCTTGCCTTCGACTTTTTCCGTCACCAAAAATCGTTCCAGATTGCTGATTAAGTAAATATTTGATAATAACAGTGTGGCAGGGATGCCGTAGCAGTGAGTTTGTGGAACAATTAGCTGGTGTACTTTAGGATGTTGTATCTTAGAGATAGGATAGGCTTCGAATGTGCAAAATTTCAATAATGACCCAGTAAAGATCTCCGCGATTTCTATGCGAGCGGGAGGGTGCCAACATGTATCCAAAAAATAAAGAGAAAAATTGTTAGCGTGTTTGTTTACATTTAACAGGAGACATTCGAACGAACTTTTCCATATTTTAGTATGTTTGTTATTGTGGTCGTAGTTTCCCAATGTTATAGAAGATATCCGCGGTAACAATGGGATCACTCATATACGTTTCTTTTAATACTACAAAAGGGAAAATGGGGTAGTTTGGTTAGTAATTTAATTTTATGTTGGTATCAAGTTATTAATCGAAAGAAAAAGTAAATACGAGTAAGTGAACTGATTGACGGTAGATAATTTCGATTTATGTTTTGAGTAACTAAAGATAAACCTGTGACTTAGTTCGACCGAAAACCATTTGTTCTATGTTAATATGACTTAGTTTGACCTGGTTAAAGAATTTGTTAGACGGATCTATCTAAGAAGCTAACTCAATATGTGACGTCTATCGAGCCGAGGTTTTTATAAGATTTATGTGATAGTTTTGTTTTCTTAAAATTTCGTAATTCGCATCATCGGATGGAGGTGATCGTGTTTCATCACTGATAATGGGCTGATGGAGCCTATGGGAGCGTTTTATGGTTGCTTACCGGCCTGATGGAGGCTATGGGAGCGTGGCTAATAGAAGGTAGTTGTTTCAATCTTTGTGAGAAAATGTTGAACGATAATGATGTTAAGAAAGTCCAGATATTTTGGTGATTGTTCAATAGTCGGTTTATTAAATTAACTTTAGCTCCGAGTACTGATATTTCCATGATTACCGATATAAAGTAACTTTTTCGAGTTCTGTTGTTGTACCAGTAAGATGAGGCAGTGTAAGCAATGGTGAGATTTTATATCTTTCTGCCAGTACAAGTTTAGTAGTACCTGAACTGTTGTTGAGGTCAAATATCCTGATTTATTTGGCTGACTTGGAGTGGCCTGGAAATCATGTGTGTGATAGCCCCGAAAGTCTCGATGTTGTGGCTGTAGATGGCAAATTTAATGTTGTAATTTTTTTATTAGAAGTCGTCTGTATATGGGACACCTTCATTATTACAATCATTGTTAAATCGTTTCAAAATGGGAGGCTAAAACATAACGTAAACTCTAAATAGAGTATACTTGTTCGAACAGTTAAAATTGATGACGATGATTATTACTTGTTTAGTTTTGGTGTGGTAACATATGAACTGGATGGTAACAACTTACCTATGACTGGCGTAACAGATAAACGTGAGAGCTTCATATTATTAAACTCCTGATTTAGTTTTGATATTGAGCAGTAGAGATAATGTTGTTTTTGTAGAGATATCACCGTGAACATTTGTTCGAGTCTGTGACGATTACTTGTTATGTAACTGGTAGACCGTTATTACGTGTTATGATAGCAGGTATGACTGTGTTACCTATCACTGACTTAGTGCAGATTTGGTCGAAGAATTGACCACGAGCTGAGAGTCTATAGACAGCTATTAGTGAAGTAAAGCGTGTTAAAGTTACTACTTCATGATTTATGCAATTTCATATTAAAAAGTATACTGTATAGTCTAGCAGTGGCTATATAAGTACGGCTACTACAGTGGTGCCCCTATATTATAGAAAGAGGTATTACTAGAGTCTATAAGTACCTACTGGTTTAAAAAATGTGACGAATGAACAACACTGAGCTTATATGTTGGCAATGTTTATTAACGCCTGGGTGGCTCCCGCCTGTGTGGCTCTCGCCTGTGTGGCTCCTGCCTGTGTGGCTCCCGCCTGTGTGGCTCCCGCCTGTGTGGCCCCCGCCTGTGTAGATCCCGCCTGTGTGGCTCCCGCCTGTGTGGCTCCCGCCTGGGTGGCTCCCGCCTGTGTGGCTTCCGCCTCTGTGGCACCTACCTGTGTGGCATTTCGCCTGTGTGGCATCCCGCCTGTGTGGCATCCCGCCTGTGTGGCATTTCGCCTGTGTGGCATCCCGCCTATTTGGCATTTCGCCTGTGTAGCATAAAGTCTGTGTGACATTTAGTCTGTGTGGCATTTAGCCTGTGAGGCATTCCACCTGTATGGCATTTCGCCGGTGTGGTATTTTGCTGTGTGGCATTTCGCCTCTGTGCCATTTACCCTTGTGTGACATCTTACCTGTATCGTGCTATGGCAGACGTGATACAGGATATAGAATATACTCGTAGTTTGACGATTAGAGTGGTACTGACCAGAGTGACACCCAGTCTGTGTGGCACCTAGTCTGTGTGGTATTTCGCTATTGTGCAGGTCCAGTTGCGTGCCGGCCCGGTTGCGAGGCGGCCCGATTGCGTGGCTGCCCGTCTGATAGCGTTCGTCAGTGTGGTGGTTCGCCTGTGTGTCATTTCTTCTGTATGGTAATATTACTCTTATTTTTAAAATTAGGATGGCGCTGACGGATGACCAAAATCATATGGCATTTAATAAAGGAGTGTTTCGATCACACTCGAAGTAACATTGGGTCTTTTGCCGAGTACTGACAATTTTATGTAGGTAGGTATGTCACATATTTGTAGTAAATCTAAGTACCTACAGTAATGGAGGTCGGGGACAGTACACGAGCTTTGTGATTGGATTTGTGATGTTTCCCACTCAACAAGATCATCAAGGGGAAAACACTGGTGATGATGATGAAACCTTCATTTGTGGTAATTGTGATACGGTTCATAGTCTGGTGTCCTGTCACGCCTCTCTCATAAACTGAAGCCGTAGCTGAATTTATGCCGGCAACTTAGAAAGAATAACTTGTGTACGAGATGATGTTGTTCTTTCAAGTCTCTCTCAATCTACGGAAGTTTAGTATAATAAATGATAATGTACGTATGTTTTATGTGTACACAAATAGCAGTTACTTAAGTATTGGTGGGTTGAAGCAGTCGTGATAGATCCAATCACATGATTCATAAGACTTACTTGGGTGATGTGTTGTGGTCAGAAGTGACCGAGCGAATATGGTACTGTGCTATGGTTTTCATGTTTCAGATAACACACGAGGACGTGTGTATAGCAGGACGGCCGTGACGGATGCGGTCAATACTCTTGAACTCCATGACTCTTGTGGTCAATAGTACGGACTCATGACGAAGAAAACGGAAGTGGGAGTGCGCCCTCTGGTGGGGCGTGCTGACAGAGTCTCGACGGCACGACTCGGGCCGAGTGGCGGCCATTCTTGGCGCGACCGCCGCCGAGGAGTGACGCGTCTTGAAACTGTCTCCACATTTGGTTTATAGAAAGTGTTATTTACGTTTGAAAATAAAGTAATTTTAAAATCACTTTTGAAATAAGAAAGTTAATCACCTCAACTGCCTACATTGTGATACTGCTCTGATTTCAAGTGAAATTATAAGTGATGTGCAAAAATGAATTGGAATAAATACAGTGGAGTAAATGTGAACCTTTTCTTTAATTTATCTGGACGATCTAATACTGATATCACCACCCTGATGACAATGATCCTGATACACCCTTTCCTTCACGCGACGACATATATATAAGATTTTGGAAGCTCATAGGAATAAGTAGTATAATAACAAACATAAACAAACGAATGTTATAGAATGTAAGAGTATAACGAAGAATGAAATAAGAATAAGAATAAAAAACCAAATGAGAAAGGGAGAGAAGGGAGTTCTGTTTAACAGTTTTGTATGAAAACCATTATATAAAGGAATACAAATAAAAAGAATAAAGGGAGTAGCTCTTTTTCGAATGAAAAGTTCAAATTAAGAACTTAAAACCAAGGTCTCGGCATCGCTGCTGGGGAAACCAGACTGAGACCCTAAACAAAAATAGGGTCTCACAAAAAAAAAAAAAAAAAAAAAAAAAAAACCTAACCTAACCTAACCTAACCAGTAGCTCGCCTCCCATTGCCGAGAACACATCTTTTCTGTAGCGCTCCGCACTTAAAAATTCGCCAGAGTGGCAATTGTTGAGATATTGCAGTGAACCAAGTGTTGCTGAGTGCGGAATACAGCGCCCAAAACATGTCAAGCACCGATGGTAAAGATATTAAGCGACTCAAGGTCGGCTTTGGACCTGTTGTGTAGTAATATAGACAACCATCCCTTGGTGTACCGAATAAAGGAAAAATTAATAGAAAAAAAAAAATAGAAATGTTCTGGATCAAAGCCCATATTGGTACCCTAGGCAATGAACGTGCAGATCAGTTGGCAAAGGAGGCCGCCCTGTATAAGAAAACAGCGGCTGACTATGACAAATACCCAATCTCCTTTGCAAAGCGATGCATCAGGGAATGGACGTCACAGAGATGGCAAGAAAGATACACTGGTGGGACCACAGCATCTGTAACAATATTATTTTTGCCCAACACAAACTCCGCATATAAGATTATAAGATCAATTAAGAGTAATTTTATATTAACACAGGTTCTCACAGGTCATGGTGGTTTCTCCGCTTACCTCAATAAATTTAAATATAAGAGCAATTCAGCTTGCATCTGCGACCCGACAGAAGAAGAAACCATAACTCACCTTATTGTTGATTGTCCAAAATACACAATAAAAAGGTACGATTTCGAAATGCGTTTTGGCGTAGCAATAACTGCGCCAGGTCTGAGCGAAATCGTATCCAATAAGGAGACCAGAACACCTTTCATGGACTTCTGCTGTCGGATCGCAGAGGACGCTATAAATAGAAATAAGTAGAATAAGAAAAATATGTTTATAGTATATTATGTAGAATATACAATGTAACATATAAAACAAATAGCAATAAATAAAAAGCAAAAAAAAAAAAAAAAAAAAAAAAACACATAAGTACACATAGGTATTATAATAAGGAAAACAGAAACAATTGGTTATAAGATATATAGAAGTATATAATGTTAGTTTAAGTTATGTACGAATAAAATAAGTAATGTTAATGACATAATGGAGATAAGCGGAGAAACCACAGATCTAATCAAAGAACACATCGAATAAAAAAAATATCATTCAATATAAAGGCATCGACCGCCACGTCGATGGTTATAGTAGCATGGCAGGTAGAAGGTTTTAGTCGGTAAGAGTCCGGCACTACCTGGGTCCTCCGTTCCCAGGTGTCCATGAGGATTTCCCCTACCTGCCTAAACAAAAAAAAACAAAAAAAAAAAAAAAACCTAACCTGAGTTAGCTTTGACGTCTGTCAGGCTATGGAGCATTTACGAAGTGACATCGACGGCGGGTATGGCGGCGGCGGCGGCTCCGGTGGCGCCGCAGTTGGTCCGCGAACTGGCCGAGCTTCGGTCATGGCTTGATGGTGTTTATTGAGGAACGAGAGCGCCGGGAATTGACGGTGGAGCTGATGGAGTCGCTACGAGGGGAGTGCGAGGTGGAGGCGGCGGCGCGCGAATACCAGGCTGCAGTAGTAGCGGCTTGCGATGCTGCTATCCCAGTACTGGCAGCGCGCCGAGTGAGTCCCGACCCTCCACGGTGGTCCGCAGAGCTCGAAAGGAAAAAAAGGGAAGTACTGACAGCTAAGAGGAGGATCAGATGTGCGGCGGAGCGCCGGAGAAATCACGAAGTGGAGCAGTACCTTGCTATAAAGGAAGAGTACACGCAACTTATGAGGGCCTCCCAAACTGCAAGTTGGCAGAAGTTCTGCACAGCCGCCAAAAGAGAGTCAATGAGAGATGGCATATACCGGGTGATTCGTAGTGCTGCGCGGCGTGCACCTGACGTATTGCTGGAGGGCGAGGACGGCATGACAGCGAGTGCGGAGGGCTCGGCGCGGATGCTAGTGGACGCACTGTTCCCTAATAATAATCAGGAGGAGGACACACCGGAGCAGAGGGAGGTGCGGGCCGCGGCTGCCGAGAGGTGCGCAACGGCGCCCGCTGATTCGCCTTTTACCTTGCTAGAGCTGGAGTGGGCGGCGCAATCGTTTTCTTCGCGGAGGGCGCCCGGACCTGATCATTTGACGGCGGATATTTGTGAGAGAGCCGTGTTAACCGATAACCGGATTAACCGGAGGTGTCTTTTTGGCGCTGGCAAACTCCGCCCTCTTCGAGGGATATTATCCGGCTTTATGGAGGAAAGCGACGGTAGTAATCATACCGAAGCCCGGCAAGCCGGCGAAGCGGGCCCGATCTTACCGCCCCATTGGTTTGTTAAATATATTTGGTAAGATCGTGGAGAAAATGGTTGTGGGTAGGTTGCGCTGGCACCTTCTCAGGACAATAAACCCCAGACAATACGGATTTATGCCCCAGCGCAGCACTGAGGACTCCCTCAATGATCTGGTGGGGCACATAGAGACAGAAGTGAAACAAAAAAAAAATCTGTCTTCTGGTGTTCCTGGACATAGAGGGGGCCTTTGATAATGCCTGGTGGCCAGGTATTAAAAAACAGCTGTTTTTTTTTTTATGTCATACGTTAGGCAAACAGGCAAGCGGGCCACCTGATGGAAAGTGGTCACCACTGCCTATAGACATTAGCAACACCAAGAGTATCGCTAATGCGTTGCCTACCTCTATAACACGTTGCACTGGCAGCAAAAGGCAAATGCCACTCCACTGCCAAAGCCACGGTTCACCATATCCCCACCCCATGGAGCACTGGAAACCTTACTCACCGGCAGAAACACAATACTATTTAAAAGAGTATTATTTAGCTGCGATATTCTGTAAGGTGGAGGTACTTCCCCAGTCGGGCGGCTCCAATTCGAACGAGATACCCCGCTATGCCCTACCTCTCTTAAATTGTTGTTAGTTGGAGAGGGGGTGCCCATGCAACCTGTACAACCTTATGGGATCATACCTGGAGGGGCGCGAGGTATCGGTAAGGTATGCGGGTGTAGAGTACACCAAGGCCACGGGACGAGGTTGCGTTCAGGGTTCCATTGCGGGACCGACACTATGGAACCTGGTATTGGAACCCTTAATTTCCCAGTTAGAGGCAATGGGCGTCCACTGCAAAGACATCGCAGATGACGTGGCACTGGTGTTTTCTGCAAACTATATGGAAACGATTAATGAAAGCGCATGCGCAATCCTCTCCCACGTTCACCAATGGGGTATATCTGTCGCAGCCAAATGGTTAAATTAGCCGGTTAATCAAACGGCTAGCTATTTAAGCAGTTATTTAATTGAAAATTGGCCAAATTCATGAACTTTGAAAGTAAAGTCAAATGAACGATATTGCCTCGAGTTTACGGAGCTCTTCCATTCATTGTCATAATGCTAACCTAAACTAACCGAATAGAAACCTAATGCAAACTATTATTATACTTTGAAGTTATTGTGGGTAGGTTAGCATTGGAACAATGTGTGGAAGAGCTGCGTAAACTCGAGGCAATATCGTTCTTTCAACAACACTTTAAAATCTTATGAAATTGGCAAATTTTCAATTAAATTACTGCTCAAAAAGCTAGCCGTTTAGTTAACCGGCTAATTTATCCATCCGGCTGCGACATATCCAATAAATTAAGCTTTGGACCAGCTAAAACACAAGCCATGGTTTTAACCAGGAAAATGAAAGTGGGTACCCCAGCAGTGCACATGGGAGGGCTGCCAATTAACATTGTTGACCAAATCAAATTACTAGGAGTAATAATAGATAAAGGTCTTGGGTTCACACCCCACGTAAACTACATAGCGGATAAGACGGCGGATAAGTAGTCCCGGGTTCGATTCCCGGACGGGCAGAAAATGAAATGATAAATTATAATTTCTTTTACGGGTCTGGGTGTTCTATGTATAATAAGTATTTATATTTAAAATTATTTAAGTAGTATATCAGTTATCTAGCATCCATAGTACAAGCTTTGCTTAGTTTGGGGCTAGATGGCGCTGTGTGAAACTGTCCACGAATATTTATATTTTACTTTTTACATTTTTTTATCTGTCCGGTTAAGAATATTCCTTTAGGATTACGACAGTTATTGAAATGTGAATTGTACAACATGAAGGCATTGGGGGTAATTAGGAAGGTGTCGCATCCAACTTCTTGGGTTAACGGTATAGTCGTGCAAAAAAATATGGTAGCCTGCGTGTATGTTTAGATCCCAGACCTCTCAATCGGGTCATTCGCCGACAGCACTATCAACTACCTACACTGACAGAATATCTTCAAAGCTGAAAGGAGCGCGCTATTACAGCAAGCTCGATGCTAGGTCGGGATTCTGGATGGTGTTGTTGGACGCACTGTGCACTTTCGGTACGCCATATGGACGGTACCAGTTTATACGTCTCCCCTATGGCATAAACTCGGCGTCAGAGATTTTATACTCAAGAGTTAGGCAAATACTAGAGGATTTAGAGGGCGTCGACTCATTCATCGACGATATCATTGTTTGGGGATCATCAAAGCAAGAACACGATGATAGGTTAATAAAAGATAGAATTGACCACGGATTGCAGAACCCCCTCCTCCTTCCTAAACAACTTAACCAGATATTCTATATTAGTATTAATAGTACTAAAATAAAATGCATCTGCGATCCGACGGTAAGAGAGAGTACTTTCCCAGGTGATAAAAATATCGTGATCATGAAGATCACTAATAGCATTTAGCAGCAGTGCTGTCGAAACGTAGGAAGTGAAATTCTATAATGTATAATTTTAGAGAACTAGAATACGCAAAGTATGTATATATTATATAATTAGTATATAAGATAGCACATACGAGTAGCCAGTGTATTACAAAACCAACTAAATTATGTAAAATCGCCTGAGCACAAAAGAACAAAAAAAAAGTATATACATACATAAGTATAGTATATTTATACAAAAAAAACTACCTAAGTAACATAAGTAAGTTAACTAGTACAAAGTAATCATGCCACTTGACGATATACCTTAGTATGTAAGTAAAATATGTAAATAATACCTACCCTCATAAAGAAGTGTATGACTCAACACAGATATGATTAATATTGTATAGACACACTAGAAATATATACATAAATTTAAATATCGTACTTATATTATTAATATAATATTAAAAATTGGAAGTGTTACAACTAAATATAAAACAAAATGTTATATATAAGATTCTTCAAGTTCATAGGAATAAGAAGCATATTAACAAAAAATAAACGAATGTAATAGAATGTAAGACTATAACAAAAAAAATAAGGATAAGAATAAAAACCAAATGCGAAAGAGGAGAGGAGGGAGTTCTGTTAAAAAGTTGTTTAGAAAAACCCTTCCGTAAAGGACTCCAAATTAAAAGAATAAAAGGAGAAGTGCTGTTTTTGCATGAAAAGTTCAAACAAAGAGCATAAAACAGACCAAGACCCTAACCAAAAATAGGGTCTCACAAAAAAAAATTGCTATAGATAGTTCAACTCAGTTGTGCGCGCGGCGCTATGTGTGCGTGCGCTTGTAAATATACAGCTTTCATTTATGTGGCAGTGACGCGGCAGTCGTCGTCCGAGCAAGACGTGTTCTTATCGCTTTTTCTTGCGGGTACAGTCGTTAACAAAAATGTCTAGTTCTTCACGAAGAAAATGTTTAAGGAGTCAGGTAAATATGTGTTAATTTTGAATTTAGATATAAAAGATATTTATAATAATTCTATATACGAAAAAATATATCCTTGTTGACGTTAACGTATTATTGTTTTAGACTCGAGAAACCATTGCTAAGGTATACGAATTTCTGAAAAAAGATACTAGGAATATATTGCAACTAGTAAGTGATCCAGTTTGCAGTGCAAGTCCAATTTTAATATCGAAATTAAGTGAACATTTAAACAGCGTACGGAAAAGAACAGCAATGGCAGTGAGGGTATCAGAGAGAACAATAACTAATATATTAGCTGAAGGAAAATAATCTGACTCTAAATTTAAATCTCCGCATAAAGACCGCAAAAAAAAATTCAAAGAAGTTAGAATTAGACAACTTTAACGTTGATGTTATACGTTCAACTATTCAAAATTACCATTTAGAAAATCACGAGTTACCTACATTGCTAAAGTTGAAAAGAATATTTCAAGAGAAACTTAATTATGATGGAAGTATTTCGACTCTGCGTACAGCTTTGTTAAAGTTGGGATACAAATGGCGAAAAACTGTGGATAACAGACGTGTTATTATAGAGCGGCATGACATCCAAAAACTAAGATTTTCTTACCTGAAAAACTTACTCAGATACTGTCAAGAAAATCGGTGTATCGTATATACAGATGAGAGCTATATCTTAACTAATCATGTGCAAATCAAAGGATGGGGTAATAAAGATGGACCACCTCTAAAGAGAAACCTGTCGAAAGGACAAATAATTATTATTGTGCATGCTGGTTCAGAACAAGGTTTCGTACCTAACGCACTATTGACATACAAAGCAAATAGTGTTTCCGGTGATTACCACTCTAACATGAATGCAGAAAACTATGAAAAGTGGATAAAATAACGTCTAATACCGAATCTTCCACCTAACTCTGTGGTTGTGCTTGATAAGGCCTCATACCACAATGTTCAAAATGACAGAGCTCCAAATTCTAATTCCAAAAAAATTGAAGTGCAGAGATGGCTGACTGAAAAAAATATAGCTTTCAATTTAGATATGAAAAAAATTGAACTGTATGATTTGATTAAAAAAATAAAGAAAACCATATTTGTTATAAGATTGATGACATACTTCAGCCATATGGCATAAAAGTTCTTCGACTGCCACCATATCATCCTGAACAAAAACCCCATAGAAAATGTGTGGGTAATTTAAAAAAATGATATTGCTTCGCGTAATGTCGACCAAAATGTGGCGGGAATAATGAAACTAATAAATGAACGTTTATGTCAAATTGATGAAGGGATGTGGGGTAATACTTGTCGACATGTACAAAAGAAAGAAGAAGAATACTATCGACATTTTGACTTGGAGGCAGAATTCATAATTAACCTTGATGACAGCAGCGAATCCGAAAATTCATCATTTGATTTATCAAGTAGCGATTCAGAATAATATGCTCAATACATAAACGTTAAATTACAAAATTATGGTTTTTTTTTAAGGACCTTATCAAACACAACAAGTTACAAAGACCTTAAAAACCGAGTTATTCCTTTTTGTTCCAAATTTGTTTAAATAACTGTATTTGTATTTTGTACCCGACTGTACCTCTTGTCACGCACACAAAGTCACTGTATATGTACAAGGTTTACCCACACATAGGGCCGAGCGCACAACTGAGTTGAAATATCTGTACTAATCTACTAACAAAATGTTCTTCATGTTTTCTTAAATAAATCCTAATAATTTACCTTTATTCATGTTTCCTTATTTATGATTTATCTGTAATATTTTTAAACCCTATAGGAAAATTCCATATTAGTGATTTTAAATGGCATTACTTAAAATTTACGGGATTAATTATATTTTAACTTACATTTTTCATTAACTTCATTATAAAATCATTACCTTCCAAGCTTAATCATTACACTCTCACCATATTTCATTACCTTCCGCGGCCTCATTACACTCCATCGATTTTCTTTATAATAAAAGCATTCACATGAACGCCTTTCACATTATAATGATAAGGAATAGTTTTTAATTCACAAGGAGTAGCAATAGTTGTAAACAAAAATTTGGCGAAATAGATAACTTTTAAAAAATCACACGAAATTGCTCCGATTTGGAGGTTGCGGTGGAATCACTCTGATACCAAATAACAAGCTTGAAAATTATGTTAGTAGAACAACATAAAATTCACTGCCATGAAGTTGGAATATAAGCATCTTCATGTCGTTTGAAATCGTACATTTCAGACCATTTCACATGGTATTGGAATAGAGCCTATCCGAATTGCATGTTGTGACGTCATTTCATAGGATAGGATCAAGATGGCGGCGTGCTATCGCAGATCGGCGGTACTACCCCAGGCGTCCATGAGGAGTTCAACAACAACCTGCTCAAAAAAGATGCACTTGGAAGCATAGGCGTCAATCCCTAAGTCTTTCTTTTGCTTGGGACAAAAAAATAAAAAGTCAAGTTTGGCTTTGACGTTTGTGGTCGTTCGTTTCATGGTTTCGTTTTGTTTGTCTGTGTGTGTTTGTTTTGATTTATGCTTTGGTTCAAGTTATCGCGTTTCGAAAAGTTACATTTATTTGTAACTTTTATATTGATTAAAAGGAGGTATTTTATTTGAGTGTGAAAACAATAATTGTTATTCTTTGTGTAAAACTAAAATGAGGCAAAGACAGGTGCTAATGGTGCAAGCGACATTTTGTATATTGGTGTTTTAGCTCCGATGGCATTGTATACGTATAGTTTTCACGTTCATCGTATGTGATTTGGACTATAATTCGTGCCGGTGTTCACAACTCAGAGCACATAAAACCAATAGTTTGCGATACCATTTATTACCATTTATATATATTTAATACCATTTATTGGTTAGTATTTGTCCACACTATCAAATTGTACTTATTACTAATCTCAAGTTCTATTTTTATTGTACCAGAGTAATGGTTTAAAAGGTGAACAACACTTTGGTGATATCCCTGATGTTACTGTCCAAAGGCAGTGGTAAGCGCTTTCCATCAGTTGGCCCACTTGCCGGTTACGGGATATGAAAGGGAGCAACTTGCCTGTTTATCAACTGCTTGATATAAATAACACTTGTGGAAGTGTAGTTCTCTTTATATGAAGAGTTCTGTTTATATAAAGAGTAAGATTTGTGAAAACGTATGTTTTCATAAATAAAAAATTATTATAAATAATTGCCTGGTATGACTCTCTTAAAGTCGTTAGGGGTACTTATTCTACTCTGCTGGACACCACAATATGGCTCACAGAAATGCAGCAAACATATTTAACTTTACTTTACAATGCACAATGGCGTAATTTTAAGCAATATAATGATTAATAAACTATGGTTTTGTAAGAGACCAAAAGAGATTAAAAGGAGGCATGTACCGAGTAACTAGTTTGGATCTGGTACCCGGCGGATCTGACACTTTTTCAAGGATCAGGCCAGGTATCTGGCTGTGCTGGGTTATTTACCAGCTATAAAAGACACATAATTTCCAAATTAAATATTAGTTTAAACTTCTTGACAGTTGACGGCAACCTCGGCATAGAATTAGACTTATTGCATCACATTAGCCATGTATGTCTGGTGGAGTAAAGCACCACACCTTCCTCTTTGACTTTTGAGTGTCATACAAAGATCTCTTAGAGGCAGATCAGTTGAGACCACCATAGACCAGAAAATGGGCACAGAGTTTTTTATTGTATTTCCAACACAGATCTTCAACTCGTCTTAATTGGGACAATTATGGGCTCATGGTGATAATGAAATAATAATTGTAATTTTTGGGTCAGGTGTGATAAGCATGGTACAAGTGGCGAGCACAAGGCGCAGTCCTGCGCTGTCCCCTCCCACCGACACCACTCAGGTATAGTTGGTTGCTATATTCCATAATTTATAAGTAATTTAAATTTGATGGAAGCCTTAGTGTGGAAAAATAGAGGTGACTACCATAAATAGAACAGACTTAAAAAACCTACCCAAGTTACATACTTAAACTTCTACTAACTTTACCAGCCTGGGGCAGTCTACAAAATTCGGCTTTATAACAGTTCAAATTTTAATTATTCTATTATCATTATTATAATATTATAGTATCAATTAATATAGCACCTACAACCCATCACGACTAGGTACTAATCACAAACAAACAATAAAATCATTCCTCTTTATAATATTAGTATAGACAAGTATTTTGTAGACTTGACCAATGTACGACGTACGAAATATAGACAGTAAAGGCGGACACTGGGCCCTCTCGAGAGCACAACCGCCATGATACCCCATTAAAAATAAATAAATATGGACATCGGCAGCGGCGGTCCATGCGGGAGTCGCCGAGCGCGCGGCTCCGCAGCGACTCGGGCTCGGAGTCGGCGGCGGCGGCGGTGGGGGCGGGGGCGGGCGGCGACGCCGGCGAGGAGGCCATGGCGGCGTCGCGGCCCGCGGCGCTGCTGGCGTACCTGTCGGCGCGCGACCCCCGCGCCCCGCGGCGCGGTGTGTGGCGCGAGCACTCGTACGCGCGCGCCAGCGACCCGCGGCGCCGGCCGCGGTTCCTGCGCGTGCTGCTGGCGCCGCCGCCCGCCGACGAGCGCGAGCCGGAAGCGCCGCTGTGCGTGGACGACCCGCCGCCGCCGGCGCCCGCGCTGCCCGACGACGAGCCCGACCCGTCCGACGACGACGAGGACGACGACGACGACGACGACGACGCCTGGGAGGCGGACGCGGTGGCGAGCGCGCCGTCGGCGGCGCACGCGCGGCTCGCGACGGCCGTGGCGGCGGCGCTGCGGGACCTGCGGCTGGCGCGGCTCGCCACGGCCGCGGCCTCGGCCGAGACGGCGGGCGGCGGCCGCGCGCTCCGGCTGCTGCACACGAGACGCGCCGCCGATAGGTGAGCCGATGGAGTCTTCGTTTGATAAGGCGCGGCGACGCCGAAACACAACGTATGTCATGTGTTTATGATTGCGAAGTTCGCGTTCGAACACTTTTAACAATTCCCCCTTTAAAATAGCTGCTTGAGTGATTGTTGTGACTAGCTCACATATTTTTGGGCTTAGTCTTTTGATACGACGATTAAGCTACTTACAATCATCGCTCTGCTTTTGTGGAGCGACGATGGATTTAAACTAACTCACCTCCACCCAGGGTCCTATCCATCTCTCGGTCATACGGACCGGACATCAGACCTAATCAAGGGTGATGCGCATGCTTGTTTGTTGGTGGCTCTTTGGGCATGCGCCCTTCTTGACACCCACAAATCCAGTTGTTCCATATGTACTCTCCCTTAGCGGGCTGACGTCACAATACACACTTCTGCTCCGTCGGCCAGCTGCCATACTCCTTCGCTTCCTCCTCTATATTTTCTTCTGCTCCTATTCCTCCTCCATTCTTCTCACGCGATGCCATTCAAACTCTCTTAACCTTGCAAAGTTCGCCTCTGAGGGCACAAGGTCCGTGAAGTAGACCGGAACCGCTTCCTTCCTCTCTAACCCAGCAAGCATGATGCTGCGCTCCTGTTCGTACTTCTCGCATTCCCACGAAATGTGGTCCCTAGTCTTCAAAGCCTCCCCGCATAAACACTCTGCAGAGTCGTTCAGACCAAAAACCGCGCTCTAAATGCGCCATGACCGGACAGCATCTGGGAAACTACATAATCGGGCTCCACCCACGTGGCCCCCAGTGTGCCTCGGACGCACGGGAAGAAGCGCTCGAGATCCGCACCCTTCTCCTCGGCACCCCAGCGCTCCTGCGCAGCCGTCTACAGTTTTCTCAAGCTCGATCACTGCCCTTTTCTCCAACCCGGTACGGCCCGCTTTCTCACTCTCAGGCAGGACACCAGCGAGCACCGCCAAAGCGGCAGGAGGTACTCGTGGGAGGGTACGCTCTTCGTCAGAAGGATCAGTGCCGGGCGCTGAGTTCTGAGCGGACGGCTCTTTACTTTTTAATATCGTTGCGAAGCTAAGTCATAAAAAAGGTTAAAACAAATAAAATATATCACTGAGATTCATCTCGAAATCGAGTTACGTAAATTTTCAACTCGTGTTAAATCGAGGTGTGTTTTTTCGGAGTTGGCACACTACCGCACCGGTGGTCGTCGAGGAGCCGGGGCACCACCGGCGGACGGTCCGGGGGGGGCGGTCTAGCTGAAACTATCCGGGGGCCCCCGGGTAACCATACAGTTAATAAAGGGAAGGTTTGGTGCGGGTTCGACGCAGGATCCGGCTGGCGCTGCCGCCGCTGTGGGCGGGCGGCGCGGCGGCGGGCGGCGGCGCGCTGTCGTGGGTGCTTGGGCGCGTGCGGGCCGGCGGCGGGCGCGGCGCGCGGCGGCTGCTGGAGCGCGTGCTGGCGCTGGCGGGCGCGGCGGCGGCCCCGCTGCGGGCGCGCCTCGCGCCGCCGCCGCCGCCGCCGCGCTGGGACCCGCTGGAGGCGGTGTCGCCGCTGCCGGCGGCCCGCGGCGCGCGCGCCTCCGCCGTGGTGGTGTACTGGGGCGCGCGCTGGGAGCGCTGGGCGGCGCGGCTGGCGTCGCTGGTGCCGGTGCGGCGGCTGCGGCTGGCGGCGGGCGCGGCGCCGGCGGGGGCGGGGGCGGGCCCGGGCGCGGGGGAGGCGGAGTCCCCGCAGCGCTGGGCGGCGGCGCTGCTGGCGGACGCGCGCCGCCGGCTGCCCGACCTGCTCGCGCAATCGCCGTGAGTACTGTTACCGTTTCTTGAATTCTTCGTTGTTACGTAATCTGTTTTGCTAATAAACTTTACAGTAGAAAAATTGAGGCAATACACTAAATGGCGAAGAGGCGAAACCCTAAAAGAAACCCTATCTAATTGTGTAACTCGTTGGTCTTGCAAATAAATGGTCATTATATTATTATGATATTATAGCTTTTCTTTGCATCACTTTCGAGTTCGTATCCAGTGCAAATAATTTGTAAATAATATAGGTCAGTTCACAAAATGCTACAAGCAGCTTACAAGGGAGGAAACGTTCATTTCTTTTTGAATATCTATTGGGCTCCACCCAACGATGGATTTACATTAGGGGCAGTCGGGGCTAGTGCCCAGGGCGGCAAAATTTGGAAAGTGAAAAAAAATTGTTTTATTGTCATCAAAATTTCTCAATAGAAATTTTTTATTCTTTTAATTAATCATATATTATTTAATAGATAATTCAAGAAATTTGACTCGTACAATATTTGTCAAATCGAAGTTTTGTAAATTATAATTTTGGCACCTTAAGTGAAGATTTGAAATGGTAATATTAGATTTTTTAATTTGTTGGAATGATAAAATTTAAATTCGGTTTTTTTTTTGGAAAAATTAAGAACGTTATTGACTTATTCTTGCATTTTAAAAAAATAATTTCCATTAATGAATTTCTTAAAAATTGAATAATTCGAGATGTACAACTGTCAGATCGAGACTACTTTAGAGTCAATACGTTTAATTTAATGTCATTCTTGACAATCTGGATTTTGAATTACGAAAAAGATGTGTTGCGTATGAAAAGATACAGGAAAAGTTCTCAGTTATAATTGAATTTGGCAATTTGGACAATAGAGAGATTCGTAAACGAGCTGGATGTTTAAGAAAGTTTTATTCTTCAGATCTTGAGTCCTCATTGGATGACGAATTTGTGCACTTCCATTCTTATAGCACTGAACAAACGATGGAAAAAAATTCACCTTCCGATCTTCTGAAACTTTTGCGAGCAAACGACCTTTACATTGAATTTCCGAACGTAGAAATCGCATATCGAATATTCATTACTTTAGCAAACTGTGGCGCAGAACGATCGTTTTCTTGTTTAAAAAGGGTTAAAAACTACTTACGTTCTACAATGAGTGCAAATAGACTCAATAGCTTAGCTATTCTATGCATCGAATCAGACGTACTTCAACGTTTAGATTGTGAAGATTTCATCGACCAATTCGCAATTCAAAAAGTAAGGCGTATTTGCCTGTGATAAAATTATTATAATATAATTATAAGTCAAGCTGAGTGCAAAATGTATAGCTCTACGAACAAAAACAAATATTTTTTATGTCATATCAAAGTATATAATATATAATAAGTTATTTGCAATACATCAGATATTTTAATTTTTTATAAATAATATATCAAAACTACATAACTTTTAGTGATATTTCAATGATGGGACGGCATTTTTTTTAGTGCCCAAGGGCGGCAAAAGCTTAAATCCGGCCCTGGCTCCACCAGGACAGAAGTAATCGGAACTACATTTTGTTTAAACTACACATAAATCGTCACATATAGATATAGACCGATAACGTCTGAGAAAGTCGAGGCGGCTCTTCGCCGCATGACGAACCGGAAAGCTGTCGGACCCGGTGGAGTCCCTATTGAGGCGTGGAAATTGATGGGCTCTTTTGATGTGAGCATCCTTACACATTTTCATAATCGCATCTGTTTCACTGGGAAGATACCTAACCAATGGAGGCTGAGTAAAATAACTCCAGTCTTTAAAGGTATGTGCTTAGTGCGGGAGTGCATCAACTTCCACGGTATAAAGGTGATGTCGTACACCATGAAGCTCCTCTAACGCGTTGTGGACTCTCGGATCCGACGGGAGTGTACAATCTCGGAGTGTCAGTATGGGTTTCGGCCGTGTTGTGGGACCATGCACACTGTATTTGCCCTGAGAACTCATGGAGGGATACAGATCAAAGATACTACTATATATACTGTATTTCCTGTTTTTGGACATGCAGAAGGCCTTTGACTGTGTTTCTCGTGAGACGATCTGGCCTATATTAACATGTAATGATGACTACCCCGATATTAATAATAATAATAATAAATAATTTATTCAAGAAAACTTATGTCTAAAATTACATAGTTAAATTTAAAGTAAGTACCTACTTATGTTAAAATTTAAATAGAACAATTTAAAATTATTTATTACCCTAGTAATTTAAGCTAAGTAAATTAAGTAGATACATGCTATATTTTTAATTAACTAGATGCCTAAACTAAGTAAGTAGTTTACCTGTGTCTTAGGCATCAATGTTAGTAGGTCAATTTAATGTAGGTTAGTGCTTACGACTATATTTATTAATAAAACAATAAAATTATTGGTTACAGTTTGTACAGAAAATTGATATAATTTAAAATGAATAAGTATATTTTTTGTTACATTCTAAACTAAGCGACCACTTCGAGTAGTTTTTCCGTTTCCTCGTACGATTTACCTTTCAACCAGTTTGTAAGAGTGACCTTACAATTATAAGTATTCATGGGATGAATGCATAGGGTACGATTTATTTTATTATACAGATATGTACCAAGGAAACAGAAAAATCGATGTGAATGTTGTGTGCGGAATAGTTCATTGCTGCACACAATATCCATTCGTCTATGGCTGGTCTGGGTTTCGGGATTTAGAGGCACTAGGGAGTGTTTTTTCATTATAATATGCAGAATGAATAATTGACGGACTGATAAAACATCACATTCCGTAAGTAATTGCTTCGTCGGGAAGCGGAAGGGACGAAAGGAACTCACTTTTAGAATCGCTCTCTGTGCTCTTTCTAAGTCAATCAAAGTCGTTTTATGAATGCCACCCCATGATGTATTGCAGTAGGTTAATAAGGACTGGCATAATGCAAGATATACGGCTTTTAGTAAATTTTTGCTTGCTGCGTGTCTAAGATTTTTAAACACGTATATTAGTTTCCTCATCCTTGTAGTCAGCACGTCAATATGCTGTTTAAAATGAGTGTAATAAAGTGTTGTTTGTGAAGGAACTGGATAAATATCAATTACATATAACTTGAAGTATCTGTATTAGTGAATAGAATAACTCAAAGTGTTATATAGCTCAAATTATCAAAAACAATAACAACTTAAGTGAATGTGTTCCTTATCGAGAAAGTGATATACGGCAACGCATAAGAGACGTCATCTGCACGGCGTTTGGGACCTTTTTCTCGCGACCGCGCTCACTCAGCGCTGGCAGCCGGCACTGTGCGTAACCAGTAAACAAGACCTGTGCCTTAGGGCGCGTCTGCAGAGGCCCCGTGTCACGCTACGTTGGACGCCCGGGCTACGTTAAACCCAGCGAGTTGAGTTGACCTCCGTTTGCTTACACTTATATACGGGTATTGGTGTCTCGTTTACTTAGGCGCCGTAACAGACCGTCTGCGAAGTAAATTATCGGCCCTTTTTATTGCTATTTTGCAGCATTTGGGGCAGGTGACTGTCAACTAAACCTAATAGAATAATAAATATAACTATTGTAGTTGCATTGGAATTCCACAGTCATGCCGAAAGTAGCTCGATCCCCGCCAAAAACGCCGAGTACTCTCAACGTAGTTACCTCTCAGCCGAGTGACTCAAAAGGTGACCAAGCGATATCGTTTGTTAACACCAATCCACGTAACCCTACAAAACCCACAACAACGGGAAGCGAACAACAGCAGGGTTCACATGTCATCCTAGCCGCTATCGAGAGTTTAAGAAGGGACATGACTGAGCGCTTCGATGCACAACAAACGGAGTTCGTCAGTTTCAAGGAGTCCCTGTTGCAACTCCGTAGGGATGTAACTGATCTGGGTACCAAAGTTGCGTCAATTAGGAATGATTTGGATGAACAGTCAAAAAGCGTTCAATTTCTTTCGGGATATCATGATGAACAAGTTTTGCTCAACAGTAGCTTAATGGAAAAAGTCAAGACATTAGAGACTGAAAAATCCTCACTTCACAATCATGTTGGAGCGTTGACTTCTAAGGTGGGTGCGCTCGAAAGGGAAAATAGATCCTGCAATCTCGAATTTCATTGTATACCAGAATATAAAACCGAAAATCTTGTGAAAACTGTGCAACAGATTGCCAACATTGTCGGTGATTCAGTCAAAGCAGAAAACCTGGTAAAGTGCACCAGAATCGCTAAACTCGACAAGGAGAGTCCTAGACCTAAAACGGTGCTAGTTAAGTTTTCTTCAGCCATAATAAGAGATCAGTTTCTATCAAGCGTAATCACTTACAACAAGGAAAACCCAAGTGATAAACTAAACACCTCACATCTTGGTATAGCTGGAGATAAGAAACCTGTTTTTGTAAGCGAACATCTGACGCCTGAAGGAAAGAAGTTACACGCAGCAGCAAGACATTTTGCCAAAGAAAATGAGTATAAATTTGTTTGGACTCGCAATGGAATTGTTTATATTAGAAAATCCCATTCCAGTGATGTGCACATTGTCAGAAATGAGAACGTTTTGCGTAGTATTGTTTCGTAGTGTAAACTGCTAAATATACTTTAATAAAACTAAATACATTTGAAAATGGCGTCATTAACTATGTTTTATCAGAACGTGAGAGGCATTAAAAGCAAAACTAGGGAAGTGTACTGTAACATATTGAATTGCGAGTATGATGTGATAATACTCACTGAAACGTGGCTTAACGAGGGAGTACTTGATAGAGAGTTTATAGATGACCGATATTGTGTTTTTAGACGAGATCGCGATTTTAATGTGACCAATAAAAAGGACGGCGGAGGTGTATTAATTGCAGTATCTAAAAAATTTGAATGTTGCAGAGTCTATTCCTGGGAGTCATCCCATGAAGATCTCTGGGTTAACATTAGTGTCAATATTGGTAAAAAAAAGGATATTATATCAGTTTGTGCTGTCTACCTTCCGCCACCTTTGAGATTGGTTACATTGGAATCGTTTTTGGGTGGAGTCTCAAATTTCATACACGAGCAATGTAACATTGTAATAGTGGGAGACTTTAATCTCCCTAACCTGAATTGGGAGTATAAGGGTAATTCGTACTTGGAGAATGACCTAAACAGTAACTGTAATCTCGATATTTGCTTAACTGATTTCATGGCCGAATGTAACTTGTGTCAATGGAACGGTATACAAAATTACAATAAAATACTAGACTTGGTCTTAAGCAACATGCAGCACCTACCAGTGATAAATTGCGATTTCCCCGTTTGTACTATAGATGGATATCATCCCCCTTTACAGATGAGCCTGGCATTATGTCACAACGAGCCGCTTAACAACCTACATAACGTAAGATTAAATTACTATAGGGCAGATTATACGAATATTAATAAAATTTTAGAAAATATAGACTGGCAAACATTGTTTTTGGAATGTCGCCACATCGATGACATGACAAATGTCTTCTACTCGGAGCTGTATAAAATTATTGAAAGTAACGTTCCAAAAACTAAAATAAAATCTAATAAATTTCCACCCTGGTACACTAACTGCCTGATTAGGAGGCTTAAAGAAAAAAACAAGTACAGATTACGCTATAAAAAATATAGTAACCCCCTCGATCATTTGACTTTTAAACTATTACGCAGTAGATGTGAGGTGCTCATCAAAAGCTGTTATAATGATTACATAAAAAGAATTGAAGACACTATCAAAAGTAATCCAAAATATTTCTGGTCATATCTAAAGAGTATTAAAAAAACTCAAAATTATTACCCTTCCTCGATGACATACCAAGGAGGATCTGTCACTGAAGGTGGGGCCATTTGTAACAGTTTTGCTACACACTTTTCTAGCATATACAGGCAATCTTTAACTCCCACACAGCCCCAAACAGCCCCTATCCCCGCTTTTACTGATCAAGAATCAAAAACTGCTCATTCTACCATGGATAGAGTAAGTATCACTGTGACTAAAGTGAAACTGAAACTCGAGCGCCTAGATGAAAACAAAGGAGCCGGACCTGATAATATACCCCCTATCTTCATTAAGCGTTGTGCAGACACCTTGTCTATACCTGTAGCTATGATTTTCACAAAATCTTTGGACGACGGTTCCTTCCCCTCTGTCTGGAAGGAAGCCAGAATTGTGCCAATCTTTAAGGATGGCGATAGGAAAGATATTACTAAATATCGACCCATCTCTATATTGTCCGTTTTTGCAAAGGTTTTCGAAGCTTTGTTATGTCCACTCATCACCTGGCATATTAAGCCCATTCTATCTGACTATCAGCACGGATTTATCAGTCAAAGGTCCACCATGTCTAACTTAGCGTTATATGTTGATGAAATATCTGAAGCACTTGACAAAAATATTGAAATTCACACAGTATACACCGATTTCTCTAAGGCATTTGACATGGTGGACCACTCAATTCTGGTTCGAAAGCTTGAAGGTTGCGGATTCCACGGAAAACTGCTTGGCTGGCTTAATTCTTACCTAAGGGAGAGAAAAATGAAAGTAGTAGCTGGCGGTTTTGAATCTGAACCTTTCATTGCGCATTCTGGCGTGCCGCAGGGCTCACATCTTGGCCCTATTCTTATCAATATTTTTATAAATGATGTTGTTCATTGTTTCCAACATAGTCACTGCCTGCTCTATGCGGACGACCTTAAACTTTATAGGGTGGTTAAAACTTCCGCAGATGCTGAGCTTTTGCAGGCGGACTTGCACAGATTGGTCCATTGGTGCGACGATCTACTAACCATCTAAAGTGCTACCAACTGTCATTCCATAGAAAAAGAACAAATTTAAGTTTTCGATACAACATTGGTGGCCATAACATCGAATCGATACAACAGACTAGGGATCTGGGCGTCATTGTCGATACCAAATTAAATTTTCGAATGCACATAGAGAAAATAATTAAACAAGCGCTGAGAACCAGCGGCTTAATTATAAGAACAACAAAGGAGTTCAAATAAACACACACAGTATTACATATTTTCAACTCTCTTGTACGCAGTATTTTGGAGTATTGTTCAGTAGTTTGGAACCCTTTTTACGAGGTACATAAAGCTAGAATCGAGAGGATTCAGAAAAAATTTTTGAGGTACTTGTGCTATAAAGATCGCATCCCAGTCAATAGTATTCCATATAATAAAAAGCTAATGAAATATAAAACACTTTCCCTGGCTCATCGTAGAACGTTGTTAGATCTTTCTTTCCTGCACAAACTGTTGAACGGACATTTGAACGCCCCTCAATTGCTAGCTAGGGTCGCTATAGGTGTTCCTAGACCTAACTTTAGACCGGGAACATATATTCCATTTAGAACAGAGCTTTGTAAAACCAATCTAGGTTTAAATGCCCCTCTCAATAGGATTGGTAAGTCTTATAACTCATTACACAAACATGCGGACATTGATATCTTTTGTAACTCCATTCCAACCTTTAAACGAAAATTGGTCACGTATTTCATGAGTTTATACAAAACTACATAATATTATTTTTATTATACTTTTTTAGAATTTATGTTACGTTTATCCAGCGTTTAACATGAGTATTGTCACATCAAGCAAGATCAGTAGAAAAAAAAGAAGTTTTGATTTAAGATTTTAGAAGGTTAGAAATATTATTTTTTGAATTATACATGTTGAGTTAGCCTGTAAGTGAAATATGATTGTTGTGTAATACGTTAGTTTAAAAACAAAATGTTATTATATTTTCATATTTTGTTGGCTTCCTAATAAATAAAATAAATAAATAAAATAAAATTTAAATGCTGGTCAATAATGATCCCTAAGTATTTTATTGACTTGGTAGAACCAAGTTTGGGACAACCACAGACATTACCTAAGTTTAGGAAGTCGTTTGGGGTGCAGGAATGAGCTATTATTGAATACAAATTAGGAGGAGGTTGAGTAATAGAACTGTAGGAGAAAGTCATGTACTGCGTTTTGTCCGTGTTTAAAGTAAGCGCATTTTTATGAATCCATTGTGTTACTGAGAGGAAACCAACTTGCGCCAATCTGAACACTTCACTCCAGCTATCCGCACTAAAGAGCAAGGCAGTGTCATCTGCGTAAGTAATGATTCTACCATTAGCGAGAGGGATAGTACATAGTTCATTAATGTAGATCAGGAAGAGAATTGGGCCTAAAATAGATCCTATTATGTGACGGACGATTCCTCCTCCATTCTAATTTCCTTTTTCCATCGTAATTTTTGCACATTCTCTTGTCGGAAGCTGTCAGCTCTAAGGTATCTAAGGCTCCGACCGCACTACTGACGATGGTGAGAGCCTACACGTGGCTACAGGCGAATAGGGATAGCGAGGAGCGGAGCGAAGCCATCAAGCGAGGCGCCAAGCGCACAGGGCGATCGGCTCCGAACATTCTCATATCCTGTAGGTGGCTCGAGTCTGTCAGTGCCGCCTTGACTTAATAGAGCGTGTATCTGCAGAAGCGGCAAGGTGGTGATAGTGGGGTGCGGCGCGGGCGCGGCCGTGGCGGCGGCGCTGTGCGGGCCCGCGGGCCTGGCGGGGGCGGGGGCGGGCGCAGCGGCGGCCGGGCTGGCGCTGGTGTCGCCCGCGCTGCTGACGCCCGACGGCGCGCGCGACGCGCCCGACGATCCGCTCGCTGAGGTGAGTGCCGAGATACACAAATATTACTTTCTAGCCTTTGCCGCGACTTATTTTTCAGGAAGCAATAAAATTTTTCAAACTAATTTTTTTCTTTAGGAAACAAACAGAACTTTTACAAATATTACATACAATTACAATGCACAAACAGACCTCCAGTCCCATATAAAATTAAGCAAGTTTCACTATAACTAGTCGAGCAGATCGGCGGAGGCGTTTGCGTATAATAAAGCAACTATTTTATATGTCACCTCCGCGCAGGTGTCGCTGCCGCTGCTGGTGGTGACGGGCGCGGCGGGCGCGGCGGCGTGGCGCGGCGCGGCGCTGGCGCTGGCGGGCGCGGGGGCGGGGGCGGGGGCCGGGGGGGCCGGGGCGGGCTCCCAGCGCCGCGTGGTGGTGGTGGAGGCGGGCGGGGAGTCGCTGCTGGCGGGCGGCCGCGCGGCGCGCCGGCTCGCGCTGCCGCGGGCGGTGCTCGACCAGGCCACCACGGTACGTAAACAGTTGGAGGGATCGATCAGCGAGCGAGCAGCTTCAGCTAAAAACAATATCTTTTTAGTGGGGTGATCGATAAATGAATGAGCGACCGGAGCGAGTTTGACATTTTTGATGCTCGAGGTCTTAAAACTTGAGGTGATAAATGTATGAGCGAGCGGCGCGATCTTTACATTTTTGAAATTTTGAGTCGTAAAAGCTGGGGTGATCAATGAATGAATGAGCGAGGGGAGCGAGCTTGAAAATGTATATATACATTGTGGTTAAGATACTGCTGATCGTAATAAAAAACAAAGGTAATTAGAATTATTGAGTAAGTAATCGGAGCGCGCACGAAACTTTTAACATTATGATTTTTACAAAGCTGGGGATTGTTACAAAGAATATTTGAGCGAGCGGAATTTTTGGTCTTAAAATATTGGTGAACGAGCGAGCGATGCAAGTTAGAAAGTTTTTGACATTTAGGTTTTAAAAAGTTGGAGTGATTGATAAAATGTTTAAATTTATTAAGCGAGCGCAGCGAACTTGATATTTTTGGCCTTTCGGTTTTTAAACTCGGGGGCAACTGGGAGTCAGAGTCGGGGTTAATGGGTGGGGCAATTGCATTAATTCTCGTTTGCCGAAGGGTCTCGAGAGGCAACTTCTTTGGGGTCGATTTGTCCCTCCGCGACCGCGATCCTTCCGCTAATCAACCGCCCCGCGCAGGAGGAGGTGCGGCGCTGGGCGGTGGACGTGTGCTCCGGCGGCGCCCCGCCGCCCGCCGACTCCGACTCCGAGGAGCCCGAGTCGCCCGCGGCCGCGGCGGGCGCGGCGGTGGGGGTGGGGGGAGGGGCGGCGCGGCGCGCGGGCCCGGCCGTGTCGCGCGTGGCGGGCGGCACGCCGCTCACGCTCACGCCGCCGGTGCGCGCCGCCGCCGCGCCCGCGCCCGCGCCCCCCGCCCCCGGCGCCCTCGCCCCCCCCGCCCCCGCCGGCGCCGGCGCCCCGCCCGCGGCCGCGGCGCCCCCGCTGGCGCCGGCGGACATCATGCAGCTGCCCATCGTGTTCGCCGACGACGAGCTCGCTGCGCATGCCGGTGAGTTGGGTATCCCCCGTCCTCGATGACGGGCCCGCCGCTGGGAGGCGAATCTCGACCCAGTCGGATACGTTGGCGTGTTGATTTGTTCCAGACCCTGGCGCGAGTATCTCGGGCGGGGGCGGGGTCGCGGGGGTCGCCGGGGTCGCCGGGGTCGCGGGCGGCGCGGAGGCCGGGGCCGTCACGGTCCGCGGCAGCTCGGTGCGGGTGAGTACGTTATGGTTTTGTCTTTAAGTAGCGGATCCCCAACGTCGATTAGTCGGACCTAGCCTCCCGTTCCCGTGCCCAGTGGCGGTAGAATATCCATCGCAATATTTTCGTTACCGTGACGTCCAGCTCCTGCTTGTCCTGCTCTAGTATGGGCCTAGTCTCGCTACCTTATAGGAGGGCAGGTGAAGATGGTCTCGGAGACTTGACCCTTGGGGCCTGTCCACCGAGTCTCCTGCAGACACGCCCCCCCCACCTCCCGCATGCCGAATGCGTCAGCCGGCCCCCGCGTCGTCCGGCCAGCAGGCCAACACTACGCAGCGAAGCGGATTTCTTTCGGGCCCGCCCTTGATTGAACCGAGAGCTTTAACCCTCCTAACGAGTAGGGTGATCCTCCTGCGCGTCGTTTAACGACGACGCCCTACTTGTTCCGGAGTTACTTGCTTAACCTTGTTACGGTGTTTACGTAACTTAGTCCCTTCCCTTAGCTTCAAATATGGCCCGGATAGTTCACTTCCGGAAACCAGCACCATCTTTTAGTATGTTGTTAAGTATGTTATTCTAAATAAAAAACAGCCGGGAGACAATCTCTAAAGTGCTTGGTTCTCCAGCGGTGACGTCACCAAGATGGCCGCCGCCGCGTTTTGAAATCTGCCTTTAAAACAGACTGTACGTACTTAGAAGTACCTATGTGTGGGGCATCAAATGAAGCAGAATAAAAAGTGCTACAATATTGTTTAAACATTCAACGATGTGAAAATTATAGTTTGAGAGATATTCAAGTTAATATGAAAATTATGCAAAAAATAAATCCGTTTTTATTTTTTAAAACAACTTTACTTTAGAGCAAAAATTATGAAGCTATACAAAACTATTTTTATAATCCCAATCGGTTAATAAATAAGCGAGATATTGTAATTATTCCCTAGCAACGGGCACCACTTGAAGCGCCATACGATTGTTTTAATTTGCGTAAATTAGGTAAATTAATGACTTTAAATAAAAAAAGCAATGAGTTTTAGTAATGTATATGTAAAATAAACGTATAATGTACTAAGATAATAAAGGCACATTATTAAGCTATACAAAAGAATTTTTATAATTGCAATCAGATAATAAACTTTTTTTTTAAATAATAATAGGCTTGCATTTGACCTTAACTCACCTGGTGGAAAGCGACGATGAGGTCGAAGATGTAGCATGCGTGCCTAGAAGATATTTGTGAGATATTTAAATTTTTTTCCGTCACTGATTTGAAATCATTATAAATACTTACCTAGAATAGCGACTTAGCGTGTAAATTCATGTTGATTTAGGGAATGGTAACATGAGTTATGGGTTTTCAATTGCTACTGTAGGTACCTATTTTTTTCGACTATAATAATAAAGCAGATTACTGTCTAGCAAAGATAAATATTTAGGCATTACCTATCAGGTTTTATTTACAGCCGCAGCGAACCCGCTTAGGTACCTATCGTTGTGCATAACAGCCAGCGCGCATGCCCGAGGCCGCGCTAACCGATGACCCGCGACCCGCGATCGCGAGAGACGATACAGCAGGAGCCCCCAAGGTGGTAATTGCAAATGCCGTGCCTCTGCCTGTTTTTTGACAGCGGCGTAAATACTGCATTTGCGACACCAATTCTGAACATTTTCCCGATAATGAAGCCAGTGAACCTTTCTCTGACCAAAGTCAGTGTTCGTTTTACCATTATGTATATCCTAGAGAACGTCTTGCCCCTTAACCCGAGGAACAACTACCTAAAGGTGGTACTCTCTGCTGTTAGGCTTTTCCCATTTTCGGTAAAGTATACCGTTCCGCTCTCCCATTGGGCCCAATACGCTTTAATTATAGCGCTTATAGGTGCCACTAAAGTCCATCTTGGTTGCTCTGCACCACGTTCCCTCCATGCGGTGATTGGTCAGATATCTTCATTTTCTTCTTAAACTCCCCTCATAGAGTCGTAAAGAGCTTGCCCTTGTAAGCCTAACTGGAAATTCTTTCAATTTCTGTCTAACACAGCGCTTACATTCTGTTATGTATTGTGGGTATTTGGGTTAGTTTTTAAGCACATTCCTCCGCGCAAGGCCTCCTTGATAGAGCATCAGCATTTCCATGAGCCTTCCCGCTGCTGTGTTCAGTGACATGAGTTTTATTTTAGTTACACAGTGGTTCCACTTTGGTCTCAGCAACGACTTACTGAAGTAAGTAAACACGACTTCTGTGTTGCTCTGTGAAAACACTCCTCCAATCGCCGTGTTGCTTGCATCTGTGTTGACGATAAACAGACCGCTGGGTTGTGGATATCTTATTTTAATAGAGGAGTTTCACATAGGCATTTTAACAGTCTTTGAAAGGAATCCTTGCAGAGCTCATCCCAGCGGAATGGTTGCTTGTCTTCAGTCAGACGATGAAGTGGCATTGCAAGAGAATACTTTAACAAACCGTCTGTAGTATGAGCACAGCCCTAGGAATGCCCAAACTTCCTTTTTGTCCACTGGTGTCCAAACAGTTACTCAGTTGAGTTTGCTCCTAAATAAATGGCATAATTGGGATGGCATCGGGTTTAACGTAAGGTCAACATCCTTTACTTTCCTTAAGACTTGTTCCAAGTTGCGCAAATGATCCTCAAAATCGCGACCAATGATAGTGACATCATCCAAATAGCCCAGGCAGGCATCTTGCAGTCATCCTGCCCATACATCTATGAGTCTTTCGAAAGTAGCAGGCGTGTTGCACAGTCCGCAAGGCATGACATTGAAATTCCATAGTTCTTTTCCTGTTGGAAACGCTGTCTTATCCTTATTCTTTGGATGAGAATGCCATTAGCCAGACTTAAGATCCAAGGTTGAGAACCTCAGGGTATCCAATGTGTCGTCGATACGATGCTAGGGATAGCTGTCCTTTTTTGTGATTCCATTTAGTCGACGGTAGTCCACGCAAAATCGTGTGCTGCTATATTTCTTCTTGACTAAGACGACTGGTGAACGCCATGGACTTGAAACGGTTCTATGACCTTATTGCTTCTCATGTCTTCTAATAACTCCTGAACTTCTTTTTTTTTGCAATCGGTTTTTGCCTTGCTCGCTGACTGATAGATTTTTCGCTTCAAGTGTCGATCCTGTGTTGTACTAGCGAAGTCCTTCCAAGACTTCCACCTTGGAAAGAGAAGATGTTAACGAAGCGTAGTAGATCTCTTGCCGATTAGGCTCTGAGAATATCTACGATTTCCTTTGCATCCATTAAGAAGATCGGTAATAGCAGAACTATTCTTAGCGTATCCTTCACCAGTACACACCTATTCGGCTCGATCTTACTAGCCGATGGAAACTTTACCTCTACTTGAGCCTGTGCTCGTGCAGGTATAATTTTATTCAGGTAAGTTACTTTCCCAGTGAATCCTCAAAGTGTGAAGTGTCAAATATCTAATCATTACCACACTTAAAAATTCCATCCGTGACATCGATTTTGCAGTTGTCTTAATTTCAGCCACGATGACCTTTCGAATGTACGTTGACGCGCCTACATACATCGTGTCTGTCATCTCCCCTAGGACGGGTATTGGCTGGCCGGTGGCAGAAAGAAGCTGGCAGGCAAAGTTCTTGATGCGTCCTGTAACAGCGTTCAACAAGTCCCGCTTGACTATTGTCCTGACCTAGAGGCTACTGTACCAATCGTCATCTTGCAGTTTGCTTTTAGTTTTACTTGCATCCAAGCATACTTTGATGGGATGAAATCATGTCAAACTAGTCACGAATTCGCTTTAATTGAAGAATTTGTGGTTTACAAGTGACACAATTGGCTCTGTGGTATCCAGCAAAGTAGAATAGCAAGAACCCGTTACACTTGTGGGTGTCGTACGAGGCGACTAATGTTTCCGAGGCATAAGATCTAGAGTCTCCGTAAGTTGGAAAATGAACAATACTGCGTTCTCCAACCCGCCTGCCAAGTCAATAACCTTCCCTTTCGTGGAAGAGGCCTTAAGTCACGCAGTGGACTATTATGGGATGTGATGTTGAAGTGCTACAACAACCCTTTTGCAATATAAGATTAAATAATATTAAAACCCTCTTGAAACCCTTGAAACATGAATTTCATGACGTTGTCATCAGGAAACAAATAAAGAATAGATACTTACCTCAAGTGGCCAGCACTTGATAACTCATAGCAAACTGCATGGAGACGTGGACAGAACTACTGGGAATTCAATTCCCATTTGTTCTCTGAACAGAACTAATGGTAAAAAATATCCCAGTAGTTCTGCCGACAGAACCGATATTTTTGTAATGTATTTTGATCTACATATATTGTAAAACTGTTTATTGTTCCTAATAAAGCAAAATAAATAAATAATAAGAACTACACAACAGAACTAGTGGGAATAAAGGGAATATTCCTCTAATAATAAAAAGAGCGGCATCATCATCATAATTATCATCACAGCCTATAACAATCCACTGCAGGACTTCGGGCCTTTCCCACGAAAGGGAAGGTCATTGCCATAATCTCCACGCTTAGCAGGCGGGTTTGAGATCGCAGTGCAGTTGATGTAAATCTACCCAGAAAGATGCTGCTGCCCATCTTTCGAATTTGTCCCTTAGTCGCCTCTTACGACACCCACGGAAAGAGTCACCGCTGGAGAACCAAGTACTTTAGAGATTGTCTCCCAGCTGTTTTTTATTCAGAATAACATACTTAACAACATACAACTTATCTCATCTCTCTTCTGTAGGCCTGCTGGAAGAAATTTCTTTTAGAAATAAGTAGTGTCTGTTGTGTCGTCTATATGTATGATGTTTCTCTATGTATTTTACTGTGTGCAATAAAATGTTAAATAAATAAATAAATAAATACTAAAAGATGGTGCTGGTTTCCGGAAGTAAACCTTTTTTCAGTTAAGGGAAGGGACTAACTATATGACATGAAATAACGTGTGTATCGGTGGGCAGGGCGGGCGGTCGCTGCAGTACACGCGCGTGATAGTGGCGAAGCGCGCGGCGCGGCCCGGCCCGCACGCGCGGCCCGCCGGCCCGCGGCCCGCCGCGCGCGGCCCGGCCCGCCCCCCGGCCCGGCCCGCGGGCCGCCCGCCGCGCCCGCGGCCCGTGCTCGTGCGCCGGCCCGCGCCCGCCGTGCCGCGATGACCGCTCCGCCGGCCGCCAGCCGAGGACTTATAAATGACCGACGAATATCGACTACCTATATGCTAACTAGGAAGAATAAATAAATTTGTTGACTTTGCATTACGTACTTTGCCTTTTTATTTATTTTTCCCCGCACCTGGCACTCTGGCATCCCGCTTAGAAGAAATACCCTAACCGACCGATGCCAACCGACCGATGCCAAAAAATACCAGACAGGGTCCACATTCATTCGTATATATAATCTACATTTCCCAAACTACTAAACCGATTTTAATGAAACAATGCTAATAGTTAGTCTATTAGCGAACGCGATAGTTGGAGGTGTTGTAGTGAGGCCTCCCCTCACCCCGCGTTAGTACATATAGGTTCGAAAGGCAAACAATACTTACTTACTTACTTACTGCGCTGGCTCAGCGACCCAAAGTGGATCTTGGCCTCCGACACCAGAGATCGCCACCTCTCCCTATCCTGCGCCATCTCCTGCCAATCGAGGATTCCTAGTGCGTTCAGGTCTTTCAGGACTTCACCCCTCCAGCGATATCTGGGTCGCCCGACCGGTCGACGTCCGCTCAGCCGACCCACATATGCTCTCTTTACGGCTCGATCCTCTCCCATCCTCTCCACGTGGCCAAGAAAACGCAGTCTTGCGGCCTTGATCTCCCCCAGAATATTGGGTTCGGAAATAAGCTGTTCCACCTCCTCGTTTTTTCTCCTCTTCCACATGCCGTCCTCCCCCTGTTTTGGCCCCAGAATTTTCCGGAAGATCTTACGTTCAGCGACCAATAACTTGTTTTCCTCCTTAAGTGTCAGTGTCCAAGCCTCACATCCGTACATCAAGATTGGTCTAATAACTGTTTTATATATCCGAATCTTGGTTTTCCTGCTTATCAGTTTGGATACCAACACCTTATGGAGCGCTGCACAACACCTAAGCGTATTTTGTATCCTTAGATCAATTTCATCTTCTCGTTGATTGGTGTCGGTTATGGTGCCACCGAGATATTTAAAAGTATCGACACCTTTATAGCTGCCACTGACTACCGCTAGGGATTCTCGCCTCGCATACTTATCCCTGTACCTCTTCATATGTAGGTAGGTACTCTGTTTTTTCCCGGTTAATTCTGAGTCCAATCTTCCTCCTTGCTCTTCAAGGGCTTCCGCAAGATCTTTTACGGTCTGTTTGCACTGTCCAAGCAATCCTAGATCGTCAGCATATCCAATTATTTGGTGATTACCGTTCAGTTCTACTCCACTCTCAATTAATTGGACGTTTCTAATTACGTGTTCGAGTACTAAGTTGACCATAATTGGTGACAGTGCATCGCCTTGCTTAAGACCCGTAGCAACCCCAAAGGTATCCGACAGTTTTCTTCCAACCCTAACTTTCATCTCGCTTATACTAACGGCCACTTCGACCATCTTCACGAGTTTGTCGGGTATTTTGAACTCTCGAAGTACCCTGAAAAGCACCTGCCGATCAATACTGTCGTAAGCCTTAGTGAAGTCAACAAATAGCACATGTGCATATTCCCATTTCTTCTCCATCAGTTGTCTTAGGAGAAGTATTTGGTCTATGGTGCTACGATTACGTCGAAAGCCGCATTGGTAATCACCTAATATATCTTCCGCATATGGCTCCAGTCGCTCGAGCCGTATGTAGGAAAGGACTTTATAAGCAGTTGGGAGCAATGCAATCCCTCTATAATTGGAGCACTTCTTTCGACTCCCTTTTTTATGTACGGGACATATAATTCCGATATTCCACTCATCAGGTTGTCGTTCTTCGGTCCAAATTTTACAGATTAGTTCATATAATCGCGATTGCACCGCTCCCCCACCATATTTCCACAGCTCTCCGGGAATGTTATCGATCCCTCGAAGCTCGGCGGTGCTACTTCCGCATTGTTGACCTCAATATCTCCCGAGGGTTGGTCTTCTACTGCCGGACAGTTCAGTAGCTGCTCGAAGTAACGGCGCCATGTGGATTTCAGTTGTTCCGGGTCAGATATAATATTTCCATCATCATCTTCCAATAGCTGACGGTTAGGTTGGTATCCCTTCTTGACTTCTCGCACTTCCTGGTAAAACTCTCTACTCTTGTTTCCATGTATCAATGTTTCCATTTCTCTTACCATGTTATCTAGATGATCTCTTCGTGCCTGTCTAATTATATTTCGAGAAGTTCTTTTCACTTCCTCAAACCTATCCTTCCAGACACAATCTTGTTCTGACAAAATCCTGTACTTTCGCTTCTCTGCCCCGCATTTCCAAGCCCTTAAACCTATTACCCAGTTCCAATAGAAATTTTGCCTGTATTGCATCCTCCCTTATAATATCTGTGTTGATAAGCTGTTCCTCCCTATTTCTTACTACATGTGCAGCCTTAATCTTCGCTCGTACTTTAACAATCAACAGGTAATGTTCACTATCACAGTCTGCTCCTCGGTATGTCCTCACATCTTGTACGTTACTCTGGTGTCTGTCGTCTACTAAAACAAGTTGTTGTTGTTTTAGTAAGGCAAAAGATAGATAAAATTAATACTGTTTCAATGTTAATAATATCTACTAACAATTATTATTTATTTATTTATTTTGGTTCACCAACAGTTTGTACACAAGATACATAGGTATCATCATCACAGCCCGTACCAGTCCACTGCAGTAGCCGTATTCACAATGATTCGAAACCGTTTCCGAACGATTCGACACGAAATTCGTGAGCGGCGAATCCGTGTCGATTGATTCAAACACTGTTATTCAGAATTCCGATAGATTCCACGGAAACTCTACTCTCTATAACATATGAAAAATTCATCAAAATTAACTGAAACCACATTTTTCTAAGAACTTTTGCGGGGTCCTTTGTCGATTCCGTATCCGAATCCGATTTCCGAGCCATTGTGAATACGGCTACAGGACTTAGGGCCTCTCCCGCGAAAGGGGAGGGTATTGCCATAATCTCCACGCTTGGCAGGCGGGTTGGAGATCACAGTGTTGCAAACATAACAATGGAAAACGCTGCTGCCCATTTTCCTGTTTACGGAAAATCTAGATCTTTTGTCTCTAAACATTAGTCGCCTTGTACGACACCCATGAGTGTAAAGGGTTGGTGGCCAGCCGGACACCACACGGCACATAGGTATAATCTATAAAAATACATTTTGTAGATACTCTAGTTTTAAGTGTAAAACCAATTATAGGTAAACACATCTTGTATCATTAATCATTGATAACTAACTGAACATCATAACAACAGCAGTGAGTACTTTTATATTAAGGTAAGTTAAAACAGATATAACAAATATAACGAGTTACAGGTTAGTGTAGGTTAATATTATAAAACAAAATTAATTTGAAATTCTAATATGGGTATGTAAACTGGAATTTAACTAAGTATGTCAATTTCCAGTGCTTCTTCGCGATCTAAGGCGCATTTGCGTCGAAAGCATGCCTGAACAAAGTGGAACCTGAACAAGGTGGAATAAATCTACATCCGCTGCTCCGCACAAATGATTGTATTCCCGGCACATTCGGAGGACTGTGGAGTGCAGGCCCAAATTAGTCCTATAATACTTATTGGTAAAAGTTCTTTTGTCTACGACGCGGCTATGTATTCGTGGAACATTGAGGTTCAACTGTTCAATCAGTTGAGGACAGTTGACCAGACTATTGGCGATTTTGTACAATAACATCAAATCAGCAATCCAACGTCGCTTCCTAAGTGGTATCACTTGAAAAAGGCACAGCGTTATGAGTAAGAATATCGGAAAAAAATATATTAAATCCTGTCCTTATTAATATGTGTCCCACAGACCACTATTTTCTATTTTAATATTTGAAAGAATTGGTCAAATACAGAATTGATCAAAAAAAGACTACAATTTCAACAGTAGAATCAGTCAAATGTAGACTAACGAACGTTATGTACATAACATAGTTGAGCCATTCAACAGTATTCAATAAAGAGAGATTATTCAGTCAGATTGCGTCGCCACACATCGCTATATCCTATTTTTTGCAGTATTCAGATTTGCGACAACGTCTTATGCGACGTGATTAGTAAGCTGCCTATGTGATAAAGAGATAAGAGATGACACTTACCGCACACCCTATTCATAAAAATCAAGATGAATACTGCAAGGGTAAGTCGACTGAATCGGCACTGCATGCAGTAGTAAGTAAAATTGAGGGTGCCCTTCAGTCCAAATCAATCTGTCTCGGAACCTTCATAGACATCGAGGGTGCCTTTGATAAAATAACTTTACAAGCATTAGGAATATGCTAAACAAGCACGAGGTACCCGAAACTATCTCGGGATGGATAGAAAACATGCTCAGTAAAAGAGTCATACAGCTTGTAAGCAATCCTAATAAACAGGTATCAGTAACAAGGGGTTGCTCACAGGGAGGAGTTCTCTCGCCTCTCCTGCGATATCTGGTAGCTAACATTCTGATAACACAACTGAACGAAAAGTACTTTTATACAATAGGGTACGCTGATGATTTAGCTATTCTCACAACGGGAAACAACGCCGACACCGTGATGGGAGTAATGCAGATGGCGCTGAGAGAGGTGGAGGAATGGTGTAGGTAGAGGAAGGGTACTAGGGAACTATAGACTACCTAACCTATTTAACAAACAGCTTACTTTGCCATCTGAGATAACTTTAGACAACAAACTGAATTGGAACAGCCACATTGAAACGAAGCTTAAAAAAGCAACTATTACATTCTGGCAATGTCGTAAAATGGTAGGCAAATATTGGGGACTAAACCCAAAAATAACAATGTGTCTCTAAAGCGGTTCTACGGCCCCATAGCAGACCTATGTTCTGCTATGGGGCCGTAGTATGGTGGATAAAAACTAAACAAACAACCACAGTAAGTAAACTTCAAAAACTGCAAAGATTAGCGTGCATGGCTACAATGGGCTGCATGAGGACGACACCAACTACAGCCATGGAAGCCATGCTTAATCTTACATCACTACACCTGCACGTAAGGCAGGACGCGGCTGCAACCATGGTACGTCTAAAACACCCTAACATATGGGGGCAAAACCTTATCCCGCACGCTGAACTTCTGCAGGAAGCAATAAAAGAAACACCCTTGCTCTAGCAACTAAGGATAAAAGAGAATTTCCTTAAGGAAATTCAAGAGACCCTTCGGTCTTTCCTTCCTTCTTTCCTATGACATTATAATATATATACCTACTACCTATTATTGACCTAAATGTATGGACATTGTCTGAAATAAATGATTTTTAATTTTAATTTAATTTAATTTAAGGAATTGGGTTGGCACGAACATTAGTGTCACCCAAACTATAATTTCCACCCTCACGAAAAAAGAGGCGCAGTGTCGTCGAGTTATGGTAAATGCCCGGTATATCTATCTATAGTAGAGGTGTTCGTTATATTGGATAACAGGTATATTATACTTCGGGTGTCAAGCGAAGACGATTACCATATTTACAAGCAGCAGTACACGTATCATGCTGCCTCAGTCACACCTTTAAAGTTTATCAACCTAAAAAATAAAAGTTAATCTTCTGTTTCACTCGCACCTAACCCGGGCCTCCGCCCTCATGCGGCCAGCCGCGGAACTTGTCATTACATGTTTTTGTGTTTGCCGAAGTCACACACTATTTGCAAATTTTCAGTAAATTAAATTTTTATCAAAGATTTTTATAGTGAAAAGATGGGAAAACGAAAGAGAATTAAGGATGATGATTATATTCGAAAGAAAATTAAAAAATTGGAAAGAAAGCTGAAGAAACGGCGGCGTAAATTAGTATCGGAATCTGAATCTACCGATTCGAATACGCAGAGGAACATAACAGGTACCTAAAATGACTAATAAATATCTTATAGTTAGTGCATAATGTAAAACTCATTAGGTATGGCGTGTTATTCAACGAGTAAACAATCGTAGGCATAGCACTTATGTGCAGCGGAAAATTTTTCTAAAAAAATTTTCAACTACCCTCAATATGATATTCTTAATATGATATTTCTTTGTTATGAAATTGTTAGTATTGGATGTGTTAGGGTTGCCTGAACATTCTTTTGAGTGATTTTCCTTTGCGATATTAAAATACGTATAACGCAACGAGGGAGTTTACATGTAATTTTCCGTACCTATATATTATTCGCTGATATAGTATTGACTGCGATCAGCGTCCTACATGGAAAGCTAATATCTCCGCCACTTTAGTGTCGAGGCTACAAATGGCATCCTATATGGATAGCACAGATTTGTTTCTTTCAGTTTTACTGGCACACAATGCATCCTATATGGATAGCCGACCTTTTCTCCCTTTTAGTGTTGAGACTAAACAAGGCATCCTATATGGATAGCCGACCTTTACTCCGCTTTTATAGTGTCGAGATTATAGAAGGCATCCTATACGGATAGCCGACCTTTCCTCCACTTTTATAGTGTCGAGAATTACATTTCATCCTACATGGATAGAAACCTATTTTGCCTCCTAGTATATCGAGTTGAGGCAATCACAGCTGTTATGTATTTTTACAGACGATTATGCACAATCAGAGGATACAGTAATATATGACAATGTCCGTAATGTGACCATTGAAGATGACAACCCTATAATTACCAACGATTGCGTTGAACAGACAAATGCTCAATCAAAGCCTCCCGATTCAGAAGCTAAAGCTGATAGCTTTGATATCGATCCCGATGTTTTACTTATTCTTGGTGAGGATCCGTCGGCGATAAGTAGCTGTGGTGGTGATATAAATAAGCACATAGCTGCTAGATGGCAGCATATATTGTTAAATGGTCTTTCCAAGGAAGTCAAACCTGAACTTTTGAAACAGTATTTGGTACCCGCAAATTGTACCAATCTCAAAGCGCCCAAACTTAATCCTGAAATAAGGGCGGCGCTCAATGATATTAATTTTAAAAAGGACTTCTTCTTTGAAGCTAAACAAAATCAACTTTCTAGTTGTCTGACAGCACTGGGCAAGGTTCTCGACAAAGCACTGGAGTCAAACTTAAATCAAGATATATTAAGGCCCCTAAGTAATGCAGGGCGCCTTTTGTGTGACTACCACCATCGTGAATCACAATCCCGGCGTTTTGCTATTATGAATACATTAAACAAGGAGACACGAAATGCCGTGAAGGATACAAAAATTGACGAATATTTGTTCGGGACAGAATTAGCTGAACATTTAAAATCTGCTAAAGCAATCTCAAGATCAGGAGCAGACATGCGAACTATGTCTACACCGCGGCCGTTTGCAAGTGTGCCACAGAGAGGTGCTTTAAACTCCAGGGGAGCGTCACGGCCAGCAGCCACCGAGACGCGCCCGGCGCCGTACCCGACTGCACGCCAGCGCCGGCCAGCACACGCGGCGCCGCCGCCGCCGCCTCGCCAGCAGCACAGCGTTCGGGGCCGCGTCCGCGACTCGACCTACTCCAGGAACTACAACCGACAGCGATACCAGAATCGCCGCAATTGACTTCCGACTCACAGGTATGTGACATACCCTCTGCGGGTCGTCTGCGACATTTTTACGATCAATGGACAAATATCACCAACGATCGTCTTATATTGTCGTGGATTCAAGGATATAAAATTCCGTTATTAGAGACACCATTTCAAACATTATGTCCAGATAATTTAAGCAAATCTAACGAAGCTGAACAGATTATTGATCATTGTATCTCTGATATGCTCGATACCTGTGTTATATCTCCATGTTTACCATGTGAGGGCCAATTTTTATCACCGATATTTACTGTTCCAAAACCTAATGGCGAACATAGGTTCATATTGAATTTAAAACTCTTAAACAAGTTTGTTAAGGTCGAACATTTTAAAATGGAGGACTATCGCTCGGTTTTAAAAATGTTAGACAATAATCAGTACATGGCCACATTAGATTTGAAAGACGCCTATTTTTTAATTCCTATTGATGAAAATTCTAAAAAACTTTTAAGATTCAGATGGAGAGATAATGTGTTTGAATTTAATGTGTTACCGTTCGGACTCTGTACGGCACCTTATGTCTTCACCAAATTATTGAAACCAGTTGTACAGCATTTGCGTCTATCAGGCCTGTTATCGGTAGTATATTTGGACGATTTTCTCTGTATAGGAAATTGTTACGAAAGTTGCCTTAATAATATTAATACTACTACAAATATTTTAGTATCACTGGGTTTCATAATCAACTTTGAAAAGAGTCAACTATGTCCAAATACATTGTGCAAGTTCTTAGGGTTTAATTTTGACACTAAAAATATGACATTATCTCTCCCTACTGATAAAAAACTACGTATTAAAACTATGAGTAACAAACTGTTGAAAACACAGAAGTGTACAATTAGAATTTTTGCTCAATATATTGGATTATTAACATCAGCCTGTCCGGCTGTGACGTATGGATGGATGTACACAAAAATGTTTGAAAGGGAGAAGTTTTTGGCGCTGAGTTATTTTAATGGTAACTATAATAGACGCATGAATTTACCCGCCTATTTAAAGTCAGATTTTAAGTGGTGGATAAATTCTATTGATTGCTCATTATGTCCAATTCGTAACGATCATTTCAGCCTGGAGATATATTCAGACGCTTCTCTAACCGGTTGGGGTGCTGTATGCTATGAACAGTCAGCCAGTGGAAACTGGAAAGATTCTGAGCTGTTACTGCATATAAACGCATTAGAACTAAAGGCTGCGTTTTATGGTTTAAAAATATTCGCAAATGATTTAAGAAACTAATATTCTTCTAAGGGTCGATAATACCACAGCCATTTGTTACATAAATAGAATGGGTGGTATTCAACACACAACATTAAATAACTTATCACGTAGTATTTGGCAGTGGTGTGAAGTGAATTTTTGCTTCTTACATCAAATCATGTGAAAATATTAAGGCTGATTATGAATCCCGTCAATTACATATTGACACAGAATGGGAGCTAGCCGATTACGCGTTTAACAAGATACTAAAAGCCTTTGGATATCCAGATTTCGACCTTTATGCAAGTGCTCAAAATTCTAAGTGTGAAAGATACTCGTCATGGAAACTTGATCCGCATTCAGAAATAGTAGATGCTTTTACTTTTAATTGGTCTAGTTTAAACTTTTATGCGTTCCCACCATTTTGTTTAGTTTTTAAGGTATTAAGGAAGATCGTGTCTGACAAAGCAACTGGTGTGGTTGTTGTTCCCTATTGGCCATCTCAACCTTGGTATCCATTGTGGTCAAAACTTGTGGTTTCCATAGAATTAATATTTGAACCTAATAAGAATTTATTATACTCTCCTTTCAGAGAGTGCCACCCTCTGCACTCAAACCTTACCCTGGTGGCTGCGAGGCTATCAGGAAATCCTTAATTGATCGAGGGGTCCCTGAAGCCTCCTTGAAGATAGTTATGGCTTCTTTCGCTACGAACACTCTTAATCAGTATAATTCTTCATTAAGAGCTTGGTGGTTATTTTGTCAAAATAATAATATAAATTTTAGCCAAGCCACAACTTCTGATGTGATTTTATTTTTAACGGAGAGATTTAATTGCGGCTGTGGTTACAGTACTTTAAATACGCATCGGTCCGCCCTGTCAATAATTCTTGGTAAAGATGTTGCTACTAATGATTGTGTTAATCGCTTTTTGAAAGGAGCTTACAAAATAAAGCCTCCATGTCCTAAATATAATATTACTTGGAATCCAAATACTGTTCTTGCTTATCTTGCAACTTCTTTTCCATATGATACAATAACGTTATGTGACCTAGCTCTCAAATGTATTACATTATTAGCTATAGCTTCTGCTCAAAGGATGCAGACGTTGAGTTTAATTAAGATAAAAAATATATCAATTACGGACGATGCTATCGAAATACGAATCCCTGATATAATAAAAACTTCTAGACCTGGGGCTTTCCAACCACTTATCAGACTGCCTTTTATCCGTGAAAATGAAAAAATTTGCCCTGCGCTTGCGATTCAATGTTACATCGACAAAACAAAAACTCTTAGAACCACGAATTCGGGAGACCATTTGTTTATTTCAGCTAGAAAGCCATTCAACAAAGTCGGTCCCCAAACTCTAGCGCACTGGGTGAAGAAAGTACTTCATAAGAGCGGCATAGACGTGGGCATGTTTGGAGCGCATAGCACCCGGCATGCCTCCACCTCTGCCGCGCATCGCTCAGGGGTCAGTCTGGAGGTGATACGGAAGGCCGCAGGTTGGAGTGATGCCTCTAATATATTTTTGAAATATTACAAGAGAGATTGTCTTACCAATCGTGATGATTTTGCCAATAATTTATTTAATGTCACATTAGAATAATCTCTTCAGCAATGTATAAATTACAACAACTAAATACGCTTATAATATTACCAATTAACTATAAACAATAGTTATTGTTAAGAGTAGATAACTGTATCTTAGTTGAAGTCCAAACAAGAATTTTGATTTTAGTTTAATTTGTTTCTTTATTACTCTAAACATCTGCTTGTAAATATGGTAATCGTCTTCGCTTGACACCCGAAGTATAATTGAAAATTAAACGAACTTACCTGTGAAGTTCGATTGCAATTATACGAGGGTTCAAGCGAAGACGATTACAAGGTCCCACCCTACCCATTTTATGAACCCAATACAGAATTAAACAAAATACAAAATCATTACAGACTCTAAAATAATGACAAGTTCCGCGGCTGGCCGCATGAGGGCGGAGGCCCGGGTTAGGTGCGAGTGAAACAGAAGATTAACTTTTATTTTTTAGGTTGATAAACTTTAAAGGTGTGACTGAGGCAGCATGATACGTGTACTGCTGCTTGTAAATATGGTAATCGTCTTCGCTTGAACCCTCGTATAATTGCAATCGAACTTCACAGGTAAGTTCGTTTAATTTTCAATTATAACGGTATAAATATACTTATAACACCTAATATTAATACATAATATTTTCTGCTACGAATATATTATAACACAAGATAACCATAATATTGTTGTGTTATTTTTTCTGTTATTTATGCGATTAATGTCGTCGAAAGTTGCAAAACTAATGTTTGTACGTGTATACAAATATATTGATTAATAATACATTTTTATATACTTACCATTTTGTTCCCCAATCAACTGTAAATAATAATACAAACTGAAAAACGGCGACAGTTATACGGTACATAAAATTATATTACAGTGTTATATTATAACGTTAAAATAACATAATATTTTTTTAAAGCATAACGTTACGTTATGTTATATGAAAATAACGGTCCCCGCACCTCTAATCTATAGTGAGCTTTATCAAAATTAGGAGACCAAACCAGCAGCGCAAGTGAGCTTCTTCGATCTTATCACGCACACCTAGGCAGCCGCGAATGGACTCGTTCCGAACTCGATCAAGTCGCGTAAACGCCCATCGCACGCACATCCACGGCATTCTCATTTCGAAGGCGTGGAGTTCGCGGGCGTGCTTGTTTGTGGCCGAATTATGCTCTTTTATATTAAGACCTTTGATCTTGTTCGGGATTGTAGGGTTGTAGGTGACTGCCGTGAGTTACTGCTATGTGACTTGACATCGAAGCCGATATCAAATGAAGTTTCATTTTAATTGGCCATTTAACTTTTTTTCCATAACGATTCGAGAATTGTCGTCATAGTAAAAGTAGTAGAAAATGAAATATACTATATAATGACATATCGCTCACCGTTAATGGTCATATGGACTGAATTTTTCAGTTTTTAGAATTTTCCACAAAAAATAGTTTTAATTGTTCACAACTTTTTCCCACAGCGATTAGAGAGTTGTCGCAATAGTAAAAGTTTTAGCAAAGGAAAAATCTGTTCTTATGACATATAGCTCCACTTTATTGGTCATATAGGCTGAGTTGTCCGGACCTCCTCTGCAAACTGTAAAAAACGGGACGCCTCCAACTGTCGCGTCCTCTCAGTCTATAAGCTTTCGAATAAATAAAAACACATCGAAATCGATCGCACGCAAACTGATAACGCCCATATTTTCGCGCTGAGGGTTAAAAATATTGACCGTTGCGGAAAAGGCGTAAAACATGCGTAGTCCTAAACTAGTAGTAGTAATAACAAGGGTAAAACAAGGGTGCTAACAGTCGCTGCTTATGAGTCAGTATTTAACGTTTTTCTAGGTCTAGCAGCGACCGTGTTTGGTGTTACACTCAAGGATGCTTCTATTCTGACTACAGACGGAAGTAAATGCATCGGCTAGTTCGATTAAGCTTCGTAGAGCGTCGTCTCTGTCGCACGCGTGTGTGTAAAAATGAAGACGGAACTAACCTGTGTACCTACCCTACCTATTTAGCCCCTTGTACTGTAATTTATTTATAATGCCTCATTCCTTCCTCAGATTAAAAAGCAGATATCTTATTTATACGCTTCATTCAAAACAAAAACAAAGGTGGCGGCTCAGAGGGGACATGGCGCCATAGTTCCAATATGACGGCATTTGAGATTACGAGTCCACAGGACAATATTTGTACGAGTCGGTGTAGCCCTAACTGTCCAAGTAAGTACGCCAAAAGGCGTTTCTTGTACAACTACGTGCCTAGATTAATGTAAGTATTAGGTAGATAGATAGATAGATGTAGATGTACGGGCTGTGTCTGCAGTCTGACGAACTCGCGCCTATTCTGCGTGAATGTGATGTACCTACTCCTAGATACCCTATTTTTCTTGCCATCCTAACTCTCCAGGAAACATAGCAATCCTTTCAGTTTTGCAAACGTCTTCGGAAGGGTTTGTGGTTGTCCGATATGCTCAAGCCTGTATGATGCCACCCCTCACATGTCTGCAGGATGTGTGCAGCTTTCTCTTCTTCTTTTAGGCAGGCTCTTCACAGAGGGATGAGTTGCGTTCAAGTTAATTTTAAGAGCCTTTCAGTCTGGGAGGTGTAATTCTCGGTAGCGCCTCCTTGGCATGTCTGCATTCCTCCAGTGATGACCAAAGTTGGTTATGTTTTACCTTGATTTTATTTACCAGGTTCAGGGCCTATGGGCTTCGTACTAGAGCATCGCCTGTCCAACTCGTCAGCTGCATCGTTTCCCCTCGATCCTCTGTGTCCATCCATCGTAGGGTTATGGGATTTGTTTGACATAGGTCTCGTTACGCATTTTCGCCAGTCGAGTATAAGCCCCGATGTAATAGTGTTGTTTTCCGGTACGTAAGTAGGTAATTGTCGTTTGTGGGACGAATTACGACCAGGAAGCTTGTGAAAAGCTTACGGTGGTCGACTACCTCGTCCAAGTGATATTGATGGAATTTAAATTTTTTAAAGATATAGGTACCTACATAACAATTCGAAACCGGTGTCAGTCAAATATAGAACCAAACCAAAAAAATTAAGTCAGTTATGTTGTAGACGCCTTCACCCTACGTTGCGAGTGAGTGCTGTCTTCAATAATGTGCAAGCGAAGTTGAATCACAAGCGTAACGAGTGGGTACAACGCATAAGTAGGTATTGAAAAGGCACGCGACATAAAAAAATTGCTCTCATATGAAACACACAACTCTTCATCTGTTCAGTACGTAGGTAAAGGTTGGCCAAGGTTTCCCGACCCTAAAACTGGTTGGATAGTCTCTTCACAGGAGCCCAGGAGTATAATAATCCGACATAATCGACAATAATCCATGGGATATTCATTCATGTGCCGGTGCCAGAGTTCCTAAACATGCATGCTTTATTTTCGTCACTTACCACGGTGATATCGCGGTCAAATGTAGTCAGATTTAAAAAAAAGAATATCCTTACGAATAATACATAAACATACCTACTTAGACTGTTTCCAATCTCCGGTCGGGTAAAAAAGGAAAACTTATCAAGACGACAGCTCCCATAGAGGAGGACAATCTACGATACTACCTTGATCGAAGTCACCAAATTAGATACCTCCCTTCCTCACTTAAACAACTTTATGTGGGTGGCGTACCAACCTCGTTCCTATAGCCCTCCCGGGTACTTTTAAATCTAAAAAAATATTTTTTCCGCCGGAGAGGGCTAGTGAGGTAGGTGCCTACGCTAGTTAGCACCTAAATCTTTAATCAGTATAAATGTTTAACGCGGGTGTTGTTTGCCATTTGAAATGCGGAACCCTTAAAAATGCATCGCTACCCGCGGCGGGAGGCGCGTGCGCGGTGGCGGCAGCGGCGGGCCGTCCGGCAGCGCGGCAGCGGCGGCAGCGGCGGCAGTGGCGCCCCGACCGCCCTGGCGCCCGCAGATGGCCGCCGCCGCCGCGCCGCCCGCCGCCGCCGCCGCCGCCGGCCGCGCGCGGTGACGCCGCGAGCGGTATCGACCGTCGCCGCCGCGGCCCCGATCGCCGGATCGATGTGACCTCAACCCTTCGGCGCGACCCACACGAATGTTGTACCCGTATATCAGATGTCCTTCGACCCCATGACCGCCCTAATTATGACCCACGGACTTAAATCGGGGATACGTGGAACTGTGTTATCCGCTGATCGCTGGGCTGCATGTACCTAACAATATTTATTAAACCGTCGACGTTTTACTGAACCGATAGAAAAAAATAGATAATTGTTTCCTCAGTATATGGAGACGATTACGAGTACCTATCGATCAAAACATTAACAATTTTGAGTCTTATTGCAGAGACGGTTATACCTCGATTCGTGATTTAGGAGGCCTTTTTTACATCAGGTAGGTACATGCTAATGCGTTAAAGGGCTAACGAAATTAGAAGTATTACCTAAGTACGTTTACCAACTCTAAGTGACGTACAAAAGTCTTCAGTCGACGCGACACGTCTTGTGCGGGTAATTATTGCCACCTTTCGTTCACTTTACGATCGCTGTCATTAGGACACGCTACAGTGAATAAATATGTAATTCAGTTAAGTGCGTCGAGTCGTATCGAATCGATGTCAGGAAGGCTGCTGTCGCCCGCCGCGGTGGCGTGTCGGCCCCGCGGCCGCGGCTACTGCGGTAGATCCCACTAAATTGATCCAGTGCCCTTAGCGGCTGTTATTCACATTGTTTATAAAGAAGAAATCGACCAGCTCCGACTGAATAACATGTTTGCCAGGCTGTCCATCGACGACAGCTCGTGTTGACTGTAGACAGTGCCAAGACAATCATACTCGTATTCTATTGGTTCTATAGAATAAACGTTGTGCATGATGAGTTTCGTGTTGCACTTAGGTAAAGTGTGCGCAAAGTAGGTATTCCTACGTAACCTACACTTGAATCTATTATATAGGTAGGTACTAATCCAAGACATCTATATAATAAACGTCTTTGGTACTAATACGTTTTTATACTTTCTTTAAGTTATTCCATTAGTTCGAGCCTCAATAATAATGCTACACATAGAACCCCAACAGGATTCGATGAATCTTTTAATGGAATAGTTCCGCCCCTGCATCTTTATACAATACGTATTATATGGAAGACTCACTAGTTAATCTCTAGAAACCATGTAGGTATCTACTGTGCGGATTATAATGCAGTTATCATTAGACACTTCCCAAGTTTCTGTGCTGTCGCTCATATTGTTTATTCTGTATTTTAATGTTAATAATAGTGAGTCGCTCGTTATTCCTTCCTCTACTCGATTAAGCTGAAAAATTTATGTAGAGTTCCAGAATGTAGTTTTCCTTACCATCTCGAAAAGTATCTAGATCCTTGGCGTTGGCGGTGATATTTCGAATGTAGCCCAATTTAGGAGGGTAAAACCAAATGGATTAAAAAAACTTGTGGTAGGTACATAAAGGCAAGCGGTCCCAAAGCATATGCAGATTCGTCTCCATCTGCTCCCACCTATGGGCCAACCCAGTACCAAACCCTTCCACTTGGTTCCATTCTACGCCGGGCTGTTCGTATTGTCGAGGCTACGGGGAATGTTCCTCCAGCATTGGGATAGGTTTCGTCCTAGGGACCCTTTAACTCGGGATCTCGCAGTCTTTCCTTTCCGCTACAACTTGGGGATTTTAGTTAGACGTCTTAGATTCCTCAAAGACGCCGCATCCGCGTACCTAGTTGCTGATATCCTGGACGACGGTGGCCACTATCCATCAGGTCTCGCTAGCTAGACAATAAAAAATTGTGATACCTATACCTAGACTGTGAAATAAATAAATAAACATTTCTAATCATTGAGTTCTAATCAGTCTGATCAGAAATTCAAGAGTACTCTACTCGTGCAAGTTTATTAATTAAACTCCGACATTTATTTTTGTTAAAGAAATGAGTTATGCTGTTTTGTTGACCTGTAGCCGTATTTACAATGATTCAAAACCGTTTCAAAACGATTCGACACGAAATTCGTGAGTGGCGAATCCGTGTCGAAATCTGTTATTCAGAATCCCGATAGATTCCACGGAAACTCTACTCTACTACTACTATGAAAATTTCATCAAAATTAACTGAAACCACATTTTCCTAAGAACTTTTGCGGGGTCCTTTGTCGATTCCGTATCCGAATCCGATTTCCGAGCCATTGTGAATACGGCTACAGAGCACGCACGCATTATAGGGACTCGTTTGTAATGATATGATAAGTAGAGGTTGCAGGCTTGGCTTATGGGATATCTACTTACAGGAAGACTAAATCAGGGTGTACCATAATAGACAGAAACTATTCTGTTTTCTGTGAGGTGTAGATACATATTTTTACTTTTACTTACAAAGACTTTACTCTAACAACTTTTGTTAGAAATGTTTTGCGAATAGCGTTCCTACATGTCAAAATCTTGAGTCCCTACTCGACACGGTCGTTTATTAAATACAATGGTATACCTACCTACATGTAAACATGTGAACCTAATTAGGTCTCAAACGTCCCACGCCCCACAGATTTAAACATCTAGCACAGCCAACTCTTCAAAGTTTCTATATATATTACTGGAACAATGAGAAATAGCACTTATGTACTAAGTTTCAAAATCACGTGCAATCCGTCGGTGGACATTGGCCACCCATTTTCCAGATATCTCCTGACAATATTGTACCTAAATGGCGATACGAACGATGATATGGCACCTCATGCCACAGACTTATCATAGCTCAGGAGCTAACCGGCACAGAGTCAGATTAACGCCCAGATGTCTCTCAATAATCTATCTCATTGTAACTATAGCACAGTAACAAAGAAGTGTGGTTCTAGGTGGTGAGTGCGGCGCCGGCGCGGGCTCGGGCGCGGCGGCATGCCGGGCGGCCGCCGGGGGCTGGTGGCCCCACAGAACACCTTCCTCGAGAACATCATCCGCCGCTCCTCCTCTCAGCGTCAGTATCAACACTTTCTAACAGTACATTATACTGAACATCGTCCTTGTCGAAAATAGTCGACGGTTTCGCCAAAATCTTCACCGCTCGACTCCGTCTAAGTCGAGATCGCAGTGCTAGAAATATTTTCAACAGAAAATGCTGCTACCTATTTTCTGGTATACAGCGGTAGGTACTGGATGGCGTGCCTCTAAACGTTCAACAATCGTCATCATCGACGGCCCGCCGACCGTCGGGAAAAGAGCATCCTAATGGGAGACCGAGCTAAGCAGTATGAGCCCGCCACCCGTGAGACCGACACGGCTATCGCCCCCCTTCGGTTGCAGCAGACAGCAGCTTCCTGCTGGCGAACGCGCAGATCGTGGACTACCCGATCGTGTACTGCAACGAGACGTTCTGCAAGACGTCGGGCTACAGCCGCGCGGAGGTGATGCAGAAGAGCTGCCGCTGCGCGTGGATGCACGGCGAGCTCACGGAGGCGGAGGCGGCGGCGCGGGTGACGCGCGCGCTCGACCACCACCTCGCCGACCAGCTCGAGATACTGCTCTACAAGAAGAACCGTGAGTACCGTAGCTACCGTGAGTGGGGTGGTCTACCGACCTGGGGGGTCATTAGTGACCATTATTTTGTAGCCTACTTACCTTCTTTTTATCTTGGTCCATTCAGTGGTTAAAGAGCTTGAGCTGTGCGCAGATGTTGATATTATATCAATAAATTGCTTACCTACTTATTCTATATGATGTGGGGAATGAAAAGGCTACCCTTTTTATGATTTTATTTTGGAAGCAAAGTCCACTCCGCATTGATGTTCCGAATCATATTAAGGTGTATTTTCGGACAACCCTCCGCCCCCGCACCCATTTCCCGCGGCCCGCGTTATTGCACTCCGAGCCGCGCGGACCGTGTTCCCGAAAATTGCCCGCCGCCCAACGGCATTGTAGCAATTAATTTGAAGGTGCCCACGTAAACATATCCATACCTACGAAAACTGTGCTATACAATGTGGATCATCTTTTTCTGTTTCATATAGAACATTAGTTATACTAAATATAATGTTTTATATTTTTTATTTTTTATTTATTTATTTAGAAACAAACAGTCATTTACACAAATAGTACATTTCACTAGATAATCAATTAGACCTAAAGTTTCCTATTTTATTTGCAAAATTTGATATTTAATAAGCTAACTGTTGCGACTGATAACAATGTTAAGTACATACATTAACCATTACAATTTTGTTAATAAATGCTACAATGCTTACATTAACAATTTGTGCCTTAGTTTGTTTTTGTACTGCAACAAATCGTTCGCAAAGATGTCGATATCATTCAGCGAAACATTATAAAACCGTGCGGTTCTTCTGATAAATGAGTTTCTTGCATAGTTTGTGGTACAGTGCTCAATATAGAATGTGTCTTTAGAACGTGAGGAGATGCGTGGTATCTTAAAGTTAATTTGTTCAAGAAGAGGAGAAGAATCTATGTCACTGTTAATAATTTTAAATAAAAATACCGATTCTAGGTACGACCTGCGACTTTGCAAAGTAGGTAAATTATGTCTCTTTGCCGAATCACTGTATGACTGAAAGCTGTGACCTCCACGATAATCTAAAGATTTCAGAAACTTGTTCTGAACTTTTTGCAGACGGGCGATATGAACAGCATACTGAGGGTTCCATACCACACTGGCAAATTCCAAGTGGCTTCGTACGAATGAATAGTACAGAATTTTTAGCGTGTCAGTACGTCTGAACGGTTTGGAAAGGCGGAGGATAAGGCCTAGTTGTTTAAAAGCCTTCTCTAAAATTGTGTCAATATGGAAATTATAATGGAGCTTATGATCTAAAATAACACCTAAATCCCTAACTTTATCCACCCTTTTCAGTACGTCGTCCGAAATCTTATAGTTGTATGTGATTGGGTTATGTTTTCGAGAGAAGCTAATTACATGACACTTGGATGCATTTAGAATAAGTTTATTTTCCTTGCAATATTGATTAAAACTATATATATCCGATTGCAGCCGCAGGCAGTCGTCCATCGAACTGATAATTTTAAAGATTTTTATATCATCCGCATACATTAAGTAACACGAATTGAGGAAAGATTCACCAACGTCATTTATGTACAATAAAAAGAGAAATGGTCCAAGATGAGAGCCCTGTGGTACCCCGGAAGGTATAGGCAAAAATTGTGACATAAAACCCTTCAGTGACACAGCCTGACTACGATTACTAAGGTAGGATTTGACCCATCTATAAAGATCGCCATGTATCCCGACGTCCAATAACTTTTTCAAAAGAGTTTTGTGGTCGATCTTATCAAACGCCTTCGAGAAGTCAGTATATATAGCGTCTACCTGACAACCGGCATCCAATGCGTTAGTTATAAATTCTGTGTATGTCACCAAGTTGGTGTCGACACCACGACCGCGAAAGAAACCATGCTGCTGACCCGACACATGTCGACCTAGAATAGAAGTGAGTTCTGAAGTAACAAATAATTCTAGTAATTTTCCGAAAATACATAACTTCGATATCGGCCTATATTGTTTGATATCGCTTTTATCACCTCCCTTAAAAATAGGGGTAATTATGGCTTTTTTCCATATGTCGGGAAAGCAACCCTCCGACAGAGATTTATTGTAAATTTCAGCAAGTGGAATGGATAATTCTTTCGCGCAGGCTCTAACAAAAATCGGATTAATTCCATCATGGCCTGAACCTTTGTTTACATTTATATTTTCAAGAAGTTTGGCGACCTGACAGACGGAAATCCGAATTGATGAGACACTATAGGGCGAGTCCTCATTTAGTACAAAGTTGTCACTACTGTTTTGAATATCAAGAGGTGTGCTAAAGACAGAGTTAAAATAGTTATTAAAACTATTACAAATAGACTCATACCCTGTAGATGTCAAACTCTCAAAGGTCATCTTATCTGATCGGTCTTCATCGAGCCAAAATCGCTTCTTAACGCCTTTAACTCTTTGAACAAATCGTGCAAAGTGATGTCGCCGCCAATGTTGGAGGTAGTAGTGTTCCGACATGTAACACAACGCCAGGATGCCTTTTTCTCCGAGCCCATCTTCCTATAAGTAGTTTCCGCTATTCCTGCGCAGACATAATGGAAACCCTTCTGACATTGGCCACAAATAACCAAGTCGGTAGCTGTTTCTCCGCATTTATCGCAACTCATTTTGATTTTAAACTTCGCGAACGATATGCACTGAGTAATATGGAACTTATGTCAACCGTGGTAAGTTGAAACTTGCAAACTCTGTCACACTAGCCGATTAAAGTTGTACAACGCGACCAACCGCAACGAGCGCTTACGAACGAACTGTAACAATACAATATTGAAAAATATCTAAGAACTACCACGATGAAACTGGTTTTTAAAAACCGTGTAGGTACCTTTATAGAAAACCGGATCCCCAGTAATCCCCAGAAAACCAGATACACAGTACACACATACTCACACAGATACACACGCCAAACTTATAGCACCCGTCTTTTTGCGTCAGGTTAAAATAAGGAGTTTCTACAAAAACGAGAAACCCGTCAGCTACAAAAAACTAAAAATTAAAATTAGGGTATCTAATGTAAATACTTACAAAACAAGATCATAAGTGCAGGACCACCTTATGGTGGTGGGTTGATTGTTATCAATCATATTCATGTCCAGTTGGTAGAACGTTATTATAATGTTCATAAAATAAGGCGTAGCTACCTTAAAAGTTTGGGCCCTCTTCTTTTAACAAACTGACCTTGGCAACTACTGTATTCTTGCAAAGCTGGTTAGTAACGTGGTCCGCCCTCACTCGTCCGCAGGCACGCCGCTATGGCTGCTGATGCACGTGGCGCCGATCCGCAACGAGCGCGAGCTGGTGGTGCTGTTCCTGCTCACCTTCCGCGACATCACCGCGCTCAAGCAGCCCATCGACGCCGACGACCCCAAGGGAGGCGAGTATAACACACCATACACTCAATCATGCCCGTATTCCATAGGGATAGGCAGACTATTGAGTGCCACCGTATTTTTTAAAGCACAGGTGGCAAACTAGCTTACGGCCTGTCTGATGTTATATAAGTAGTTATCGCAGCCTATGGACGTTTGCAATACCAGGGTATGAATCCCGTGTAGCCGACCCCATTTCAACTCATAATTATTTAATAGGCTGTATTCAAATCTCAACTGCATTAGTAGAGAATTTTTTTTAATAGAGGGAGGCATATGAGCAAGCTTGTCACCTGATGGTAAATTATCATTGCTGCACATGGATATCCATAACACCAGGAGAGTTGCGAATGCGTTGTCAGCCATAATTTTATTTTATTCGGAAGATTGACAGCCTAAATATTTATTTATTTATTGGATGGATGGATACACCCTGGGTATCCGGATACTTATACCTATTCGATATCACACGACATAGTTTAGGAAAACACGCAGCTTGCAAATTACAAAGTTAATGAGGCAAGCAGACTATTGACTGAATTGTATGTTACTGGCGGCTCGGTGTCGTGGGTGTTCTAGGGGTTTTCGGGCTCAGCCCCACCGCTGCAACTCCTGTGTGGCCAGGGCCTGCAGCGGCGGCCCGCGGGCGCTACTAATACGGGCGAGGACAAGCTAATCTGTCTCGGCGCCCCGTTGCTGTTGCAGGGCTGTCGAAGTTCGCGAAGCTGGCGCGCAGCGTGACGCGCTCGCGCTCGGTGCTGGTGTCCGCGCTGCCCGCGCTCAAGGAGCCGCAGCGGCAGAGCCATCTCGCACATGTACGAGACCACACTACTAACGCACTTTCATTCTGTTGCATCCGATTACCTTACCTTATATGCCATTACAAGAAAGAAACAGTGTAATATTTTTGTAACTCAATTTAAGTAGGTACCCATAAGTAGGTACAAGGAAGGTAGGTAGGCCTATGTGTATTAGTGTTTTGTCTCAAAAATTGCGATTTATTAAAAAAACGTAGTACAAATATTACAAATCTGATTCAAAGCACAGTTTCCTAGAATACCGTTGCCGTCATATATAATGTAAGACTCAGTTCAGTGACTGAAACGTTGACTTTGGAAACAGTATGGTGCGGTCGGTGTCGAAAAGCGTGGCACCGTTTTGTTTGCGTAATAAACATTCCAGTGACGTCTGTTACGGCTGGTATGGCATGCAACCCACGCCCCTCGGTCCGCAGGTGATGTCGCTGTCGGGCGACGTGCTGCCGCAGTACCGGCAGGAGGCGCCGAAGACGCCGCCGCACATCCTGCTGCACTACTGCGCGTTCAAGGCCATCTGGGACTGGATCATCCTGTGCCTCACCTTCTACACGGCCATCATGGTGCCCTACAACGTGGCCTTCAAGAACAAGACCAGCGAGGACGTCTCGCTGCTCGTCATCGACTCCATCGTGGACGTCGTGTTCTTCATCGACATCGTGCTCAACTTCCACACCACATTCGTGGGGCCCGGCGGGGAGGTGGTCTCCGATCCCAAGGTGATATGTCCAAATCATGTCCACCCGGACAACTTTAAAAAAATATTTTATTATACAGGGTGTTTCATAATACATGTATAAAGCCGAAAGGGTGTTAAAGTAGAGCTTTCAAAGAGTGCACTGGCGACTTCATTTTATCCGGACATTGAATTTTAATTTTAATAAAAAAAATTAATTTTTAAAGATAAATAACCATATCGACTACGTTGAAGCGCAGCTCTATTTCAAGTTGATGATCATATAAAAAACAGGTTAATAACCTCGTGCGACCCCTATCGAAACAAAGCAACCTCCTCAAGCCTACTACCAGGAGCCTAATGCTGCGTACACACCGGGCGATGTGTGACGCGCACCTGTTTCGGCTAACGATTGTCCGTTGGCGTGTGCCAGCCGGCAATCCGCAGTGCAGCGTGGCGGTAACATCAAACGGATAGAAGTAATCATCCAATCGCAGTTTGGGCGGATACCGAAGGCCAACAAACAAACGTGCAAATACGAGCCCGAATCGGTTCCCAAAACTCCCAAAGATCGTTTGCTTGACCACGAAATGCAAGTATTAGACCTTAGAAGTCCAAACAATTCGGCCGACAGCCCTTCGTTGGCGTACGTTGAGTGTGTACACACCATAAGGACGAGTAATAACCTCGTGCCATTCATATCAAAACAAACCAACCTCCTTCATCTTACTACCAGGCGTCGTACTAAATGTTACCTACTTATCTACATGAATAGGCTCTACCAAATTAACTAGGAACTTGCCTGCACTAATTATTTTCGATAGGTAGGTATGCTTAAATAGTCGGAGCGTCGGTGGCCTAAGGTTGCGGTATCCGACTCGTACGCGTGAGGTACCGGGTTCGAATCCCACTGCCGCCATGTACCACTAACTCTTTTCTAAGTTATGCACAGTAGCTGAATACTAACCGATGCTTTTACGGTGAGGGAAATCATCGTGATGAAACTTACACATTCAGTTCAGACGACTGAATGTGTAAGTAACCATGATCCAATCTGGTCAGGTTCCCTTGGTAGCAGGGTTAGGAGCCAGGAATGTCAGATGGCAGTCGCTCCACTGCAATTAATTACCTAACCTGCCAAATCCTAGATCATGGACCATAGTCTAATAATTTTGTGGAGAGAAAAGAATTTGTTACAGTGGAGCGACTACCATCTGACCTCCATGACCCTGCTACCAGGGGAACCTGACTCGATTGGATCATGGTTACAATTTCAGTTGCCAGAATTTGCAGATTTCATCATGATGTTTCCCTCACCATAGGAGCATCGGTTAATTTCAACTAATGTACATAACTCAGAAAAGAGTCATTGGTACATTGCCACAGCGGGATTCGAACCCGGCACCTCTCTCGCTTACGTCGGATACTCAACCGCCCAGCCACCAACGTTCTTGAAAAACATACTTAAGATTTACATACATTAACACATTTACATAGATTTACATAACTAAAACAGAATTCGTTCAATTGATAAATCGTTCTACACAAATAAGTAGGTACTATGTCCTACTAAAATGGTTCACTCATCTAGGGACCTACGTAGCGTAGGGAACCACTTATGAGACTAGTTTTGTTGAAACAGATTACAGACAGGTTTTACTAAATACCTACATGTTTTCATGAACAGATAAAAGCGTTGTCTTTTCTGCCTATTTCCCGTCGGAAAAGAACCTCCTAACGTTACGATTAGGTACTAGCTAGATAGCATATCTTAAAGTCTAGCTAGAACCTAGACCTTTAAAGCATGTAGGTACGTACCTTTTTAAAGTTATTTTATGAAAACAAACAGCGTCAGGTGCCATACTTTCTTGCTTTCTTGTGGCTCGGATGACTGATAGGTATTAACTATCAAGTAAGCTTGCACTCGTATCGTAGCGTAGCTAGGTAGGTACACTCCATACACACAGATACACAACACTACGCAGGCTCTGGTTGCTATGCAATACGTAAATAGGTAGGTACCATGGTGTTTGGCCTACTGCTAGCTTGCATTCATACACAGAATAATGATTATCACAATACTTAAACGTTGAACGCTGAACACAGACAAGACTACGTTAATACTGGTACCTGAAGCTATAAATCATTCGTTCACATCGTTAACACTCTTATCACAGTTATCTTCACAATAGGTACTTAGGTATCCTACAACTACAACGCAACAATCATTTCGGTCACGCGAAAAGCTAAAAACTGAATGAACGAATACGACGCGAAAGTAGGCAAATTTCGTCAATGGAAGTCGCGCCGTGGGTCAAACCACAAAATAAAGAACGGCCCGCCAAAGTATTCTATTTTTAGATTTTGTAGTTTTCAGTTTCTATTTTGATGTCAAAAGCGCCGCCACAGCTCCGGCGCCGGCCTTGACCTTGACGGCACGTGCAAAAGGATTCGTACTTAGGGATCCGTGTTTTAGGGGTCTAACTTATTTCGCCTTTTATGTTCTCTCGTTTTATGTTCTCCTGGTAGTTGCACCATAATGTTGATTTTTTTTTTAATTTGTTAAAGTGAGTCTCAAGCGAATCCAACTGTGGGCTTAATAATAATCCTTATGGCGATGGCCTACATTTGCTTATCACGATTTTATCGGGTAGTTTGGTACAATGACAGTAACCTAGACAGTAATTTCTAAAATTGTGTTTGGGTCCGTGCTCCACCTAGGTGACCTAGGTTCTCCAATTGGGTGAAGCATGGGATATTTACAGGTAAAGCTCCATCAACTAAGAATCATTAAGTTAATTTTAGTTGATAAGAAATGTTCGTGAAAACGATAGGTACGATTACCTACGCGACACTGAAACATGACTGACAGACATGACATGAGAAAGCAAACTCGTAAAAAGACAAAGATGTTACATTAATTAGAGTTTGCTACATTAATATGCTACAGTAATTTGAATAAGACTACTTTGCTATTAGTTAGGTGGTGGTGCACTTTCGTAAAAACTATGAATGAACCTTTTGAATTAAAATCATAATTGATTACAATATTTTTTTGTACAGAACCCTCGAAACCAAAAAATACAAAACGGATAATTTAGACCTCCTTAATATTGCGCCTAGTACGTGGGGTGTCCATAAAATAAGCCAGTGCAAATACAGGCATGACGCATTTCATCTTAGTCCTCACAGTACAACGCATCTGCTGTTCTGCATGTTTGTTGCCTGCAACCTAAATGCTTAAATCCTAGTACGTAAATAGTGTTGCTAGGTATTTTTTCAGCTATTCAAATTTAATATTCACCTTCTTGAATTCAAACATGAGTAGAATTTAATAATTACTATTAGATAGGTACTAAAATGACATATTTCCTTATTTCGGAGCTGGCGGAAAAGTTCAACGAGAAATGCATAAACTTGTGCCAAGACTCACCACATGCATTCAACAGGATGTAGACTGAGTGAAAAAATAGACAAAAAAGTATAACAACAATATCGTGTAGTTTTGCTGCACTTTCCAAAAATATTAAAATCTAGTGAATGTACTTTATGGACACCCTGTGATATCAGTATCCCGTACATAGTCCACCTGCTTCAGTCATGACTGCCTAGTACAATAGAAGATATGGCGCAGACGCGAAATCAAGCTGTAACTTTTTTGCCTATTAATGTTTATTGTGTTTTCGCAATTAGTTTAAAGACTATGTACCTAGGTGCAACATTGTGTTGAAGGCAACAAAAAACAAATAAATTAAAGTAGAAACAAACATCGAAATGTCTTGTTTTTGTGCCGGACTGCTCACGAGCTGCTTGTAATAATAATTTTATTAACCAGCCACTTGAGGTATTGATCGTAGTGATCTTTAGATTGAATTTTAAAACTCATATGAAACGGTAGGTAGAAAAGACTTAAAGGCACAAAACCTATATCCTATCTGTAACTGGTAAAATTGTATTATTCAGTTGATTGACCTGATTATGAACTTGAGTGATCTATTACAACTGATTTCTAGAGATGCGGTCTTTCATTTTCAAAATGTGATTATCGACATTGAAAAAGAAAAAGTTCGATAGTCATTTTCTCGGTAACTATTCCACGCACGAAAAAAATAATTGTACCTATCGTTTTAATACGTTTAGCACTCCATCCAGTTCACGGCTTTATACATGTATTATGAAACACCCTGTAGAACTATTAGTGGAGTAGAAAATTGTTCCGGTAATAAGAGTATATGATTATTTATACTCTTAAATATGATGATTATTAATTAACTTAGAAATTATGTTGAGTATATATATGAATTAGGCAGGCATTCGACCGCCATCTCACCTGGTTGCAAGTGATGATGCCGCCGAAGATGGAACATAAGTAACAGCAGCCTATTTAGTCTAACCTACATACGTGGGAGGCGTCCCAATCGTACCTGCCGGCCAGCCACGCAGCCCCATCGCCTCGCAACTGACCCTTCCGCCCTTCCGTGGCGCAGGTGATCCGCAAGAACTACTTCAAGTCGTGGTTCCTGATCGACCTGCTGTCGTGCCTGCCGTACGACGTGTTCAACGCGTTCGACCACGACGAGGACGGCATCGGGTCGCTGTTCTCGGCGCTGAAGGTGGTGCGGCTGCTGCGGCTGGGCCGCGTCGTGCGGAAGCTGGACCGCTACCTGGAGTACGGCGCGGCCATGCTCATCCTGCTGCTGTGCTTCTACATGCTGGTGGCGCACTGGCTGGCCTGCGTGTGGTACAGCATCGGCCGCTCCGACGCCGACTCGGGCCTGCAGTACTCGTGGCTGTGGAAGCTGGCCAACGTCACGCAGGCGCCCTACTCCTACGTGTGGAGCAACGAGTCGGATGGGCCCGAGCTGGTGAACGGGCCCTCGCGCAAGACCATGTACGTGACGGCGCTCTACTTCACCATGACGTGCATGACGTCCGTGGGCTTCGGCAACGTGGCCGCCGAGACCGATAACGAGAAGATCTTCACCATCTGCATGATGATCGTGGCAGGTGCCGGAATTCTTCTGTTATTAGCCGGAGCACGGCGCGGCGCCGCCGCAGCCGACCGAGCCCGCCCGCGCGTCGCCCGGAGGCCGACTGACTTGGCTTTATGCTACTCGCTACCCAAGATAATAAATGGCGTACTGTTTTTAAATTGACGTAAAGTTTCTTAGAATAGAGAATAGAAATATTTTATTGTAGGACACTGACAACAATTTCTTATTAAGTAGTGTTGTCCATTTCGGACGTACAATATTCTACATGATAGTATAGTACCTATAATAAATAAGCTGAGACTAAAACAGACAAGTAGCTGCCATTTTAACACTTTTAAAAGCACGTAGAAGTTTTAACATAATAACAATCAAAATCTAAAACAAAGCCTAAATTTTTTAGAAATTAACAATATAAATATTATTTCTATAATTATAGAATTCAAATAGATTGTAGAATGACTTTTGTAACAGCCAATCTTTAAGTGTTGATTTAAATTTGATACCATCCAACTTTTTTATTTCATAAGGTAAATTATTAAATATTTTAATACCATTCACGCACGTGCTTTTAAGAAATAAGTTATTATTAGTTTGGGGTATAACTATATTATGTTCATAGTTCGGTCTAAGTAATCTGCTGGTATTTCAAAGGAATGTGTTGTGGTTTGACTTTACAAAGAGAATTATCTCTTAAGTTTCTAAGAACTTGTATTGATTAAGTTCGATTTCATATTAGTTCTGCTATCAATATTATTACAAAAAGAATAATTATGTGCGTAAATTTCTATAAATAGTATAATAGTATGCTAACAACGTCACTATCATTTGGGAGGTACCGAGCAGCATCAAAATACTAAGTCAGGTTGTTGTCTTTGTCTGATGCGGGGCGGCCCTCGCGAGGCTGCGGCGTTCGCCGCGACAATCCTCCTCGTTTGATCCTTTGATATTCTCAATCTACTGCAATCACCACTCATCAACGAGTTCATTTGACATACACACCTAACATACTATAGTGTGACCCACAGGTTTGACCGAAATCACTCTATCGCGCCTCAGGCATGCGAGGCGGGACGGTCTGCTCTGCTTTAGTCGCCCTCGCTTTCCTAAGCCGTGGTACGAGTTATACTTGTCAATCGAAATCGATGACGAGTGATGATCGAAGTAGATCGGGAGTCACCCCGCCCCTCCCGCTCCCTCTATGTGCAAGCCCACACGTCTCGCTCACCGTTTGGAGCACCGTCTGTCCGTGGCTAGTGCCGTCACCGTACGTCTCTCACCGTATCGCTAGTGCCTGCGCGTGCGCGCACCGTGTGACCGTGTGTGACCGTGTGTGGCCGCCGGCGGCCGTCGCTAACGACCGAGCCATGTTTCAGCGCTGCTGTACGCGACGATATTTGGCCACGTGACCACCATCATCCAGCAAATGACGTCGGCGACGGCCAAGTACCACGACATGCTGAACAACGTCCGCGAGTTCATGAAACTGCACGAGGTGCCCAAGGCGCTGAGTGAGCGCGTCATGGACTACGTGGTGTCCACCTGGGCCATGACCAAAGGACTCGACACCGATAAGGTACCTCCTGCCTCCGCTGAACTTCTCCGTTCGATTTGTACCGACGATGTCTACCGTATACTTTTTCAGAAACTCCCACACCATGCTCGAAGCGGATTGTCTGGAGGTACCGGTATTTTTAGATCAAGACAACCTTTAAGTCTGCGCCATTTCTAAGGTTTCTGTTCTAATAGTGTTGCAGGTAGCTACTGTGGCGGTGATCCTCACTATCAGTGACCGGGTCGCCCATGCGTCTCCTGCTACTACAATATCCCCGCCGCTCACCCCAAACCCGTCAAGCCCGGTCCCTCACCGTCACGCGCGGACCGTTGCAGGTGCTGAACTACTGCCCGAAGGACATGAAGGCGGACATCTGCGTGCACCTGAACCGCAAGGTGTTCAACGAGCACCCCGCCTTCCGGCTCGCCTCGGACGGCTGCCTGCGAGCGCTCGCCATGCACTTCCACATGTCGCACTCGGCGCCCGGCGACCTGCTCTACCACACCGGCGAGTCCATCGACTCGCTCTGCTTCATCGTCACCGGCAGCCTCGAGGTCATCCAGGACGACGAGGTGGTCGCGATCCTGGGTGAGTACCGGGCGGGGAGCCCCGCACCCCGCACCCCCGCACCCCGACCGCCGCTGACCGCCCCTCCCCCGCCCCGCAGGCAAGGGCGACGTGTTCGGCGACTCGTTCTGGAAGGACTCGGCGGTGGGCCAGTCGGCGGCCAACGTGCGCGCGCTCACCTACTGCGACCTGCACACGATCAAGCGCGACCGGCTGCTCGAGGTGCTCGACTTCTACCAGGCGTTCGCGAACAGCTTCGCGCGGAACCTCACGCTCACCTACAACCTGCGGCACCGGCTCATCTTCCGGAAGGTGGCGGACGTGCGCCGCGAGCGCGAGCTCATGGAGCGCCGCAAGCGCGAGCCGCAGCTCGAGCAGGCGCAGGACCACCTCGTGCGGAAGATCTTCTCGCGGTTCCGGCGCGAGCGCAGCGTGGCCGCCGCGCCGCCCGCGCCCGCGCCCTCGCCCGCGTCCGCCCCGGCGCCCGCCGCGGGCCGGGCGGACCCCGAGCGCGCCGAGGCGGCCCTCGCGCCCGCGCCCGCCCCCGCCGCGGCGGCCGCGCGCGGCAAGTGGGCGCGGCTGTCGGCGGGCGGGTCGCTGGACGCGGGCGCGGCGGGCGAGGGCCGCGCGCCGTTCGTGCGCTCGCTGAGCACGCGCGACCGCCCGCCGCCCGCCGCCGCCGCGCTGGCGCCGGCGCCCGACGCGCCGCCCGCGCAGCCCCCGCCCAGCATCGCGGCGCTCTCGCTCAAGGTAACCGCAGATTTCCCTGGCTGCCTGTCAATGGACTGTGACTTTCGGGTCCAGATTCGAGAGTATCCGACCGCCAGATTTGAACCCAATACCGATAGAAGACATCGAACTCGAGAAGCCGCTTCAATGTCAAATGAAAATGACCATAAAAATAGACCAGGCGGCAAAAGTATAGGGTCCGGATTATTGTCCAGATTCCTAGGGTATTGTATAATGGGCAGTGATAACTTTCCCGTTCCTCATATGGGAATGATACGGCCCAGAAACTTCTCTACTTCGTCAGGGTAATCGAGATCATTATTGAAAATTGGATTAAAATTCTCGTAAATGGCTCATGGCTAACCATTGGGTACTACTGCATACCAATGTTTGCAGAAGCTGTAAGTTTTTCGAATAAAATCATGCCAAGGTTTGGAATAAGCTGTGGTGGTGGCACGTAGTCGTCGGCTTTGTTGAACAGTTCTTGGAATGACAGCATCAAGGTTTGCACTTATGAGCAAAACACCATCCACGCTTTTTATGGCAACACATATCCGTAGTTACAATTTTGCCAGCTCTAGATATCGAGCGCTTTGAGTAAAGCCGGCCAGTTGAGCAAATCGCGTCCTTGCAACCATATTAGCTAGCACTTTGCTCCCAACCTGAAGAGCATATTCTTCGTTGTATTTCTTGCCTGACTGCTTTTCGCTCCTCACCATAACATTCCACCATCTCGTGTTCTTATCATTTCTTTGTATGTCTTTTGACAAGTTCTGTTCGTCCAAGTTTGAGGACGATGAACTTTTGACAGTGACCCCAAAAGCTCAGGAATGGTTTGCTGTTTAAGTCATAATCGAGGTTTTCGACTGCCTCCACGAACTTCTGGCTTCCACCCTACAAAGTCCACCATCTAAGAGGAGTATTTTCCGAGCGAGCTCCATAGGTATTAATGGTATTGGCTTTGATAGCGTAACATTGAAAATATTATCAGATTGCAATGTTCTGCAGTAGGTTTTCTACTCAGACAGTAGTAGGTCTGTAGACTCGGACATCCATGAAATGTTGAGTTGTGTGGATTAATTGCAATTAGGAAATCTTGAGAATTCTTTTGCAATTAGCGATGTTACGTAATCGGATCAGCAGGTAGTAGATCTATAAACAGGTGTTGGTGATGAGATTTTCAGGTCTCTTCTGGAAGAAAGTGTTAACCATAACCAAGTCGAAGGCCAGTGAGGTTCGAGGAGTACCTTCTCCCTCCCTGTTCGGCAGGCCGGGAGTTCTGTACTGTGCTATAATCGTCTGTGTCTGTTGTATGTATCGCAGGCGGCGTTCGCGCGGTCCCGCTCCGGCAGCGGCGGCGCGCGGCAGGACACCATCGAGGAGGAGTCGGCCGCGTCGGCCCCGCCCCCGCCCGCCGCCGCGGCTCCGTCCTCCGCCTCCGCAGCGGCCGTCGCGCAGCCGAGCGCGCCCTCCCCGGCGGCCCCGCTGGCCCTGCCCGCCCCGCCCCCGGCGGCCCCGCCCGCCCCGGTGGTCCCGGCGGCCCCGGCGGCGGTGGCGGTGGCGGCGGCGGCGGCGGCGGCGGCGGGCGCGCACGAAGTGGCGTTAGCGGAGCTGCGGCGAGACGTACGCACGGAAGTGCAGCGACTACAGCAGAAGGTGCGGCCCACCTAATCCGCCTACGTTGCCTGCATGCAGTACCTACCATTTCTTTTTGTTTTCTGTTTTTAATACTACTTTAGTATACTAAGTAACTGTCGTCCACGTCAACGATCCATGGTTTTAGATTGTAGGTTACTAAAAATGCAAACCGCCCGTGCGTCGTCACTTGTATATCTAAGCAAAAAAGAAATGCCTCAGTCTGTAATTGCATCGGTAACCCGATATCCTTCAAACCGGAACTACGTGCCGGAACACAACAAAGCCTTCATTGCTTGGCGGCAGAAATACACAAGGCAGTGGTACTAGCCCACGCATATTCAAAATCTCGAATAAGAAATGTTATTTCGCAGCTGGGTCGCGTGGAGGAGCTGCTGACGCTGCTGGCGTCGCGGCTCGGCGCGGACCCGTCGGCGGCGGGCGCGGGCGCGGCGGCGGGCGGGGCGGGTGGGGCCGGCGGGACCGGCGGGGCGGCGGCGGGCGGGGCCGCGTCCCCGGCCGGGGCGGTCGCGGAGGAGGCGGCGTCGCTGGCCCGCAAGCGGCGCAGCAAAGGCCGCAAGGCGCCGGGCCCGCCGCCGGCCGGCTCCGGGGCCGGGGCCGGCGAGCCGGTGTAGCGCGGCGCGGCGGGCCGGGCCGAGCCCGGCTCGCCCGGGAACATAGTCGATTTCGCATGGTGCTTCGGTCTGTATAGTGTCTCTTAGACGGCGCGCGGCCCGCCGCCGGCCGCCGCCCGCTTGCGGTAGACGGCGGCTCCCCGCGTCGAGTGCGGGCCGCCCGAGCGCTCGCCCGCGTCGCCGCAGCTTGGCTTCGGCCGGCGCCGGCGATAGGCACTCGGCGCCGCGGCGACGCCGTCCGGTCGCGCAGGCCGCGCGTAGTGATATTGTTGTAATAGACTTAAGACTGTAAATTACGCTGCTAGGTTAAGCACGTAACGATCACTCCACATATTTTCGAAAGCAATATTTCCACATTTCTTTCTTCTCGACACGTCGACCAAAGGACCTAATGGTATTATAGATTTATTACGGTTGCTACGAGTACAAAAGTGCTTCGAAACCTACTAACTTATACTTACTCATAATTTTATACGCTTTAGTTAGGAAATTTTATGCAATAAGTAATTACTACGAGTCTACGAGTGTTACGTTGAAAGCGTTGATATTTTGAATATTTTACTTAGGCCAGAGCCGATCGTTCAATCTGTTGTTAAGTATTGGATAAAATTTATTTGGAGCGGCGCTCGCTCATACACATATCGAAGGGATCGGCGCCTGTTGTTCTAGCGTAGTGTTACGGCTGTGGGAGCGTCGGTCGGGCCGGCGGGGGTCGGGGGTCGGGGGCACAGCAGCGCGACGCGCCGCGCCGTTCCTTGCTAAACCGCCGCTGTATATTATCTTTTCATTGAAAATATACTGAAATGAAACAACACCCATGTCTTTCATTTTCCTTTTCATCTCATAAATAGATACTTTTACTTTGGTCACCTTAAAAGAACCTGACTTCACACAAGGCGACGTAAAATGAATTCTGAATTAGATTGTAGCCACAGGTTGAAGAATAGGCCAATCCTCCTGAGCCCGGCATGGCATTTCGACTTCGATGGATGGAACCCCGGTTCTCCTCTTCGTATTATATACAACACTCATAATCAATTTGGCATAAATCCCCAGTTGTGCTCCAGCGCGCCGTGCAACGGCCCTAGGTCCGCCTTCCTACTTCTTGCCCACTTCGCTCAGTCTTCGGCATCCTTCACCAACTCACCACGAGCTCGTTGGCACGCACGTCATCCTAAATAACATCAAGCGATCGCTTTATTGGCGGTGGTATAGCCAGACATTTGTCTTCCATTCCATTTGTTGTAGATTACATATTTATTAAGGTGGCACGCTTGGTGACAAGCTTACAGGTGATGATTGAAAAGCTCTCAGCGCGATATCATCAGCATACACGAGCCGCCACGGAGCAAGCGGACGCTGCCGAAACGTGGATAATTACCCACAGCTAGCCCAGCAGGGGGCTGCTTTAGGTGAGCGAGTACTTACGATTAGTGACCGTAACTCGGAATACGTAGTACATTAGAATCTTATATAATGACAATGAAGAGGAGAGACGAACTCGTCTAAAGCGGACGTCATACAAAGCATTGAACATTTTGTTAGTTATTTATAAAGTAAAACTACAAACTGTTTACATGAATCAAAAAATCTATTTATTTTTTTATTATAAAAAAGAAACACTAACTGACATGACAGCCTAGAACTACTCTACACCTATCCCTTCTTACCCTTTTTTTGCTTATAATCACTCTTTCTATTGTTCAAAACCGCATTAAAATCTTTTTTAATGCGGTTTTGAACAATTTAAAATATCTAAGCATACATACATACATAGAGACAGACGGCGGGAAGCGAATACGGTTTTTTTATACCACTAAGGTGGCAAACAAGCTTGCGGCCTGCCTGATGGTAAGCAGTTACCTCAGTCAGTCTCAGTGACTTGTTGTGAGTGGTTTACAAATCACTATCAATGCATAACCTTGATTGAACCGACCTAACGTCATTTTTGCAAAATGTCATCATTAAAAATTTTATTACTTTCGCACAACGTCATTCTCGCAGAATGTCAAAATAATTTATAAAATCATTACTTAAATCTTTACTACCTATATAGGTACTTAAAATCATCTATCATGTAAGTACCTAGTTAAATATATAATTTATAGTTTATTTTATTTATTAGGAAGCCAACAAAATATGAAAATATAATAACATTTTGTTTTTAAATTTACATATTACACAACATTCATATTTCACTTACAGGCTGACTCAACATGTATACCTAATTTAAAAAATAACTTTTCAAACTAAACTAAAATCTTGAATTGAAGCCTTTTTTTCCTGCTCATCTCGCTTGATGTGACAATACTCATGTTAAACGTTGGAAAAAAGGTACAAAAATTCGAAAAAATAGAATAAAATAATTATATAGTTTTGTATAAACTCATGAAATACGCGACCAATTTTATTAAAGAAAAATCATGGAATGTTTTGTGGTCTAGTCATTGCGTAATATATCTGACTCTCACTTTGTATATAAGTTAATGGAAAAATATTTATAGAAAAAATTATAATGCAGATTTTTTGAAAGATAGGAAATTACTTATTGTGTCCACCTCGTGGCACACATTGAACCAGGGGGTTGGTCTACAGCAAACCGGGGAGTACACAGTGAGACCGACGAATGAAATCACTGTTATTAACGTTTCCTCTTTGTAGTTATTAGCATAGCAGATAATAATACATTCTTTATAAATATATAAACAATTAGTTTTATTTACCAAAATAACTGTGAAGACTATAAATCAACATAAATCAATAACAACATAACTTAACATATTTTCTAATTACAGTCATTGATGATATCTTTTAAAGTTGTGTAATAATATAATCAACTAGCTACACTAGAATTCTTGAGATCTATAATAAGACTGAATAGCTTATTTAAAAAAAATTAAAATCTTTGAATGGTCATTCTTAAAAGGCATAGATAACAAACAATTTGATTTCTGGAGGTATGTTTATTTGCGTGAGTTATGAAAAATATTTTTAAAAACTAGGCAAACAATTAAAAAGGAAGTGCGGAAGATAAGTTTTAGCATGATTAATAATTTAGACTAAAGTTTAAGCTAATAGTGACCAAATAACTGAAAGTTTACAAGAAGGACTGAGGAGTAACAAGGACAGATTATCCCCAGATTATTGCCATATCCACACTTTATAATTTTTACTACTGTCAGTCAATTCGGACTTATCGTGGTCCTATTATATAACATTTTTTAAATGAAATCACTCTAAAAAATTTACCGGTAGCTGATTAAGAAAATCATAATTTTTATGTTATACACAGTGAAGCGGTGGCTCACTGTTCGTGCCGGTGTAGTGGCTCACTATGTACCACACACACTTCTACTGATATTAATATCAACAAAAAATTGATCATCAAAGTAGGATTCATGAATATACGACCAAACAATGCAAAGATATTCAGTACAGAAATAGAAAAAAACATTGCTTTTAAAAGATGCAGTATAAGGTTAAAACCCTAAAAATTACTACTTAGGATTTTCCGTACTTTTACGCCGAAAATCACAAAAAACCCTGAGTCGCGGGCGTTCTGCACTGGAGCTCGCTACCAACTGGAAAGCAAGAAGAGCGGTAAAATCCAAGTACGATTACGCTTACTGCACGATCTGGCAACGTTGTTTTATGGTGATACTAATGGTGGCTAACTGTGTACTACTGGTTCACTGTTCGACATATCACCCTAGTGTATGCAATTGCATATAATTAAGTATTAAAACACTCGTGTCAAACTATTATTACGCGAGTTGCATAAACTACTATATTTTAATACTCGGCTACGCCTCGTATGATAAACAGACACGCAAGTTTTAATACCCCCTTTTATATGACAGTTGCATAATAGTAGTTTATGCGTCGAGGATATCAAGCGGCGGGAAATTCACTTTACTACTTTCACATTTATCTATTTATTTGCTTAAAATAAGAAAAAACATTCACAAACACAAATTACAACAATTACAAAAAATATTCTGTTTAGCGGGAAAACAATTACACAGAATATAAACAGGAAAATTTAAATTTGAATTTGTTAAAGACATCTAAGTATTCAGCCTACATTACGCCGTGTCCCGGCGCCCGACAAAAAATAAAAAAATAAAAGTGTTGCATAATGATTAAAAAGTTATTTTATCTACACTCAAAGCGTAATGTTCCAATTACATATTCGAAAACAGTCGTTTAAAGGTACACTTTTTTCACGCCAGACTATAAAATTTTAAAAAATTACTTTTCGATACAGCATTTCCCATACTAAGGTAGGTCTGCCGAATTACGCCTACCTAAGGTTTACATCATTTTGTCATAAACTGTCATTAAGGAGAAGAATAAAACTGTGTGTATATCAAAGGGTTGTTTATTAATTATTGAAATAAGAAATAAAAAATAATGTTGTATTTAAAGAATTAACAAATTTTGACATAATTCAAAGACAGTGGTTTTGGCAGAATTCAACTACTGAGGTTTATTTACGCCTACTATTATTTACTTATCATAACTTTCAACTCAAGTCTTATCGTATTTTTTTTTAATTAGGAACATAATCAGTCTTATAGATACTATCACAAACATCAGGTATTTTAATTTTCAGAATAATTTCTAAGAGTCTAGGACCAGTTATAAATAACTTTATATAACTAAGGTAATAACAAACATTAAAATGTTTTTGCAATGGCACGTATTTTAAACATAATATACTCGTCTAACGAGAAGTATTTGAACAAAAATATTGACAAAAAATTTAAACCTACTCTAGGCGTTATTTAACCCAGTTGGGATAGTTACGCCTACTTAGTTGAAGCACAATACTCGACGGTAAGTTTGTAGGTTTACAAATACAAACCACGCATTTTGTTCTATATTCAAATAAAAATTGCACTCATAATACTTAAATGACAGTTTATCGTCGAACACTGTACTTCAAAACTTATAGTACAGGAGAACATCGCATGAACCTTACGTTATCGAGTACCACTTTGTGACCCATCTGTGGTAGAAATTTTGAAAAGAAACATTTTTTCCGATACCTATTATGTCTATTGACCCGGCCAATGGATCGCAGGCAAACTTTCTTCTTTTTACGCCAGTGGTTAAAGGCCTATACGTGTCTCCTGATGACGTAGGTAAACTCGTGATCAGATCCAGTACCATAAGAACTTTATAAAAGGACAAATTATTATTTTTGTCAAAAAATTTATGTACATATCTACTAACATCAATTGCAGACTTGTAAATATGTAATCATAAACACGAGAAGTTAGAAAGCCTAAGAGGAGGTTAAATACGCCTATGTGATGGTTAAATACGCCTTCGGTTATATTTGGTATGGGTAATTCCGCCTAGGCGTGATTAACCGTTCTGATACATTCCTACAAGATTTGAAATAAAATCAAAACCAATCGCATAATGTCAATACAAAGCTTGGTTACGGTCGAGAAAATAGTTAATTTAACGAGTAAACATTATTTTTTGCGTGTAATACCCACCCATTTAATAAAAAATACCACGAATATCCTGTTTTGTGTTAGTAAAAACGTCACAGCGACCACTCCCGCCAAAGCTCTGTACGCTACTAGCTCGCGGAGCGGAGAGCGCCGCTGGCGGGGTGCGGGCCGGCTGCGGGACGTGTTAACGGTAGTGCGTAGGTATTAGGAATCATTTTGGCGATAGTGTAACTACGATTGTTTGAGTATAGGCGTGATTAGCAACTAGGCGGAATTCGCCAGACCTACCTTACTTATTTTCATTACAGCTGTATCGTAAAATAACTTTTTAATCATTATGCAACACTTTTATTTTTTAATTCTTTGTCGGGCGCCGGGACACGGCGTTGTATAAATTCACTCGAAATAAAACTCACACACGTTATGCTTTACTCACTGTTGTACTTTTTATTCTCTGTTACACTTTTTATTCTCTGTTATACTTTTTATTCTCTAAACACTCTCGCAACTAAATACCCTATATATGGTGACAAAACGAATTCGATAGCGCGTTCTAAAGTACGCCCAGCGACATCTTGTGGTAGAAAACGGAACCTATCTTAGACATTCCGCCCACCAAGGACCTTGTCCTTTAAAATATTCATCACACTTTAAACATCAGTTAACATAAAAAGTAGAGTTAACACACAACTAACAAAACAGGTAGAGTTAACTCCAAACTTATAATAAAAACAAAAAAATAGCAACTATTAACCGCCCACCTTGACATCACTTAATAAGCTATCATACACATGGGCGTAAGAATGGTTGAAATTACAGGGTTTGCTTATCTAAAAACACAAAGTTTACTCAAAGGTCGCTTTAACATATTATTCTTAGTTTTAAGTGTTACGACTCTAGTAACATTGTCAAGGCCGGTATGTTTTTGAACAATTTTACCCAATAACCATTTACAAGGTGGGATATTATCTTCCTTAACAATAACAATATCTCCGATATTAGGTTCAGTGTTTTTAGAAGTCCATTTATATCTTTGATTTAAATTAACTAAATACTCTTTAGACCACCTTTTCCAAAAATCATTAACCATCTTTTGAACTAATCTCCATCTTTCTAAATTTGACAAATTACAGGTTAAATAATCTACATCACTAACATTAATTAATGATTCTCCTATCAAAAAATGACCTGGTGTCAGGGGTAGGGGATCGTCAGGATCGTCACTTAGTAATGAAATTGGACGCGAGTTTAAACAGGCTTCTATTTGTGATAAAACAGTAGATAATTCTTCATATGTTAGTAGACTCTCACCGATAACTTTCTTCAGGTGTAGTTTTGTACTTTTTATACCAGCTTCCCAAAGGCCGCCAAAGTTGGGCGCATGTGGGGGTATAAAATGCCACGTAGTAGCCTCATGTGTTAGAGCCGGAGCTATGTCTTTAACTAAATCTAACTTTGCTCGATTAAACATTTCTCGTAACTCTTTATCCCACAAAATTAGTTCCATTGTCGCTGTACAGGTCTTGGCAATGACCACGTCTAGATGTAAAGCGTCTAAACGCAGCAATGAAACCCTTAGTTGTAAGGTCTGTTACAGCTTCAATGTGATCAGCACGAGTTACCATGCAAATAAATAAGGATATGTAACCCTTATAGGTTTTTGCACCTCTGCCAGGAGAAAATTTAATACTGACAGGGCCCGCGAAGTCTACTCCCGTCGATTTGAACGGCTTACATGGCGTTATTCTTACTTCCGGAAGTTGACCCATCATTTGCGTCTTATTCGCCTTCGAATATCGTAGGCATGTAATGCACCTCCTGTAATGTTTTTTTACTTGATTTCTCGCTCGTAAAATCCAATATTTTGCTCGAAGGTAATTAAGCATTATTTGTGGTCCACCATGTAGAGTCTTAACGTGGGCATCCGCTATCACAAGTTGGGTAAGATGACTCTTAGCCGGAAGGATGATTGGATGGCGTTTATCATAGCTTACTTGAGCTTGCTCTATGCGACCACCGACTCTTAAAATCCCATATTGATCCAAGATTGGACAAAGAGTACGAAGGACGCTTTTATTTGCTACATGATATGTTGACATTAATTGTTTAATATCTTCATTAAACTCTATTCGTTGAACCTGCTTAATACACATTCTTAATGTCTCATTTAACTCCTTTACAGAAATCAATATAGAAAACGATATACGCTTTTCTTTTGGCAATTTAAACATTAAAATTCTTCTACAATAAGACATTACTTTAAGCATTTTAAATAAATTTGAAAACTTTGTCCACACTAACTCTTCTTCAGTTTGATAGGTAACATTCAAGGATTTTACTCTTTCTTCTTCGTGTGTTTCACTTACATGATCATTCTTTTTCTCTAGTGGTTTAAACTCAGATAGCCATTCAGGACCATTCCACCATAGGTGATGATTCTTTAACTCTTCAGGTTTCACTCCTCGCGATGCACAATCTGCCGGATTTGTGTCTGTGGTCACGTGTCCCCACTGTTCGTAATCGAATATAGTAAGAATGATTGAGACTCGGTTACTAACAAAAGTTGTCCATTTGCTAGCTCCTCCTTTTAACCAAGCTAAAACTATTGTTGAGTCCGTCCACGCAAATAGTTGGTTCTTTTGTATATTCATAACTTGCATTATTTCATTCAACAGTTTAGCTGCTAACGTTGCTCCATTCAGTTCCAACCGAGGTATTGACAGTTCCATTTTAATGGGAGCTACGGCAGTTTTAGCAGATACTAAACTCACGAACGCTTTCCCACTCTCATTTACCACTCTAAGATACACTGCAGCACTGAATGCCGCTCTAGAAGCGTCTGAAAAAGCGTGCAACTCTAAGTTAAATTTTTGTTCACAATAGAGCCATCTAGGTATAGTGATATTTCGTATTTGTTGCAACTCGTGACGATACTGTAACCATTCAGCTAACAACTCTTCAGTCAGTGACTCATCCCACTCCAATTCAGCTTTCCAAAGCTTTTGTATCATAATTTTTGCAGTAACTACAACTGGCGCAATCCATCCTAATGGATCATAGAGTCTCGCAATGTCTGAAAGCACTTGACGCTTTGTAATGGGATGCTTTGGGGTCGGTAAGCTAACAGTATACTCAAATTTATCAGATTTTCTGTTCCAACATAAACCTAGAACCTTTAACATGTTGTCGCCTTTAAGTGGCACAGACACATTTGCATTATGTTTATCTCTAGATATGTGTTGCAATAAGTTCTCATTATTGCTACTCCACTTTTGAATCTGAAAACCTCCTGAATTCATAAGCTCTATCATCTCTTCATAAATTTGTATAGCTTCGCTCTCAGTGTTACATCCTGTCATAAGATCATCCATGTAAAAGTCACTCAAAGTAATCTCAGCTGCTTTTGGATATTTTGATCTCTCCTCTTCTGCTAATCTTTGCATCGTTTTTACTGCGAGATAAGGTGCACAGGCTGTTACAAAAGTCAACGTTAATGATTTATAATGTTGTATTGGATCTCTAGAATTGAATCTCCACAAAATCCTTTGATAATCTCCTTTGTGTCTTCCTTAGCTACAAGTACCTGTCTGTACATCTTTACTAGATCAGCCACTATACATATTGGATGTAATCTCCATCGCATCAAAAGGTGACGTAGATCTTGCTGGAGTTTAGGTCCAACCATCAGATCATCGTTTAATGATACACCATTTTCACCCGGACTAGATGCATTGACAACCACACGAACCTTAGTGGTTTCCCTATCTTCCCTCACTACCGCATGGTGAGGAAGATACACTGCTTTAGGATTCTCTATATCACACTCGTCGACAGCAGTCATATGATTAAGAGCAAGGTACTCCTCCATTACCTTCTCATACTCACGACGTAAGTAAGGATCGTTAGCCAACCTTCTCTCTAAAGATAGTAATCTCCTCGTTGCTATCTCTCTCGAATTTCCATACTGACACTCTGGATCAGCTTGTTTAAAAGGTAGCTTCACAACGAACCTTCCACACTCATTTCTAGTCGTAGTCTCGTTATAAATTCTCTCACACTTTAACTCCTCATCAGTTAGTTTCTTCTGAATACTATCGGTCTCCGCTTCTATCTCCCAGAATCGTTTTAACAAATCATCTTCTTTCACTTCTACATGCATGCTTATAACTCCATCTGATCTAGAAGACAAGTTTTTAGAAACCTTACCCGATAATACCCAACCAAATATTGTATTCTGTGCTAAGAGGTTCTCCTGTGGACTTTTGACAATTCCATTTAAGATGACTTTGCTGTAGATCTCTGCTCCTAATAAAATTTCGATCTTACCTAGTTTTGCATAACCTGGATCGGCTAACTCCAAAGTTGGTAACTCTATCCACTCACAAGTCAACTTATCACCTGGAAGCATCGATGTTAGTGTACCTAACACATAAGCATCTATTTGTAATGACAAATCTGGATTGTGGCGCGCCTCTATTTTTAGTGATACCATGTGTTTAATTCGCGTTTGACCATCTCCCAAACCTGACACCACACCATTTACAGGAATGCGTTTAAGACTGAGTAATTGTACAGTAGACTCAGTAATAAAAGACGCTTGTGAGCCCTGATCAAGCAAAGCTCTAATTACGTATTTCCTTCCATATGTCGATGATGCGTAAATCGAAGCTGTAGCTAGTAAAACATTGTAACTCTGAAGTTCTCCTTTTGCAAAGTGAGCTACAAGTTTAGTCTCCTCAAATGATGATGTCTTCTGTATTTGTTTACCTCTATCGTTCTTGTCATCCTTTGTACTATCCTCAACAGCACTATTTCTCTCAAAATGTAGCATAGTATGATGCCGTTTTCCACACTTCTTGCAGCATGTCGGTTGACGGCATTTACTGACTACATGATTTGGTGACAAACAATTGAAACAAAGCCTCGTACTTTGTATAAAATCTACTCTCTGGTTTACAGTTTGTTTGTCAAAACTGGGGCAGTGAAATAAATTATGTTGATCGTTACACATTGAGCAGGTTATATCCGTTTTACGATTATCTTGTACGGCTGCGTGAAATGACTTTGTTTTAGCAGAGGGTCGAAATTTGTAACTCGGTGTTGCATTCGTCGCTTTACCCGCCTCTATCATTTCTAAACTACGAAATCTGGATTCCAAGAAATCTACAAGTTGTTCCCAAGTCGACAAGTCTTCTGATAGCACAGACATGTGCTGTTCCCATAGTTTATGCGACTCGGTATCCAATTTAGATACTACAATATATATTACCATTACATCACAAATGTCTGGAATGCCCATATTTTTTAAAGATTTTAGACATGACGTTGTAGTGTCCAATAACTGCTTAATTTCGCTGGCTGACTCTGACATAAGTACTTTTTGTCAAAAGAAGGTTTTTAAAACGGCGTTAACATTGTACCTTTTGTTATTGTACCGCCTTACTAACTGTTTCCATGCCTCGTCGTAGTTTAAGTCAGTAGTAGGAAAGTTTTGCAGTAACCGCTCTGGTTCTCCTGATAAATTACCCTTTAGATAGTGTAATTCCTGAACATTTGATAACGATTTGTTTTTATGTATCAAAGCAGAAAACATGTCACAAAAACCCTTGCCACTCATCGTACTTTCCGCTAAAAGTAGGCAACTGTATTCTAGGTAGTTGAACGTCCACATTTTTAGCTGGCTCAGAACATGCTCCTTTTATTGGCTCTTGTTTTACGAACTCATTAAGCGCTGTTTTCAACGTATTTTTATATGTAGTGTATACTTCATCAAATTGATCGTAAATATCATCGATAAAATACTTAGACGACTTTCTTTCGCTTGAAGATACACAAGAAACTATATCGTAGTGTCGCTTTTTAAAATCTTGCCAAAGTTCTTCTAAAGCTTCCAATCTCGTCTCAATATAAGGTAATTTTAGTCTGTCTTTTGGACTCTTTTTATAGTTAAGTTCAGACTTCCTCCTAAGTCTCTCCAACAACTCATTTTGAATGATTATATTAATCTATCTGCCATTGTCAATAATTTCCAAAGTATAGGCCAATATTTTCAATGTTCGATTTGAAGCGTAAAATTTTACAAGTTTAAGTAGAATTGACGTAAATTTTCTAAGTTTTTACCATATCACACAAAATATTTCTAAGTCCAAAATGTTGCTAATATTTTCAAAGTCTTTAACACAAATCGTAAATTTTCACAAGTTATTACGATATCACACACAATATTTTCAAAGTCTTTAACACGAATCGTAGATTTTTACAAGTCCAAAGTTACCACGAATTGCACTAAGTTCTGATTTCACGATTTTTCTAAGTCTATAACTCACGATTTTTACAAGTCCACTGTTCCATTTCACGCCCCGGGTTACGGCACCAATGTATAAATTCACTCGAAATAAAACTCACACACGTTATGCTTTACTCACTGTTGTACTTTTTATTATCTGTTATACTTTTTATTCTCTAAACACTCTCGCAACTAAATACCCTATATATGGTGACAAAACGAATTCGATAGCGCGTTCTAAAGTACGCCCAGCGACATCTTGTGGTAGAAAACGGAACCTATCTTAGACAGCGTAATGTAGGCTGAATACTTAGATGTCTTTAACAAATTCAAAATTTAAATTTTCCTGTTTATATTCTGTGTAATTATTTTCCCGCTAAACAGAATATTTTTTGTAATTGTTGTAATTTGTGTTTGTGAATGTTTTTTCTTATTTTAGGCAAATAAATAGGTAAATGTGAAAGTAGTAAAGTGAATTTTCCGCCGCTTGATATCCTCGTCGCGTAGATACAACAGAACTGACTCGCAGCAATATCTCCTTTTATATGACAGTTGCATAAACTACTATTACGATACAGCTGTAATGAAAATAGTATAGGAAATGCTGTATCGAAAAGTAATTTTTTTTAATGTTATAGTCTGGCGTGAATAAAGTGTACCTACCCTTAAACGACTGTTTTTGAATATGTAATTGGAACATTAAGCTACGAGTGTAGATAAACTACTATTAAAGTCAATTAAAGTGCTTTATATTATATCCCTCTTTTCTTGCAAAATACGACCCATAAACTAAGGATATTATATTCATTGTAGACTCTTTAGAATTGAGGTCTACATGGACCACGTACAGTTGATAAATGGATAAGCAGCTTTTTTTTATATTAGACAAGACAGGCATTTGACCGCCATCTCACCTGTTGGTAAGTGACGATGCGTCCGAAGGCTGCATAAAATGTCTCATCTGCATAAAAAGAATATATTATTTTAATTATTTACTTACCCGATTCTGTAGTGTTAGTATTACGTCACTCCTGAGAATAAAAGGCTTGAATCACAGAAATGAAACAAAAGCAGAATCTATGTCTCCTAAATCATTAATGAAGCATACACATGGCCGCCATTTTATAGGTATGCGTGATTTAAGGGTTGCCATACACATAATTCATTTTGCTCTCTTTACTAATTTATGTATTAGGTTAGCAACACAACCGTACAATAATAAATAAATGAAATTAATCATTTCAGACTTTCAATTTTTGAATTATAATTAGCAACGATATGGACTCTGTCTATCCCTACGGGAAAAAGGCGTGTAGTAATTCTAAATTTTTTAAATTGTTTGTAGGTGTCATACAATGCTCGTGTCAGTGGGTATTAAAATATAGTAGTTTATGCAACTCGCGTGATAACAGTTTGACACGAGTTTTAATACCTAATTATATGCAGTTGCATACACCTTTATCTAGACTCATATTTTCATGTTAAAATTTCGTACCTATAATTTTTTCAACTTTGCTGGAAGTAAGCTGCAATTCAATTTTGTTTTTTGTTGCCGCGTTTCACATTTGTCTATTAATTTGCTTCAAACATGAAAAAACATTTACCAACATAAATTACAACAATTAGAAAAGATATTTTGTTCAGCGAAACAATAATTCCATACAGCGCAGTTCACTGACCCTCAGCGGTATTCAGCCAACTAAACATGCCTGACCAGAAATAAAAGTATATCCTTAGACGATCGTTTTCGAGTATGTAATTGGAATATTAAGCTATGAGTGTAGATAAATTTGATTAAAGGCAATTAGAAAAAATATTTTGTTCAGCGAAACAATAATTCCATACAGCGCAGTTCACTGACCCTCAGCGGTATTCAGCCAACTAAACATGCCTGACCAGAAATAAAAGTATATCCTTAGACGACCGTTTTCGAGTATGTAATTGGAATATTAAGCTATGAGTGTAGATAAATTTGATTAAAGGCGAGGAGGCCCGAGAATCAAAATCCATTTTGCATCGATAGATCAAAGTGGAATATGTTTCTCAAACAATAAGGGCCATTTTTGTATCATGCCTTTTGGAATGCGGTGCGATGTGTAATACCTGGCACGTGAGTGACATGAAGGTGACTTTATGCCGCTTGACAAATGGCATGATAATAATATGCTAGACCCAGACAATTTTAGACTTGATCACGCCCAATGGCAGTACCTACGATCATACAAACTCCCCACACTGACCGTCGTAAATGCAAAAACGTGATTTTAATATTTTTTAAATGCAAATAATATATTTTTTAAATCTTAAAAATGCTTTGGTTTCGGTTATTTTGACAACCGTTGAGCAAAGTGGAGTGACGTCACGGACGTTGTTACTTGTACATACGTTGCGCATTTATTGAGTTTCAAAAAATACAGTTTTGCATAAAATAGGATAAATTTATTATTAAATACATTGATTACCTAAGACATTCAAGTGGTGTAAAGTGTACGTGATAAATAACAAGATTAAAGTAGTTTATTGCGATCTATTGCAATAGTGTAGTTCACTGACCTGATTGCGGGTACCCACTGTGTGGAAACATAAAACAGCTGATCACTATAAATCCAAATTGAAGTCGATTTACTGCTCCACACTTTCACTTAAATCACTACATCACTATGGCTTTAAAGTGTACTGCTTGCGGGAGGTTTCTTGCGACTGTGGAGGCGGTGGCATGTCATGGTTGCCAGCGCACGACCCACCGGGAGTGTGTGAACTTGCCTGTGGATAAGCAAGTGGATGAGGCATGGAGATGTCCTGAATGCCTAGACAAAATGCCGCAAAAAACAAGTACTCCTGTACAGCAAGGGGTCCGGGACACACCCATGGTGGAAGCCATGGACACCACGGCGCTGGACACTACGTCACTAAATGGTACGGCGTACATGGAAACCAGCATCCAGGACGTCCAGGGATCGGTGCTGCGGGAGATGCGACAGTTGCGGGATGAGCTTCGGGAGGTGCGGCTGGAATTTCGTGCCTTGAGGAACGACATGGTGGAGCTGAGAGATTTGGTCAGCCAGTGCAATGGGCGAGTGGGAGCTATGGAAACACGCATAGACGCTTTAGAAAAGCGAGTGAGTGAATCCGGGAGTGAAGGGGTAGGCAATGTGATGAAGGATATGGAGACAACAATAAGCCAACTCAAGGGGGAGCTAAACGATCGGGATCAGGAGTTGCTTAGTAATGATGTCGACATCGCCGGGATACCAGAGGAGGCGGGTGAGAGTGTGGTGCATCTGGTTTTAACATGTGGCCAGAAGCTGGGTGTCGCCCTGGATGAGCGGGATATAGTGGCTTGCACGCGGGTCGGGGCACCGAGGGTGGATAGGAAAGATGGGGCGCGGCCGCGGGTCGTGACTGTCCGCCTGACGAGGAGACACATCCGGGACGAGCTGCTGAAAGCCGCGCGAGTCCGGCGTGGGCTTAACACCGAAGGCATGGGGCTGCAGTCAGAGAAGCGGCCTATCTACGTAAATGAGCGCCTGACTCGATTCAATCGTAGTGTTTTTAATAGCGCTCGTGAACTTAAGCAGAAGTATGACTGGAAGTTTCTTTGGACGAAGGAGGGAAAAATTTACGCCCGCCGCGAAAAGGGAGCCAAAGCGATGAGACTTCGTGATGAGGAAGACTTGGAGAGGGTTTTTGGGTCAGATCTAATTTGCTCGATAGTGTCGGCACGAGAATAGAATGTTTTTTATCACATTTTGCATTTATGTTTTTTACTTTTCCGTCTGTATCTTTTCCCGATTGGCATTGCCGTGAGTTGAGCCGTTTTTTTATTGTGCGCATCGTATTATATTGCTATTTATTTCATTACTATATTTTACTCTATTTACTTATCATATTATTAGTTCATCACTTCACACTACACAACCCGAACAGCCTAGCCCTATCACTCGACAAACACTTCGTTAACACGTGTTATTCGCCACCACTGCCGCATTATTCGTATGTTGTAAATATTAATTGCTTTTTATGGAATGATTATAATAATTTGACATCTACTTTATTGGAATTATGTATTATAAATATTAAAATTTAATTGCAGACGTAAGCTAAAGTTAGGACTTTTAAACGCCGGCTCGTTAGGAACGCGACACGACGAGTTCATTGTCGCGATGGACCGCCACTGTGTGGACATCATGGCAGTGAATGAGACGTGGTTGCGAGCGGGACAGGATGCGCGTGCGCCCGTTGTCTCTTCCTATCGCCTGATGCATATACCAAGGGCAGAGGGTGTCCGGGGGCGAGGGGGGGGCGTAGGCTTTTACGTTAAGAGAGGCGTATCAGTACGTGTAGTAAAACACCCTGCCGCGCCGCTAGTCGAACAGATGTGGCTAGCTATAACTATATCTGGCAAGAAACTAGTTGTGGGAACAGCATATCGACCGCCGTGGCTAAGTGCCGATATTTTTATTGACGCGCTGGCAAATACAGTGGAAAGTCTTGCCTGGTGTGACAATGTTATCATGTTGGGCGACTTTAATATAAATATGATAAATTCCAATGATGTAAATTTTAATAAAATTAATGAATTCTTATTTAGCTATAGATTGTCACAGTATGTCCAGGAGCCGACTCATTTTACGAGTCACAGTGAGACGTTAATCGATTTGGTTTGCACCGACGTTGTGGGGACTACGGTGACGGTAGACTATGTCAAAGACCTCAGTAGCCATGCTTTTGTTGTATGCGAACTTAATATTAAAAAAACAAAACCTCAGCCATGTTATATATTTTGTAGAAGCTTACGGAGCATTGACATTAATGAATTAGATGGGACTTTATCATTGATTAATTGGGGACAGATTGAATTTCTAAAATCGGTTGATGACATGTTGGAGTGTTTTAACAAATGTATAATGGACTTATTTGATCTGTTGGCGCCTTGTAGGAAAATTAGAGTTGTACATCATCAATATCCGTGGATCACTTATAACATTAAATTGATGATGAAGGTTCGTGATGACGCACAGAAGAGGGCGCGGGCATCAGGCCAGGAGTCGCATATTAAGTATTACAAGGAGCTTAAGCGTAACGTGGAGCAAGCACTTTACAGGAAAAAAAAAGCGTACTATGACCAGTATGTCAATATGCAGTTGAGCAATCCTAAAGTTATGTGGAGGCACATCAAACGAAACGTTCGTATTGGAAATGAGTTAGACTCAGGGGTGGGGGTTCTTGGGACGCCTGATGCTTTAAACGAACACTTCCTTACGGTGCCAGGCAACCCCCGGGCTTCATTATCGCAATTAGAGTACTTTCAGCAGAATTGTGGCGTGAATGGCTCTTTCAGTCTACGCCAAGTTGAGCAGTGGGAGGTGCTCAAGGTTATCAGGTCACTGAAATCCAATGCTGTAGGATCGGATGGAATTTCACTGGACATGATATTAATGACTTTATCCCATACATTGCCGATTATTACTTGTATAATAAATAGGTCTATTGAGAGCGGCATATTTCCGAGGTTTTGGAAACAGGCCATAATAAAACCTATTCCAAAAAAGTCTTGTCCACAATCTTTAAATGACTTGAGACCTGTGAGCATTCTCCCATGTGCTTCTAAAATACTGGAAAAAATTGTAGCGGACCAGCTGAGACAATATTTAGACGCAAATGGGATAATTCCGGAATATCAGTCTGGTTTCAGAAGGGGTCACAGTACCGCGACGGCGATGTTGCGGGTAGTGGACGATATATTGACGGCTAGGGACAGGGGGGAGGCTACATTGCTAACATTACTAGATTTTTCACGGGCGTTCGATTGTGTCAATGTTCCTCTGCTTATTGCGAAACTCCATTATTACGGTTTCAGTGAGACAACAATCAATTGGTTTCAGAGTTATTTCACAGAGAGGTTACAATGCGTGGAAGTGGTGGGTGATGATAGTGGATCCACAGTTAGGTCGGAAACACGACAATTGAGTAGGGGGGTACCACAAGGCTCTATATTGGGACCTATTTTGTTTGCTATTTATAGTGCAGATGTCATTAGCCACATATCACATCATGCAAAATATCACATTTATGCTGATGATATACAAATTTATGTTCATTGTAAGCCAAATGAGATAAGTGACGCGGTGTGCAGGTTGAATTACGATCTGGAACAAATTGTGCGATGGTCAGAGAATAACTCACTTGTTCTCAACGGAAGTAAGACTAAATATATGATACTGGGGTCTAAAACCGCAGTGGAAAAAGTTAAGAATGGTATAACCAATATTTACATTCGCAATGAGCCGGTGGAACGTGTCAGTGAAGCTAGGAATCTGGGTCTTCTTTTCGATGAGGAACTGAAGTTTCAGAAACATATCATTAATACTGTTAGCAATTGCTTCTACAGGCTGAAGGTTCTTTACCAGGTTCGCCCCTATTTAACCACAAACATGAGAGTTAAGCTTTGTGATTCGCTCATTTTATCCAAGTTTAACTACATGGACGTAGTATACGGTCCTTGTATTTTGAAGCAAACACATAATAAGATACAGAGAGTCCAAAACGCTTGTGCTAGGTTCTGCTTCGACATCCCACCCCGCTCGCATGTGACTCCGTATTTAAACAAGGCTAAAGTTTTAAAAATGAGCGCAAGGCAGTATGTGCACTTTGCGACGATGTTGTTTGGAGTTGTGAGATACCAGTATCCGTCTTACCTAGCTTCAAAGTTATGTTGGTCGCGAGACAATAACCAGTACGGAACTCGGGCTAGCAGCTATTTGATGACCGTACCGAAACATCGTACAAGTGCATTTCAGCGTAGTTTCAAGTATGCTTCAGCCAAGGTATGGAATGATCTTCCACCTCCTATTCGGTCCCTAAAAACATTGTACGGGTTCAAGAATCAATTAAAAGTACATGTGCTGAGGGCACAAGTAGATTCGTAATAAGCATCGACATACCGTGACATGGGAGGATGCTGCGGAGAATCACTTGTCCTGAAGCTTGGTTCACTGTTCACTGGACACTACATGAATTAATTAATTATTCTTTTCTTATTTTTTTTTTTTTTTTTTTTGACATACCCACAATTATATTAATTTGTAAATTTTAATGCTTAATTTCAAAATATTTATCTATTGGACATTATATTTTTTATGCTATTGTAACATATTAGGGTAATATTGCACCACACATATAATTTACTTGGACATTACAACTATTTGTGATATTATATTATTTTATTTTATATTTTTTTACAACACTCGGATCCGACTTCTTTATGTTGGCGGACGTAACAGAATGGCGAGTAGCGAGCAAGTGTCTGGCAAACACGGAACGGAAGTTTCTATAGTTTGATAATGTCACTACACACCACATTTTCAACAATTAATTATTATATATTATTGTAAAATTATCATTTACTACTATGATATCTTTAAAATTCTACTGTATACACAAACGCACGTAGTAGGGGTAGCGGTCCGGACCTCACTCCGCGGGACCCGCGGAAGACCAGCGCCGCGGCTTTGGCCACGGCTCATGCTGAGTGAGGTCCTTTTATCGACCGGGAGGGCACAGCACGGCAATGCCAAGTTAGTTTTTTTAAGAATTATGTAATTTTATTTTTGTTTTTTTTTTGTTGTATGATTGTGTGTCGAAATATGTATGTAATTCTTTGTAAGTATATATGTTGTGTTGTGGCGTCCAGTTGATAATAAATTATTTACTTACTTACTTACTTACTTACAAAGTCGTGCTTCCGCCCTACTCCGATAAAAAATATTATGTTGTCTTATTCGGATTCCTGATTACGGATTCGAATTCGGGAATCGGATTTAGAATACGGGTTTGGATTCCGGATTCCGGAATCGGATCCCGGATTCAGATCCCGAATTTACTTTAGTCACATAAATTCATCATCATCATCGTAGCGTTTATTCCGGCTTACTTCAGGTCTTAAACTTCTTCCGTCGTGCTGCATTTAGTATAAATATTTTTTTTTCAGTAAGTTCTTTTGAGATACGGAGCCCTAAAAACTTCAGGACCTGATCTGACTGTCTTAGTCACAAATACAAGAAATAAAGAATTCCCCACTTTTTTAGGGAAATTTTCCCATAAATAAGCGAGCAACGAATTATCTAGTAATTTTTGTTAGAAATTTACACAAAGGTAAATAAAGCATAATTACACTTTCACTACACATATTATCGGGTTTGTTACCACGGTTAGTATTGTTTTTACCTCGATATTTCGACGCAGTGCCATGCGTCATGGTCACGAGTTGACTGGTGCCGCTGTGTGAAGTCGCTCCTAAGGACAGACATATCGGTCCACCCTCTTTCGGATTCGACGATTACCCTCACTTTGAACTCTCGAACCACTACCATTGTTACTCGCTTGATTCCCGCGACACACGAAACTCACTACGTCTTTACGCGAAACTGAAATCGATCTACTTTTACGATTGTATACATTTAACACTGGATTCCACGCACTGGACAGTTTAAACCCATCTTCACGATTAAAATTTTTGTATTTCGTTATTTCTATTGCCTCTCGCACTAGACGTGGTATATAGTGACGTTCCGTCGACAGTACTTGGGGGTTATGTAACTCGATCCAATGATTCGTTTCGCTTTGAGTCAGGTGTTGTGCTATGGCCGACTTCTGTGCGTCGTTGTTCCTTACAGCTCTTATATGCTCCTTCATGCGGTCGACAATTGTTCGTTTTGTTTGACCGATGTATGAGCTGCCACAACTGCAGTTCACTTTATAGACGCCAGGAGTTTGAAGAGGTAGGCAGTCCTTAGGCGAACGAAGCAGCTCTCTTATTTTGCTAAAGGGAGTAAAAACAGTTTTTATAGAATATTTCCCTAAGAATCTACCAATTTTATCAGTTACCCCTCTCACGTATGGCAAAAACGCTGGCTGTCGCTGTGCCTCCTCCTTTCTCATTTTTGGGGTGCGTTTAGGTATGCAACTGCGTCGAAATATCGAGGTAAAAACAATACTAACCGTGGTAACAAACCCGATAATATGTGTAGTGAAAGTGTAGTGAATAACCACGAAAGTCTTAAAAGCATAATTATAAGAAATTAGCATGAATCATCGTTACTTGTGCGTCGTAGGTAATTCCTTCTGATTTTTTAAATTTTTTTACGTTAAATTAATAACATTCGACCACAAATGACTGCATTTATAAATAATTTTTATCAAGGAAAAATACGTGTTATCGGTACGAAATGGCGGCGCGTTGTAAGACCTGATGAGTGTATTTCATGACAACAAAGGATTTTGTCACACCTTGCATGCACCCCATCTCTTTAAGGTACGATGGATTCTGTTTTTGTTTCATTTCTGTGGCTTGAATGACATTTTGCGAAAGTGACGTTCTGCGTCAAGACCCTCGTCTGCATGGTGGTGTGCATTATTGTATCACATGTTGCAGTTATGTAGAGAAAATTTTTTTTTCTATTTATTATTCTTATCAATAGGTAGTTAGTTACTATCATACTCAACAAGTCGCCCACTAAAAGACACAGTCCTTTATAAACAAGAAAAAATACATAGGTACTTATGTAAATGAACTGATAAGAACTTATTTCACCAATTGTCATTAACAATTTCACTGAGAACAGGAATTAAACATTTCAAACAAATCATAATAAATTACATCCAAAAAATTAACAGAATTTTGATTGACATTCTCACATTACTGGGTATTTGACATGCAAAATTATCTACTCCATACAAACTAAGCCATTAGGTATTGCTATAAGGACACTACATTTATAACAGTGTCGTCATAACACACTATACTAATAACAAGAACAGTAGATACGTTAATTTACCAGAAATAGTACAGAAATTATGTTATATCCATCGTTAAGGTACATAATTTAGTTACAGAATGATTTTTTTATGTTATACAGCAGACAAACAGGCAAGCGGGCCACCTGATGGAAAGTGGTCACCGCCGCCTATGGACATCAGCTACACCAGGAGAGTCACCAATGCGTTGCCCGCCTCTGATGAGACCTCTAATATACCTCTTGAACGATCCTATGTCATAGTCCAAAGGAAACACTGTGGCTGGGAGCTCATTCCACATCCATCATTTTTATATCTTACACTATATACTGTAGTATGTCCGTCATGTCCAGGGTGTTTGTCAACTACACGACCGAGATACCATTTGATCGGTGGTAACTGTTCGTCTTTGAAAGTAACTATGTCACCAATCTCAAACTCCCTTTCAGCTTTTGTCCACTTTGGTCGCTCTTGTAGTCTAGTCAGGTATTCTGTTTGCCATCTGTGCCAAAAATCACGTACTTACTTCTGTGTTAGTTGCCATCGTGAAAATCTATGAATGTTGACATTCCTTAGGTCTGGGCTATGTATGTTCACTATACTTTCGCCTATTAGGAAGTCTCCAGGCGTAAGGGGTTTGATGATATCGGCATCAGTGGTGTCGATTGGCGTTGGAGGGCGAGAGTTCAGGCACACTTCTATTTGGCATAGTGTGGTTATCATTGCTTCAAACGTGAGACTGGAGGTGAGTGAGTATTCTTCTAAGGTGGATTTTACGGATTTACACCGCCGAAATTTGGACTGTACGGTGGTATGAAATGCCATTGAGTGCCATCAGATGCGAGCTTCTCAACTAAGTGACCGGGTAATTCTAAATTGGCGTCTTTCCAAGCTGCTGTCAATTCCTTGTTAGCCCCGACAAAATTGCGGCTTTGGTCACTCCAAATATGTGTGCATCTGCATCTTCTGGCGACAAATCTGTTGAAGGCTCCAATAAATGAATCAGATGACAGGTCTTCTACCAATTCTAGGTGCAAGGCTTTTGTCCAGCCATGCAAATAAAAATGGCGATAAAGGCTTTATTTGACTTTGCTCCTTTCCCCATTGACATTAATACTTGCAAAGGACCGGCAATGTCAACTCCGTTGTAAAGAAATGGTCTGGCTTCAGTGACACGGACCTTTGGTAAGTCACCCATAATTAGGACTCTGTTCGCGGCTTTCTGCCGAGCACATGTCAGACATTTATGTATGCAAAGTTTTACAGCAGGTTTTACTCAAATTATCCATTATTTTGACTGTAAATAGCAGTTGAGAGCATCAGTTGGATTCTTTTGTGAGCATCAGCTATTATTAAGGGCGTCAAGTCATTCTTTATTCCTAGAATAATAGGGTGTTTCTTCGTCTCCTCTAGATCTGTATGCCGTAAACGGCCGCCCACCATGAGAACTTTATTTTTATCTAAATAGGGATTAAGCGATCTTAGTTTGCTTTTATTCTTCACATTTGTCTTCCTATTTAATCTTTCTATATTATTTCCAAATTCTGTGTTCCGTGCTATTTTCACAAATGTCTTGCTATTTTCACAAATGTAATGCTTCTTCCATTTCTTCTGTTGTAATAGGTAATATTAATTTTTCAGGAAACCTTTTACTATAAATAAATCTTTTGCAATATACTATAGTTCTTAATAATTCGGCCAAAGAATCAAAATTAATTATCCAAATTGATCTTATAATCTTCTATTTCGTTCTCTATTTTCAGGTTAACTACAATATTTTTCTTTCTTTCTAAATCTGTAGGTATAATTTATTTATTTATTTATTGGAGTACCAACAGCCATATAATATTGGGTCTTGTAAATTTTATGTTATTACTCATTAATCATTCTGGTCCTTCCCACCATAGTCTATTGTCAGCAAGTTTTGGTAGTTGTAAACCTCTTGAGCCTATGTCAGCTGGATTTTCCCTCTATACAGGGTGTTTCATAATACATGTATAAAGCCGAAAGGGTGTTAAAGTAGAGCTTTCAAAGAGTGCACTGGCGACTTCATTTAATCCGGACATTGAATTTTAATTTTAATAAAAAAAAAAAAATTTTAAAGATAAATAACCATATCGACTACGTTGAAGCGCAGCTCTATTTCAAGTTGATGATCATATAAAAAACAGGTTAATAACCTCGTGCGACCCCTATCGAAACAAAGCAACCTCCTCAAGCCTACTACCAGGAGCCTAATGCTGCGTACTGTAGCGTGTGTGCTCATGCAGGGTTATATAATATTAAAGTTGCGTGGGTTTGGTATATTAACCTGACATTGACATTATAAGTTATTTTATAGTAGGAATATTTCATTGAATGATTTGATATGGGAAGGTGTTCTTGGTTTGCAGATTGTAGGAAGTCGTAATGTGCAGTTTTACAGCAATTATTTTTTGCTCTAACTACAACTTGCTGATTTTCGTTCTGTTTGCATGGCTCGTACATATTGTTGTATTATTTCTTTTTATGGATTTCATATAAAGATGTTTAAAGATAAGTTACTATTAAGGATCGAAGGAAGGCCATATTGTTTAATTGATAATGGACAAGTCAACTATAATATACAGATAGACTATGGTCATTATGACAATATTTGATTAATGTTAAAGTATTTATTTATGAAAATATGGCCATTCTGCGGTGAAAAATATTTTTCTTCATACATGTATAAGGTTAGGGCAGATTATGGTAAGAACTTTGCATTGTTAAAGGATTATTTGAATTTTGCTTTGAAGAAGTAAATAAGTCAAGACAGTTTTGTGATAAGGTTCTGTAGGCCTTGTGCAGATTGGCATGGTTTTTTACGGGGTTTTGCCCAGCCTTGCTTTTGGGAGATGGCTCCCAAAAGCAAAATCCGTAGCAGGGTTCTTCTGCACAATGCCGGTAGTTAGATTGATTCCCCGTTTAGGTAGAATAATTTAAGTCTTAGTAAGTAGTTATTAATCCGATTTTAGGATTTAATCATTGTATTCGAGGGGATTAAGAATAGACTAAATTTTTTTTAAGAAATTATTACTTAATTTCTTTATTTGGGGCGGGGGTAGATGTAGCGTGTGTGCTCATGCAGGCCTTAGGTAAGGACGGGTTCTAGGACAGGTAGGTGTCGGAGGCCGTATGTTCGAACGGGCTCTAAGTTAGGTAGGCATTCGGGTTGGCCTGCTGCTCCTATAGGGTAACCGGGGCTCTAGTCGGTTAAGTAGGTTAGAGCAAATAGGATATAGGCGTGTAGGTTTAGATAGGTCGGAGCAAGTAGGACGCAAGCTATTAGCTTGCGTCTATGGGCACACATAGCACTGGCTAGGTGGTAATTCAAATGTATTCCATTTGAATTAGATCTAAGGTATTATATGTATTTTATATCATTCTTTAAACCAAACTGATCAATACAGTATCAATTAATCCTTTGCATTTTTATTTAAACTCAATATAGCAAACATTGCTACAGTGGTGGAGGCGCCGGGTACGAAGAAGTCGTACCTACAAAATATTTTGTTCAGAGAGAACTAGAAAAAAGTTCGAAACAAGAAATTTATGACAAAGTTGTCAGAACTAGTCAATTCTTTTCCGATTGTCAAAAAAGATATCGAAGATAAAAAGGGTCAAGAAAAGGCTAAAGAAAGTAAAGGAAAGGCTAACGGAAGAAGCCTATAAGAAAAGACGCACCAACGCTGGAAGTTAAAACAGTATCGTTGTGTAATTATTTACTAGAATTAAATAGAATGAATGGGGAAGAACTATTTTCCGGTATAAATGATGTCAATAATTTTATTTCACGCATCAAGCGTCATTTTATTAGTAAACGCCTCACTGAAGAGGAAAAGATTGCAACGCTGCCGGCCTACCTATGCGGCCCGGCAGCGGCGTTTGTGAATGAATACGAAGGAATAAATGAAACTTTCTCGTTTGATGATATAATATCTGCCCTGTCAGAAGAATTTTTACCCACCGTTAATTATGTGGAACAATTTTATTCTCGCCAACATTTGCCGGGCGAGGATATCTTAACCTTCTACTATAACCTCTCAGAGATGGCTACAAGAGCGAAGATTGTTGACGAGAAAATATTTATTAGCAGCTTTCTTAAGAAAGCCAGAGGATTTTATGCACATAAAGTAAACTCCTCGCTAATAACATCAAAAGAGCAGTTAAAAGCGCTCATAAAGCAATTAATTATGGTTTACGGGAAACCCGTAGACACGAATCCCAAAGTAAAATCTTCGAGCCTTCCATACGCCATGGATACCCATCAAAGCGTTCCAGTTCATTCCAATGATCCAGTTCAGGGGTCACCAATCTTTCAAACCCCGCCTAATGTACATAGCGACACACCTCAAAGGCCGAGGGAACCAAGATATCCGCTAAGATCATATATACGCCAACAGCAGCTGCCTCAGCAGCCACAACAGCAGGGATACTTTGAGCGGCAACAACCGCATACACGCCAGCGGGCGCAACCTCAGCAGCCGCAGCAGCAGGGAGACTTTGTGCAACATCATATCAGAGGTGCATTTGCCACGCAGAACGCACCTATGATGCCACAGCCTTCTTCGGCTAATTTTGATACGGTCAGACCATACATCTTATGTAGATTTGGAAGTAGCCAGGATATTCCTGCGTTAGTCGATACAGGAGCATCTATCTCTTGTGTATCGAAAAGTGTTGTGGATAGAATAGGCTTAAATATGATGAGCTGTGATGATATTTATGTCAAAGCCGTGAATGGCGCGAAAATTAACATTTTGGGAAAATGTAGCGAAATAATTAAAATAGATAGTAGGGAATATGTATTACCCCTAGTCGTAGTGGAACACCTAGGGTGTGAGGTCATAATTGGCCAAGATTTTTTATATCGCCACATGGCAAGTATAGATTTTTCTCAAAAGTGCGTGACATTGGGAAAGAACCATCACGTTAACTTTTTATTGAGGAGAAATATATCTAATGATAATGGGAATTTATACCAGGGTTCTCTAGATTCATTAGGGCACCAGGAGCAATTTGATTATATTTATTATGCGTCCTTAAACGAAAGGGCTGCGTCTCCAAAATTAATAAATACCGTTACCTCTCCACAGCTTCCAAAGGACAAACAGTTATCCTGGTTAAATAATAGTTTGCCTGGTCAGGATCGAGAGGAGTCAAGGAACCCGTCGAATGAACTCTTGGATAGATTAGCATTTGATAGTTATAATTTTAGTCGGTCAAACGTGGTGACTGCGGACGTGGGAACGTATGATAAGGTTCCTATTCGTAGTTTTCCAAGTCGTGCTTCGCAGGTGCAGAGCGAGAGTCCGAACACTAGGGCAGCGGAGATATTGGAGTTAGACGTGGTTAGATTATCTAATGTAGAACGGGATTTTGATTTGGCTCGTTATGCAGGTCGTGAAAAGGTCATCACACATTTTGTTAGTAAAAATCATTTAGCTGAAGATAATCCGGCTCCGATGATGAATACTATACCTCCAGATGGATTAGAATTGTTCACGAGGGCCGAGAGTCCAACTCATAGTAAAGTTTTTGCTAGGCATGCAGATGAAATTTTCACTAGGTATGCAGGTTGGGTTCGCGATATTAAACATGATAAGCTCTTGTGTAAACGGGCTCGCCGTAGAGTCATGCTACGTGATGAGTGCATTGCATTCCTTTTGATAATGTTCGCTTATAATAGTAGTGTGAAGGTTTCCCCGTATATGATGGTTTTCGGCAGAGAGTCACTATCACCATATGACGCAGAGTTGCGGAACAATTTAGGCAATGTCGGTGAAACGTTATCTCAGAAGGTTATAAAAATGCGTGCTTTAACTAATACCGTGATTGCAAATATTTCCAGAGCACAATTGAAACAGAGGCAGCTGTATGATCGGAAGGCGAGTTCGGTGCGTTTCGAGGTTGATGACCTCGTATTACTATATACACCCAGACGTCTTTCCGGTAAAACGTTTAAGTTGTGTAGGTTATATAAGGGACCATATGTGGTGGTTAGGTGTATAAACAACAGAAATTATATAGTCAGAAAGTTGGGTAGAAGGCCAGCCAGACCGCAGGTGGTGCATGTCAACAGAATGAAGAAGTTCCATGTTCGCCCGAGGGTGGTATAGGCAGCGTCCGAAGATAAGCAGTGGACATTGCTTTTCTATTATTTCCTACCGGTCAGTAAGTTCTATGGTGGAAACTAGTCATAGGTATTGTATTGTTCATTGGTATAGTCCGAAGAGCTTGCAGTGTTTACAAGGAGAGTTTTCGTTCTTCTCTTCTTCCATGAGGAAAAATTTCATAACCCTCCTGATTTTCGTGGTAGGTTAATAAATATTTTTTCTTGACAGCGAGAGAATACAACTGGAGTAACTCTGTATACTGATGGTCTAATGATGATTCTCAAATTCCATACAAGATCAGAGATATTTATGCTTATCCATTAGGGTAAATTTTATCATTTTTGGTCAAGCACTTTAAAGATTCATTGTTTATCAATGAGGTAAAGTAAATTGGATAGAGGTTAGGTGTTGTAAGATACGTATATTTTTTAATTGGGTTTTAGTCATCATCAAGTTGGAGTCATGTTATATTGGGTCTGACGTTAGAAGTTCCTATGGTTCCCAGTGTGTGATCCACTTAGGTGGTCGGGAAGCTATTTAGTTTATGGAAAGGATAAGCCTTTAGATATTATAAACGAGTTATAGATAGTTCAGATTTATACTGGGAATAAAATGAAAAGATTTGTTTGAGTTGATCTCAAGGATATTTAATCGTGTATGGTGTATGTTTCTCTCCCTACCTTTTATTTTAATGTATAATTTTTAATGTATGTCTTGTGTTTCCCATGTGGCGATTTCTTCATGATGTCGCGGTTGGTGAGCGGGCCACTACTGTGGTGCGCTACACCAATCGTAAACGAGAGCCAAATGCGAGATGTTCCGAACGTGACATCTCTTCGCTGGTCGTTCACCAGCTTTATTGTTATTCGGCTAAAAGAAAATCAGCAAGTTTAATATCAAATATTTAAGAGAATGATTTATAAATATTTAAGTTTCAATAAGAAATTTTTTATAATCAATATGAACAATAGGGAAAGTTCTTGGGGTTTATTTCTCCATTTAGAAAGAAAGGGGTATACTTTGTATTCGTCTCTTTGGGTACAATTACTTCTTCAGTATATGGACGATCGCTTTGGATTTTTTTTATTTTTCAAAGGAAATAAATTCGCGGTCCATACCTGATGAAGTGAAGGGGTGATCCAACCGGTTCACCCGTTCACGAGTGCTTGTACGCATTTGTCCTAGGAATATGCTGACTTAGGGGCTTGATAGGTCACAATAATTCTGTAGGCAACCATTCTAATTCCCATATGGGATATGGTGCGACATGTGTTGTGTCACAGCTGTCATTTATAGTCTGACCAGAGATTTGGATTGAGTAGGAGCATAAAGTTGGCATATGAATTTAAGGGACATCTTTATAGTAAGCTCTTCTTGGGTTGACCATAGACTTACAATATCTCTTTGGTATCAATGGGGTCACAGATTCGGTCAGGGACCAATTACTAATTTAGGAAGGTTGTCAATGTCTCGTTTGACCACAGACCAATTAATCTTTTTGTTTATCTGTGTACCAGGTCGGTTCACAGACACGGTCGTGGACCAACCAGTTTTCTGAAATAGGTTATATAATATTAAAGTTGCGTGGGTTTGGTATATTAACCTGACATTGACATTATAAGTTATTTTATAGTAGGAATATTTCATTGAATGATTTGATATGGGAAGGTGTTCTTGGTTTGCAGATTGTAGGAAGTCGTAATGTGCAGTTTTACAGCAATTATTTTTTGCTCTAACTACAACTTGCTGATTTTCGTTCTGTTTGCATGGCTCGTACATATTGTTGTATTATTTCTTTTTATGGATTTCATATAAAGATGTTTAAAGATAAGTTACTATTAAGGATCGAAGGAAGGCCATATTGTTTAATTGATAATGGACAAGTCAACTATAATATACAGATAGACTATGGTCATTATGACAATATTTGATTAATGTTAAAGTATTTATTTATGAAAATATGGCCATTCTGCGGTGAAAAATATTTTTCTTCATACATGTATAAGGTTAGGGCAGATTATGGTAAGAACTTTGCATTGTTAAAGGATTATTTGAATTTTGCTTTGAAGAAGTAAATAAGTCAAGACAGTTTTGTGATAAGGTTCTGTAGGCCTTGTGCAGATTGGCATGGTTTTTTACGGGGTTTTGCCCAGCCTTGCTTTTGGGAGATGGCTCCCAAAAGCAAAATCCGTAGCAGGGTTCTTCTGCACAATGCCGGTAGTTAGATTGATTCCCCGTTTAGGTAGAATAATTTAAGTCTTAGTAAGTAGTTATTAATCCGATTTTAGGATTTAATCATTGTATTCGAGGGGATTAAGAATAGACTAAATTTTTTTTAAGAAATTATTACTTAATTTCTTTATTTGGGGCGGGGGTAGATGTAGCGTGTGTGCTCATGCAGGCCTTAGGTAAGGACGGGTTCTAGGACAGGTAGGTGTCGGAGGCCGTATGTTCGAACGGGCTCTAAGTTAGGTAGGCATTCGGGTTGGCCTGCTGCTCCTATAGGGTAACCGGGGCTCTAGTCGGTTAAGTAGGTTAGAGCAAATAGGATATAGGCGTGTAGGTTTAGATAGGTCGGAGCAAGTAGGACGCAAGCTATTAGCTTGCGTCTATGGGCACACATAGCACTGGCTAGGTGGTAATTCAAATGTATTCCATTTGAATTAGATCTAAGGTATTATATGTATTTTATATCATTCTTTAAACCAAACTGATCAATACAGTATCAATTAATCCTTTGCATTTTTATTTAAACTCAATATAGCAAACATTGCTACAGTACACACCGGGCGATGTGTGACGCGCACCCGTTTCGGCCAACGATTGTCCCGTTGGCGTGTGCCGGCCGGCAATCCGCAGTGCAGCGTGGCGGTAACATCAAACGGATAGAAGTAATCATCCAATCGCAGTTTGGGCGGATACCGAAGGCCAACAAACAAACGTGCAAATACGAGCCCGAATCGGTTCCCAAAACTCCCAAAGATCGTTTGCTTGACCTCGAAATGCAAGTATTAGACCTTAGAAGTCCAAATAATTCGGCCGACAGCCCTTCGTTGGCGTACGTTGAGTGTGTACACACCATAAGGACGAGTAATAACCTCGTGCCATTCATATCAAAACAAACCAACCTCCTTCATCTTACTACCAGGCGTCGTACTAAATGTTACCTACTTATGAATAGGCTCTACCAAATTATAATAAAATAATAATAATAAAAATATTTATTTTCTCCACAATAGTCTTATAATATTAGGATACAATAATTCGAACATGAATTTTGTTATTGTGGGAGACTGGAGCTTACGGTAGGTCAAGCCTGTGTTGTAAGTCTCCAGAAATCCCTGTATGATTAAATTAAAGTATAATCATTGAGAGAGAGATAGAAACAGAGATAATTTTAATTAAAGTTACTTACATACTACATTTTTAAAGAAAAAGAAAATAAATGAAAAGATGTGTAGTGCGTTTGTATGTGTGTAAGTGTGTGTGTTTGTGTGTGTCCATCAGCCAACAACTTGCATAATAGCCTCTGTTTCGTCGTAGTTAACATTTTGTAAAAGTGAAGTTATTTTGTGTTTTGCTTCGAATTTAGCTAAAGTGTAGATTTGTGTCTGTCTATTGATTCTATTGTAAAGAAATGGACCAAGGAATAGAAAAAAATTTTGAGCAAAGCTGGTTGACACTTGCCTTGGACAGAAAACTATGGGGCGTCTGGAATTGAATGTGTTATTTGAAGTAGGTGCATATGAGTGTTGTTTCAGAACTATATTCAATATAAACAGTTGTCGGACAGTCAATACTTTATAATTTTGATATAGTTCAAAAGTAGGAAATCTGTAAGGGCGGAAGGTACTAACTTTAATAATTATTCGTTGAGCTCTTTCTAATCTAATTAAATTTGTCTTGGACGTACCTCCCCAAACAGTGATACAGTAAATAATAAGTGACTGACATAATGAGTAGTAAATGGATTTCAATAATTTGTCATCAGCCACATGACGTAGTGTTTTAAAGATATAAATTAACTTTCTTATTCTGTTTGTAAGTAGGTTGACATGTGGTTGAAAAGTGAGCTTATGGTCAATTAGTATACCTAAGTATTTGTAACAATCAGTTCGTTCTATTTTTGGACAATTACATGAAGTGGTAGAAAGGGAACAAGAGTGAGCGACTAGATCTAAAGGAAGCACAGGCATGCGTTGATGATCCGTCATGGTGAAAGTTATATAATTCGACTTTTGAGTGTTAAGAGTCAACTTATTCTGAACCAACCAACTTGTGACAACGTTGAGTCCTGATTGGGCACAATTGAATACTTCTTCCCAAGATTTGTCATTAAAGAGGATGGCAGTGTCGGAACTTGCCTACACTAATTATTTTCGATAGGTAGGTATGCTTAAATAGTCGGAGCGTCGGTGGCCTAAGGTTGCGGTATCCGACTCGTACGCGTGAGGTACCGGGTTCGAATCCCACTGCCGCCATGTACCACTAACTCTTTTCTAAGTTATGCACAGTAGCTGAATACTAACCGATGCTTTTACGGTGAGGGAAATCATCGTGATGAAACTTACACATTCAGTTCAGACGACTGAATGTGTAAGTAACCATGATCCAATCTGGTCAGGTTCCCTTGGTAGCAGGGTTAGGAGCCAGGAATGTCAGATGGCAGTCGCTCCACTGCAATTAATTACCTAACCTGCCAAATCCTAGATCATGGACCATAGTCTAATAATTTTGTGGAGAGAAAAGAATTTGTTACAGTGGAGCGACTACCATCTGACCTCCATGACCCTGCTACCAGGGGAACCTGACTCGATTGGATCATGGTTACAATTTCAGTTGCCAGAATTTGCAGATTTCATCATGATGTTTCCCTCACCATAGGAGCATCGGTTAATTTCAACTAATGTACATAACTCAGAAAAGAGTCATTGGTACATTGCCACAGCGGGATTCGAACCCGGCACCTCTCTCGCTTACGTCGGATACTCAACCGCCCAGCCACCAACGTTCTTGAAAAACATACTTAAGATTTACATACATTAACACATTTACATAGATTTACATAACTAAAACAGAATTCGTTCAATTGATAAATCGTTCTACACAAATAAGTAGGTACTATGTCCTACTAAAATGGTTCACTCATCTAGGGACCTACGTAGCGTAGGGAACCACTTATGAGACTAGTTTTGTTGAAACAGATTACAGACAGGTTTTACTAAATACCTACATGTTTTCATGAACAGATAAAAGCGTTGTCTTTTCTGCCTATTTCCCGTCGGAAAAGAACCTCCTAACGTTACGATTAGGTACTAGCTAGGTAGCATATCTTAAAGTCTAGCTAGAACCTAGACCTTTAAAGCATGTAGGTACGTACCTTTTTAAAGTTATTTAATGAAAACAAACAGCGTCAGGTGCCATACTTTCTTTCTTTCTTGTGGCTCGGATGACTGATAGGTATTAACTATCAAGTAAGCTTGCACTCGTATCGTAGCGTAGCTAGGTAGGTACACTCCATACACACAGATACACAACACTACGCAGGCTCTGGTTGCTATGCAATACGTAAATAGGTAGGTACCATGGTGTTTGGCCTACTGCTAGCTTGCATTCATACACAGAATAATGATTATCACAATACTTAAACGTTGAACGCTGAACACAGACAAGACTACGTTAATACTGGTACCTGAAGCTATAAATCATTCGTTCACATCGTTAACACTCTTATCACAGTTATCTTCACAATAGGTACTTAGGTATCCTACAACTACAACGCAACAATCATTTCGGTCACGCGAAAAGCTAAAAACTGAATGAACGAATACGACGCGAAGTAGGCAAATTTCGTCAATGGAAGTCGCGCCGTGGGTCAAACCACAAAATAAAGAACGGCCCGCCAAAGTATTCTACTATTAGATTTTGTAGTTTTCAGTTTCTATTTTGATGTCAAAAGCGCCGCCACAGCTCCGGCGCCGGCCTTGACCTTGACGGCACGTGCAAAAGGATTCGTACTTAGGGATCCGTGTTTTAGGGGTCTAACTTATTTCGCCTTTTATGTTCTCTCGTTTTATGTTCTCCTGGTAGTTGCACCATAATGTTGATTTTTTTTTATTTGTTAAAGTGAGTCTCAAGCGAATCCAACTGTGGGCTTAATAATAATCCTTATGGCGATGGCCTACATTTGCTTATCACGATTTTATCGGGTAGTTTGGTACAATGACAGTAACCTAGACAGTAATTTCTAAAATTGTGTTTGGGTCCGTGCTCCACCTAGGTGACCTAGGTTCTCCAATTGGGTGAAGCATGGGATATTTACAGGTAAAGCTCCATCAACTAAGAATCATTAAGTTAATTTTAGTTGATAAGAAATGTTCGTGAAAACGATAGGTACGATTACCTACGCGACACTGAAACATGACTGACAGACATGACATGAGAAAGCAAACTCGTAAAAAGACAAAGATGTTACATTAATTAGAGTTTGCTACATTAATATGCTACAGTAATTTGAATAAGACTACTTTGCTATTAGTTAGGTGGTGGTGCACTTTCGTAAAAACTATGAATGAACCTTTTGAATTAAAATCATAATTGATTACAATATTTTTTTGTACAGAACCCTCGAAACCAAAAAATACAAAACGGATAATTTAGACCTCCTTAATATTGCGCCTAGTACGTGGGGTGTCCATAAAATAAGCCAGTGCAAATACAGGCATGACGCATTTCATCTTAGTCCTCACAGTGACAACGCATCTGCTGTTCTGCATGTTTGTTGCCTGCAACCTAAATGCTTAAATCCTAGTACGTAAATAGTGTTGCTAGGTATTTTTTCAGCTATTCAAATTTAATATTCACCTTCTTGAATTCAAACATGAGTAGAATTTAATAATTACTATTAGATAGGTACTAAAATGACATATTTCCTTATTTCGGAGCTGGCGGAAAAGTTCAACGAGAAATGCATAAACTTGTGCCAAGACTCACCACATGCATTCAACAGGATGTAAACTGAGTGAAAAAATAGACAAAAAAGTATAACAACAATATCGTGTAGTTTTGCTGCACTTTCCGAAAATATTAAAATCTAGTGAATGTACTTTATGGACACCCTGTGATATCAGTATCCCGTACATAGTCCACCTGCTTCAGTCATGACTGCCTAGTACAATAGAAGATATGGCGCAGACGCGAAATCAAGCTGTAACTTTTTTGCCTATTAATGTTTATTGTGTTTTCGCAATTAGTTTGAAGACTATGTACCTAGGTGCAACATTGTGTTGAAGGCAACAAAAAACAAATAAATTAAAGTAGAAACAAACATCGAAATGTCTTGTTTTTGTGCCGGACTGCTCACGAGCTGCTTGTAATAATAATTGTATTAACCAGCCCCTTGAGGTATTGATCGTAGTAATCTTTAGATTGAATTTTAAAACTCATATGAAACGGTAGGTAGAAAAGACTTAAAGGCACAAAACCTATATCCTATCTGTAACTGGTAAAATTGTATTATTCAGTTGATTGACCCGATTATGAACTTGAGTGATCTATTACAACTGATTTCTAGAGATGCGGTCTTTCGTTTTCAAAATGTGATTATCGACATTTTCTCGGTAACTATTCCACGCACGAAAAAAATAATTGTACCTATCGTTTTAATACGTTTAGCACTCCATCCAGTTCACGGCTTTATACATGTATTATGAAACACCCTGTATAACATGGTACCATTGGTTGTTGTTTGTGTTGTCCAATATTTCTACAAAGCGGTTGCTAACAAAAGGCTTCCATCTATTCGGATCTCCAAATATCCATGATAATACTACTGATGAGTCAGTCCAAGTGTAAACTTGTCCAATGGATACTCTCATAGCCTCTCGTACCTGTGTGAGAAAATTTGCAAGTAAAACTGCTCCACAGAGCTCTAATCTTGGCAGAGACACGGGTTTAACAGGAGCTACTCGTGTTTTTGATGCCACAATTCCAATTTTAGTGTCTTCATTTGTTGTGCTTACTCTGCAGTAGACTACAGCGCAGTATGCTTCATTTGAGGCGTCGCAAAAACCATGTAGAGTGATTTTTGTTGTTTCCTTGTCTTCTCTAATGACAGCATGGTGCGGAAGATATATTGCCGGGTTGATAATCTCTTCTTGTGGAACTTCTTCTATGTGATTTAGTTGTATGTACTCGTTCATAACCTTTGTATATTTCTCTTTAACTCTTGGATTCTTGTCTAAACTTCTAGAAAGTTGTTGTAATCTCTTCATAGCAATATCTCTCTTCTCACCTACTAATTGTTTTGTGTGATCTGTCTTGAAAGGAAATTTCACTGTGTACTTTCTATCTTTATCTCTTGTGTGTGTTGTTGCATAAATCTCTTCACATAATCTTTCTTCTGCAGTGAAATTTCGTTTGGTTATGTCTTCAATCTCCCACATACTTTTAAGCATGATGATGCATTACAATTGTCTCCTTGCCTTGTGCGAACCCTTCAGTGATTTTCCCGAAAAGTAGCCAAGGTTTGTTTCTTGTGCACATGGTGGACCAGGTGGACCTTTGATGAGATTGTTTTTGAGTGAGTGTAAACTTCTATACCTAGCAGCATATCTATTTTTCCTGGCGTGTAATAACTTGGATCAGCCAGTTGGAGCCCGTCTAGATGCGGCCATGTCTGTGGCGCGACTGAATTGCATGGTAACTTTGTTGTGAGTGGTGTAGAAATCACGTAGGCATTGATTGAAAGGCTGAATTGTTGATCATATCTTGACAATAACTTCAAAGCAACCCTATGACTGATGTATGTCTTCGTTGAACCGACACCTGAAACAGTGTCGTTGGCTGGAGTTTTCTTGAGTTCTAACATTTGTGTTGCTCTCTCGCTGATGAATGTAGCTTGTGAGCCAGGGTCGATTAGTGCTCTCAACCCACTGCGTGCTACCCATTACAGGTACTAACGCAGTTGCAAGAAGCGCTCTCTGGCTGTTTTAACTAAAATGTGATGCAATTGATACATGAGGCTCATCTTCTTCACTATCTGTGGTGGTTGCAGCGAAGACATCTTCTGTGATTGTGTTTGTGACGATTCTTTTTTATTTGCTTGTGATGGCCTTCTTGGTGAGTAGGTATAGAAGAGTGTGATGTCTTTTGTTACAGATCTTGCATGATGTACGCAGTTTGCAGTTTGACACGGAGTGGCCAGGAGCTAAGCAGTTGAAGCAAAGTCGTTGTTTCTTAACGTCTTCACTTCTCTTGTCTGGATCCTATCTTCCAAATTCTTTGCAATGACATAAAAAGTGGCTCTCATTACATAACTTGCAGGAATTTTAATGCGATGTTGAGACTGCAGACGTGGTGATATCTCCAAGATATCCGAGATTTATGAGAATCTTCGTCCAATTTCTCTGCACCAATAGAAATATCTATAGATAATAAATAATCTCTCGTGCGATCTATTGTTTTGCAGTGTAGATTGAGTAGTCATTTTCTTGAATGAAAACAATAGTTTGAGTAAAGCGTTGAATATAAACCTTTTTTGACTGTAACGATTTTTCAAACCATTCCACGCCGGTAAATAGTTTTTCTCAGTTACTTGAAAATGTTTGATAGAATTTAATGCTTCGCCGGTTACACAAGTTTTCAAATAATGAAGTTTTTGTACGTCACTGAGGCACTGATTATGGAGAGATGTAAACGCATCTCCGAAAGATTGCCACTCTTCATATGACCCTGCAAATGTAGGCAGGTTGATTGTAGGCAACTTAACGTCGGCCGGTATTTTATCACTTGTTTGTTGTATCGCTGCGGCGATTGTGATGCTGATACAATTATAGGTGTTCGCAATAAATCCATAATGTCGCCCTTTAAATAAATAATAATAAATAAATAATCGTGGACAAATTCACACAGCGCCATCTAACCCCAAAGTAAGCAAAGCTTGTGTTATGGGTGCTAGATAACTGATAAACTATTTATATACTTTTAAATTCATACTTATTATACATAGAACACCCAAATCCGCAACAGAAACTAAAATTCATCATTTAAATTTTGGCCCGGCCGGGAATCGAACTCGGGACCTCTTGCGTGGCAGACCGATGTTGACCACTGAACCACTCAGGTCGTCAGTCAGGTCAGGCCTTTAATTCCAGAAACTCATCCATGCACCTTTGATACTTATCTTCTTGAAAATAGTCCAATTGTAGTATTTCATCACGCGTAGTATTTCGTAACAACTCTTGATGTAATATTTTTACGTTGCTCCAGTACTCGTCAACTATTTGCGGCTTAAACGCGCTATTGGACACTTTTTTAGTTTTTTTTTCGTTTTGTTAATGAGTTCAAAATGATCTTACAATTGTTCGAGCTTCTTGGATGTTGATATTGTTTAAGACGTAAAAAACTTCGGTTTATCTGAACAAACACTATGTTACTGCAGTTTTACGTAATATTTATTCCATTGATAGGTAATGCTTCCGAGATGCGTCGATCCCTACCGACCGTTCGCCGATTCAAGGTCAAAGGAGTATGCAAATCACTTTCACTTTTCTATGATCCGGCTCGAAGGACCACTATGTTTCCGTTTATTTATTTATTTAATTTGCCAACAGATGATGGTGTAATGTTGATTGTAATAAGGTGTGTTTTCGTTCGTAGGGAAGGAATAAAACAAATAATACGTGTTGATTGATCTGGATCTGTATTAGAACTAAACAGGTAACAATTTTAACTTAGGAGGGACGCGGCCAATAGATATAGCTATAGGTATCTATAGGTAGTTACTATCATTATGCAACATTACATTTTAACACAATGTCAATATATATTCATTACCTACTGGTGAAAACTTGTAAATGGCTGTGTTATCCAACAAATTAGTGAAAACTAATTTAGCTGTAGGTTTTCTTAATAAAATAAAATAATGTGGTATTATTTACAGTGGCCGTGTGGTGTCCAGCAGAGTAGAATAGCACCAAGCCCTTGTCGTACAACCCACTAATGTTTTTGTTAATATTAAATGGGCAGCAGCGTTTTCCATTGTTATATTTAAAACACTGCGATCTCCAACCCAAGTATGGGGGTTACGGCAATGACCTCCCTTTTCGTGGGAGAAGCCCTCAGTTCTGCAGTGGATTGTAATTGGCTGTGATGATCATTATTTACAGAGATTGGACAGGTCACTGCTTAAAGTAAATTTTTAACAAATTCTAGTTCTTATAGTTTCAGATTTATTTTCACTTATCTATTTGGATCGTTCGTGTCGTGTTCAGGACGAGTTTACATCGTAAACAATCCTGTTTGTATACTTTTAAAGATCGTCGCATAAAATGAATGTGCAGATATCAGTTACCATAATAAAATGAAACTCAATGTTGATATCGTTAACCCTAAACTTTATTATTATAATATATGTATAATATATATACAAAAGGAAATACAAGAGAGAGGGGAGGGCGGGCCCTCCCGAGAGGCGTGCGCCGAGTTCATCTTAAGTAAATCTATTACCCAAAGTCCGTCGACACCCTTACAGCTTAGACTACGGCGAAGCGGCGCCCGGCCCGGCCGGCGCGGGCGTGGGGCGTGGGGCGTGGGGGCGGTCACCCATCTCTCAGCCATCGGAGCGCTTCCGGCCCGCGGCGTGTCTATTTACCGGATCTTCGACTAGCGACGTAAACGCTAAAGAAATATTGCTTTACGATCACTACGATTAATTGTCAAGGCAAACGTTCCGATCGTCAGAGATAGATAACGGCACCACAGTAGAGGATTATTATATGGTTTGTTTGATGTGACGGTCGGCGGCGGTTCCGTCGGCGGGGCGGCGCCGGGCGGTCCCCGGGCAGCGGCCGGGCGGCGGCCGGGCGGGGTCCGGGCGCGGTCCGGGCCGAGCCGCCGCCGGGCTAGTGCCGCTGCGCGGAGTGGTGCGAGAGGTGCGAGAGCGCGGAGTGCGCCGACGAGCACAGGTCCTGCAACCGACAACACCAAATGTTTTATGGGTGCTCCAACCAGTAGCGTCTAAAATTCTTGTTGATTATTAGCAATTCTTGAAAGATACTCTTATGTTCGTTTGTTAAAACATCCAATATAGACAGAATTCAATTTAAATAACTCTAACCTTACTTCTACCCTTACTCAGCCCTAATTCTATCCTACCCTTACTCTACCTCCACAAATTGTACATTTTAACGAAATCAGAGGCATGGCACTATAGTAAATTGTAATATTGAATATTTGGCAGTATTATGGTAGATCTCACGTCTCAGTGGCGTCATCTAACGGAACTTACGACGTCATGCAAACATGTATTGGATGGCTGAAGAACTGACATTAGTAGAGCCTTCTCTACGCTACGCTTTGTCTACGTAGCCACGTTGCGAGTACTTTCAAATATCGTGTATGAGAGACGTGTAAACATAGAAAGAAAGAAATATCCTGGCTTGTGGTCGGTAGTCTGAATAAGCTCTGTCTACCCCAATGTGACGCGGGCCCATGTACGTATGACTACACTCTATATTGCAATCGCCACCTTATTGATTTTATGATGACGTCACGCAGCCTGCCCATCTCAGGGACCTCGAGAATGTTCTTCCCAAGTTTGGTCAAAATGGATTCAGTAGTTTAGCCGTGAAAGGATAATAGACAGACAGACACCGATCTACTTTCGCATTTATAACATTAGTTTTGATGTAAGTTAGTAAATAAAACACTTTAATTCCACTCAGACACACAGCACAACACACGTAGGCGATGGCGCGCGCGTACCTGGTAGGAGAACTGCGGGAACTGCTCCTCCTGTATCCGGGCGAGCCCCGAGTCGGCCTCGGGCGGCGTGAGCTCCACCGACTCGCCCGTGAACTCCGAGTCGAAGTAGCGCGTGTCCGTCTCGGACTCCACCTGCCGGGGAATCGTTCCCCGTTCGTTACTTTGCCGCCGACATTCACCGAATCGAAGCAAGTCGAGCGATTCGAAACTATTTTTTTTTGTATTATCCAGGCATTAGAATGCCCATCACAACCTATAGTGGGAAGTGACGATGCGGCCAAAAATGGAACACGTTTGCCTACAAATACGAGATCAAGCGACTTTGAAGTTGTCGAGAATATAATAAATAATAAATATTCGAGTACAAATTCACACAGCGCCATCTAGCCCCAAACTAAGCAAAGCTTGTACTATGGGTGCTATATAACGTGATATACTACTTAAATACTTTTTAAATACATACTTATTATACATAGAACACCCAGACCCGTAACAGATATTAAAATTCATCATTTCAATTTCTGCCCGGTCGGGAATTGACCACTCAGGTCGTCATATAATGTTAAGGAAACAATATATTCGCAGGCAGCATGTTCAATTCCACAAATAAAAACATTTAATTCAGAAACCGCGTAAAAATTATCTATTCCGATGAAGATTTGCGAAGAATGAACAATTGATTGGTTTTAGATGAACGAACAAGGAATAAATGCTACTCGCTTAGATTCTACATATTTCGGCTGTGGCCGACACCAGGCTGTAATTATTGCTTTAGTTATAACGAGCTGGCTGTGAGTAGTTAGCAGAGTGGAATATGATAATGTGTCAAAAGTAGTTCAGCCTTCATAGACTAGAAAATGTCAACAGTTTTGGGTGTTCCTCACATTGCGAACTCAAGTCTATTCACCTAGGGTTGATATTATAGGAAAAATTTGTACCAATATGGAGGATGGACAAGTTAAGCTTTATGATATTACGGTGGACAGCGAAAGAGCAGTGCAGTAGATACTGGATTCGGAAAGCTGAGGGCAAAGCATTGACGCTCATTGGGGGAAGCCTACGTCCAGCAGTGGTAAAGTAACTATAGGCTGATGATGATGATTTTCTACTACATCAGAATCGTGATTCTCAGTTAAAGAGTTTGGGTAAAGGCAAGTAGCATCTATGTGGTCCTCCACAGCCAGCCAAAAATCTACCCTTTATACTTGTGCCGTCACGGCGTTGGTGCCTCGCGGCTCCCTAGGCGGGTGTGTGTTGTGTGTGGTGTGTGGCGTGTGTAATGTGTAATGTGTGGTGTGGTGTGGTGTGGTGTGTGTGGTGTGTGCGTTACCTGCGGCTTGAAGGGCGGCGGCACCCGCTTGGCGACGAGGTCGGCCCAGTTGACGGCGGCGAAGAACGGGTGGCGCATGATCTCGTGCGCGTCGTCCGGCCCGCCGCCGAGCCGCGCCGCGGGGTCCTTCGTCAGCAGCCCCGCCAGCAGCGCGCGGCACCCCGCCGACAGCGCGCGAGGGAACCGGACCTACGCACGACACACACCGGGTTATAGCCCCGAGCCTCCCCAGCCCCGCGGCCCTGGGTTGACTGGGTTATAGTGACGCGTCTTTCACGCGACCTGTCTACAGCGGAGCAGGACGCCGGCGCTGCAATAATGCAGCTTACAGTTACTTTTTGTCTGACAAACAGTACGAGGGTCCAGCGTGTTTCAAGCTCCGACAGCTCGCGTCAAAAATGTGACGCAGTAATATTCAGTAAAATCACGAGCATAGTGAATAGTACTACTTTACTTTTTTTTATGTTATAAGGCAGACAAACAGGCAAGCGGGCCACCTGATGAAAAGTGGTCACCGCCGCCTATGCACATCAGCAACACCAGCGGAGTCACCAATGCGTTGCCCGCCTCTGAAGAGACCTCTAATATACCTCTTGAACGATCCCATGTTATAGTCCAAAACACTGTGGCTGGGAGCTCATTCCACATCCGAATCGTACGAGCGAGAAACGTTCTTTCGAATCTTCACGTCGTGACCAACAGAGGGTCTACGTAGTAAGGATGAGTACACAGCCCACGGCGGGTGGTGCGATGGCGGAATTGTGCTGTGGGCACCAGATCGAAAAGTTCCTCGGAACACTCCCCATTGTACAGCCGATAGAACACACACAGGGAACCAAAATCCCTTCGGTATGCCAGTGGTTCCAACTTGCTAGTTTACTCAAACATTGCATAAATAATGATTATCAAAATTACGATTTTAATCACCTCGACAAGTTACTTTATTATTTACACGTCGTAATGTTTTACGACCATAATGATGATGACGATTAAGAAGTAAATTGTATTTTTAGCAAAATGGTAATTAAAAACAGAACAGATACACATCTCTAAAATTAAAAATTGCATGTTCGGTTTATCCCTATCTCACTAGTTAGGGTCGGCACAATGTCTTATTTTTTCTTGAAGCAACCGTACATATTGAGGAAAAGTAAACAAGCACCCGCCCGCTACGGCCAGCGGTCCCGCCGCTCACCTCCTCGGTGATGATGAGCGTGAAGAGCACGTCGTGGTCGCGGTTGTAGAAGGGCAGGCGGCCGCAGACCATCTCGTACATGACGACGGACTGCCAACCCCCGCCGCACTCACCTCCTCGGTGATGATGAGCGTGAAGAGCACGTCGTGGTCGCGGTTGTAGAAGGGCAGGCGGCCGCAGACCATCTCGTACATGACGACGGACTGCCAACCCCCGCCGCACTCACCTCCTCGGTGATGATGAGCGTGAAGAGCACGTCGTGGTCGCGGTTGTAGAAGGGCAGGCGGCCGCAGACCATCTCGTACATGACGACGGACTGCCAACCCCCGCCGCACTCACCTCCTCGGTGATGATGAGCGTGAAGAGCACGTCGTGGTCGCGGTTGTAGAAGGGCAGGCGGCCGCAGACCATCTCGTACATGACGACGCCGGTGCCCCACCAGTCCACGGCGGGCCCGTAGTCCGCGTCCTCCAGCACCTCGGGCGCGAGGTACTCCGGCGTGCCGCAGAACGTCTTCGTCGTGCGACCGTACGTTATGTTCACCTACGGGGGGACGCCAAGGTTATTGCGGGACAGAGTGCTGATAGAGAAGAAAATCAACATCAATTCCTTATTGAGTACGACATTAATATCTTTTATCAAATATCGTCAAAGAGGAGGGGATGGGAAAGTAGGAAGGAAACACACAGTGATGTCAGACGCCCTAGGACCGGAGCACATCCACCTCATGCCTAGAACGGCCAGACGATGTCCGATAATACCAGACAGAGCCGGTCAGTGCCCGACAATGCTGGGATGGTATTTTATTGTCAAAGTTGATTGTCAAATTACTTCAACAAAAACAACAGTTTAAACTGTGTGCAAATACACACTCTCGTTATCGATAAATTTCCCATAGGGGTAGCCAGAGACTCTCTCGCTTCTTCCACATTAATAAATCTTTCATACATTAACGTCGGTTTAATATTAATACATATTATTCTTATTTTACACTCTTATCGCTAATAACGTCACATTTCATGCACGCTACCTCGAACCACGTTACGCCGAAAGCACTATGATCTCGAAAGGATGCTTTATCATCATTATCATCTGAGCTTTCAATCTGAATCTCGGCTTGTCAGGGCGAAGCGATGTTGAATAATGTCAACCCTGGTGAACCAACCTAGTCAACGTTGACTATAATCCTAATGCCGTTGGCTAAGCAAAGTTGACCGAGGTGATCGACGCGTGATTCGATGTAACGTGATTTTCTGTGGTGAACTTACGACGACGCGTGATTACTTTTTTTTACTCTTATTTAAATAGCTCTCAATCATACACCCCAAGACATCATAGGCTAACAATACTACTTGCTTATTTTCGTTTGGTTTCGAGTCTAAAGATACTGTAGAATCCTTAATCCGAGCTGTGTTATAACTAAGTATTCCATACGCAGATCCATCTACATTTTATAGAAAATAATATAGAAACGCTGTATTTCCTGTAACAGGAGCGTGTTAGCCGGCGTACCTTGCAGAGTCCGAAGTCGGCGATCTTGATGTGTCCGTCCTTGTCCAGCAGCAGGTTCTCGAGCTTGAGGTCCCGGTAGATGATGCCCTGCGCGTGCAGGTAGCCCAGCGCCGACACGATCTCGGCGCAGTAGAAGCGGGACTTCTCCTCGCTGAACGAGCGGTCGCGCGACAGGTGGAAGAACAGCTCCCCGCCGTTCGCGTACTCCATCACGAAGCACACGCGGTCCGCCGTCTGGAACGAGCAGCGCAGCGCCTGCCACCGGACGGGGAACGGGGAGCGAGTGTTACTATATTGTATTAGAAATGCTGAGACTGTCGACCATCGTAAAGGCAATTTAGAAATTCGTCCACGGAGCTATTCGCAAGCGTCTTTGAGTTTAGATACGGATATCGTCATGTGTCAAACCAAAATACTCATCAAGTACGCAGAGAATAGAGTGAAGTGGGCAAGGAGAAGTAGGCGAGGCCGACCCTGAAGGGTCGAGCGAGTAAGGTTCGAGCCTGGGATAGACTCGACACCAAAATGATGATGATGGTCCTATGCGTCGCTCGTGAGTCGCCGCCACAAAATTTACCGCCGAAGTTTGCATACAGTACGACGAGTCAACGACGCGTTTAAAAAGTAAGCAGTCGTAGTTGCATAGGCGTATCAAATTTCAGTCACTTGTCATTGTGAACTGTTCCGTGTGCTGACTTGTATAAATTACAAATGTTTGGAAGCTAATATCACTTTGGTTACGCATACAAATCGGAGACGGTGCTAAGTCTAAACAGGAAAGGTTGGGTGTTGTCTACTGTACCGTAAAGCAGCCAATGCAGGTAGAGGATCGTTACGCAAGTCAGTCACAGCAACGATAGATGTATTTTTTTTACATAATGTTCACTTCTTACGACAGTTAAACTTGCAATCAAATGGGTTTTTTTATGTCAATCGGTAAACAGACAAGCGGGCCACTCGTTGCTGCGTGGTCCCGTTGCCTACCGACAGTACCAACACCAGGGGTATCACCAATGCGATGCCCGCCTCTAAAACTCTAGGACACGTTGCTCCAGCAGCGAATACGATTGCAACAAAGGATGATTGGTGATATACGACTCACCGTCAGGAAAGGATGCTTGGTCTTCTTGAGCACATCGTTCTCTGTGATGGTGTGCGCCACCTCGTCCTTCTGGATGATGACGTGTTTCTTGAGGATCTTCATCGCGTACAGCTTGCCGGTGCCCTTCTCGCGGCTCAGCACCACCTTGCCGAACGTGCCCTTGCCCAACACTTTCACGAACTCGAACTTTTCAAGGGTCTGTGGGGTGGGGACATTGGTGAGTGTTGAATAGGTATAACTGGAATGTATTATTTGAATATTAAGTCACCTTTCGTCGTCTAAAGATTGACGGTGCTATGCAGGGGAAACTGTCTTACCCATAGATTTATATCTGGAGGTGGAACATTACATATGACGAAAAGTGGCGTAACATTCATATCTCATATCTTGTAAATCGCCTAGCCCGGCGCGGAGCATTTTAATTGAGCCTCCACCGATGTGGAATGCCCTCAAGTATTATTTGACTTACGGTTTTTGTAATTGGAAAAATAATTCAAAACACCTCGAATTTCAAATATCCTTTATTTGATGGTAAATGTATGAGATCTTCTCTCGTATGAATGTGGACTAGACAAAGAGGTGCGTCAGAATCTTAGTGTAGTGACTTGTGGCACTCGATAGTACAATGGTGTGTGTGTGTATGTCGGTGTGGAGTGTGGAGTGTGGTGTACTCACGATGCGGCGGGGGTCGCGGAAGCTGGTGCCGAGCTGCGCGATGTCGGTGTCGTCGGGGTCGACGGGCGCCGGCGCCGCGCCCGCGCCCGCCGCGCTCAGCTGCCCCGACACATAGCGGATGGCCGCCACCCACTCCTCCCTACCACGACATATCATATTCATAAATGGTGACAAAATGCAGCATCTGCGGATTGCGGATGCGCGGTAGTAAGAGTCACATGCGCTGGCACAAAGGCAATCGATTGTGAAACCAGTAGGTATTATATTAGCGTCTATAATAGTTTAACATTTTATATACCGGCGTGACAAAAGTGTTCCTTTAAACGACAGTTTTCGAATATGTAATGAGATTTCCAATAGGTATCTACAGCATTCTTAACCACTCACTAGATGGCGGCCCGACAATTTTGGTAAGTTATAATCGCTTGAAAAAGGTTTTTAGCAAAGGGGATATAGACACTGGGTACGTTGTACTGGATAATATTGTATTTAACAATAGTTTTCAACCGTTTTAGAGGTTGTAATAAAATGGAACATAGTGCCTATTCATAAAATATGTCTTTGTACATTTCGTTTAACCTTTAAAGTTATTTTTATATTAATAAACATTTTATTTTTAGGTAAACGGATGGCTGCATGATATCACAGCCAAAATTATACAGATTTAAAAATAATTACCAGAATTGTAGGAGCGCCATCTATTGATGCTTTTTGAAACCAAATGACAATACCTACTGGAAAACTCCTCAATAGAACATTACGCTATGAGTGTAGATAAAATAACTTTTTAATCATTATCAGCGTTACAAATTTAGCATTTTATATGCTAAATTTGGCAATTTTCTTTCTATTTAGCACATAGCATATTTTTTTAGCACATTAACTTAAAATAATATTTTAAAATAACCTGAAATAAACGACGACTTTAGTTCAATATGAACATGAAACGAATAACCTTTTATTTGGGACTTCTAGGGGAAAAATTAAAACAATCGTTTTGGCAGGTGGATACCATAGGTAGAGAAACAAAATGACTATTCTCTCCCTCTTTGAATAAATGCGGGAAAAGGAACAATTTTAACAAATCGTTACCCAATTAAAACTAAATGAAGGTGGGTGGAAAAAGTCGTTTAGCGATTGTTAAAAAATTGTTATAATTTAATGTAAAGTTGATTTGTAAAGTTTATTTTATACCTCAATATGCCTCCTAAGTACATACAGTTAGTCTGTATATTTTATAATAACTGATTAAAATTTTACATCAATTTGGCATTTTATTAAAAAAATTAGCATATTTTTAGCATTTTTTTAACAGCAGTTTAGCATAATTCGTGTTAGCCTAGTTGGCAACACTGATGCAACACCTTTGTTTATAAAATTTTTGTTGGCGCCGGGACACGGCGTAATGTAGGCTGAATACCTAAATGTCTTTGACAAATTCAAAATTCATATTTTCCTGTTTATATTTCTGTGTAATTATTTTCCCGCTAAACAGAATATATCCTCCTCTGCACGGCCAAGGACGATGATGATGCGCACGATGATGCCGCGGCGCCTACCATTTTAAAATTGTTAAAGTATTTTATTTTATGTTACCTATATAGGTATATGGCCGTGTGGTGTCCGGCAGAGTAGAATAGCACCAACCCCTTACGCTCATAGGTGTCTTACAAGGCGACTTATGTTTTCGAGGCAAAAGATGAAGAGTCTCCGTAGTCTGGAAAATGGGCAGCAGCATCTTCCATTGTTATATTCAAAAACTGCGATCTCCAACCCGCCTGCCAAGCGTGGAAATTATGGCAATAACCTCCCCTTTCGTGGAAGAGGCCCTAAGTCCTGCAGTGGATTGTTACAGACTGTGATGATGATATAGGTATGACGTTCATAAGTGTTTGTAAAGACCTAACTTGAATAAATGTATTTGAATTTGAAAGTTGAGAAAATTATTGATACGATATTTTAAAATAAAAATATGAGTGTAGATAAAGCAGTGTATGCAAATGTATATAATTATGGATTAAAACACTCGTGTCAAACTATTATCATACTTGGCTACGCCTCGTATAATAAACAAACACTCATGTTTAAATACCCCCTTTTATATGACAGTTGCATAACTACACTCATATTTTTATGTTAAAATATCACATCACACATAACTATTTTCCCGCTAAACAGAATATTTTTTCTAATTGTTGTCATTTGTGTTTGTGAATGATTTTTCTTGTTTAACGCAAATAAATAGATTAATGTGAAAGTAGTGAAGTGAATTTTCCGCCGCTTGATATCCTCGACGAGTAGATACAACAGAACTGACTCGCAGCTTACTTCCAGCAAAGTTGAGAAAATTATAGGTACGAAATTTTAACATGAAAATATGAGTGTAGATAAAGTAGTGTAATAGTTTGACACGAGTGTTTGAATACCTAATTATATGCAGTTGCATACACTACTTTATCTACACTCATATTTTTATGTTAAAATATCGTACCTATAATTTTCTCAACTTAGCTGGAAGTAAGCTACGAGTCAGTTCTGTTGTATCTACGCGTCGAGGATATCAAGCGGCGGGAAATTCACTTTACTACTTTCACATTTATCTATTTATTTGCTTAAAATAAGAAAAAAGATTCACAAACACAAATTACAACAATTACAAAAAAAAATCTGTTTAGCGGGAAAACAATTACACAGAATATAAACGGGAAAATTTAAATTTGAATTTGTTAACGACATCTAAGTATTCAGCCTACATTACGCCGTGTCCCGGCGCCCGACAAAAAATTAAAAAATAAAAGTGTTGCATAATGATTAAAAAGTTATTTTACGATACAGCTGTAATGAAAATAGTATAGGAAATGCTGTATCGAAAAGTAATTTTTTAAAATTTTATAGTCTGGCGTGAAAAAAGTGTTCCCCTTAAACGACTGTTTTCGAATATGTAATTGGAACATTACGATATGAGTGTAGATAAACTACTATTATGATACAGCATTTCCCATACTATTTTCATTACAACTGTAAAATAAAATAACTTTTTAAACATAATGCAACTTTTATTTTTTAAATTTTTTGCGATAGGCCCGTGCGCGGCGAAGAAGGCTGAATAAATGTGTCATAATCAAATTCAAATTTAAAACTTTCCTGTTTATGTTTGTAATTGTGTAGTATGAAATTAATTTCCGTTGAACTGAATATTTTTTAAAGAAAATTATAGGTACGATATTTTAACACGAAAATATGAGTGTAGATAAAATTGTGTATGCAACTGCATTTAGGTATTATAAGACTTGTGTCAAACTTATATCATACTCGGCTATGCCTTGTATGATAAACAGACTCTCATGTTTTAATGCGAGTTGCATAAACTACTAATATTAAGTATACTTGACGCCTTTACAAACATCACTAGAATAGTTCTATTATATTAGAAAACCATACAATGCAATTAATCATCAATATTCGGCAGGCTGACCGAATATTCGGCATTCGACCAACAGCCGAATATACTATTTATCGCAAAAATACTATACCTATAGGGTCTTACAATACAATTATAATGTAAAAAAATTACGATCTTAGTGCAAAGTACATGAAAAAAGGCTTCATCATAACTTCTAAGTCTATATAAAGTTTTAGAATGCAAAATTAATCAGATGATGGCTCACCAGTGACACTGACACATTTTTAGACTACTATTTTTAAATAGTGGCGGTCCATAGTATCTGCCTACCCCACCTGTGGGACACTGGCGTGAGCCTTATGTACGTATGTATTTTTTTAAAATAGAATCAGTAATTTATTGTCATGCTTCTGTTACAATATTTTACACTATTACTGTAGACTCTATAAACCTTAAGTACTAATATGAGTTTCTAAAAGTAAATAATAATTTTTGTGGTATAAATATGGTAAAATCACTTAACAACACTATTTACCCTTTAAAAGTACCAATATACCCTTGTTAGTACCATATAGTATAGCATAGTAGTATATTAACTACATAAAACATTCCATTTAAATATACAACTAAAAGTAAGCTCTCCTTACGATATGTGCTACCTTACTAATGTTTTGGATTTAAACCTCAGATGTCACAGCACACAGTAGAGCAGAATCAGTACTGACTCTGAAAGTCAGGAGACTCAGGTAATTATTAGAGTAATTCAAATGAACAGGTCAGCAACACAGATTTAATAATGAAAATGTTCTTCTGTAAAGTGTGGTTCAATAGAAAATGACAAAAGTAGAGCACGGCAATGGTAAGTACTGTCCACAGAAATCTAAATAAGTTGATTTATTTAAATAAAAATGCCTAAAAAGCACCCCGCAAACGAAAAGGGTACAAAAAGTGTAGGACACATTAATTATTTTACTTTAATTTGATTATCTATGAAAACATACTGAGTTGTGTTTTTACATTAAATTACTTGATATCGAAATCAGCTCAGGATGTGCTCCAGTCCCAGATGTGGCCAGCAAATCCACTGTGTTTTTGCTTCCTACTTTCCTACCCCCTCCTCTTTGTTGATTAAAAGAGATGTGTAATTTCCTTCTCAATAAATAAATTTTGGTTTAATTTACCAGTGGCATTTCAAAGGACTGCACCCAATAATGAAAATTCGCAGTTGAAAAGAGATGGAAATTTTCTTGCCTCTAATCCTTTAGATGACTGCCAGTAGGTAGTCAGTGTTGCCAACACAATTAAATGACACAAGTGTGGATAGTGCATACCCTAGTGTTACAAAACAGGTTTAATTTTTATTGCCTAGTCCGTGCCTCCACATGGACGAAAGGTCCACCTGATGGAAAGCGGCCACCGTCATCCAGGACTTCTGCAATCTAAGGGGAGAGGATGTGGTGCTGGACTTTGAGGTACCTGTAGACATGCCTTTTGAAGAACCAAAACCAAAGAAAGAAAAAAGAGAAAAGAAATGTTGTAGAGCAAAGGAAAGACTTCGAGAACAAGCTCATTTAACAACTTGCATGTGTGCGGTAAAAAGGCTTGCAATGCTCCTACATAAGTTGGCATGTGTGGATGAAATCTATGCCAATGTGGGGAGGTGCCGTGGAGAAAAAATAAAGGTAGCACCAAGTAAAACAGTTCCTCGGTATGTTCCTCATTGTACAGATGGTAGATAACACACAGAGAGCCAATGTCTCTGGAGACTTAAGGGATCTAAACCATCTGTAAGAAGGGGATCAAGAATAGCCATGGGTTGGATAGAATCGAGCGAACTGACAACAGTGCTTTGTACTGCAAAAGTCTTGAAAAATTGTTCATCAGGCAGTCAGTTGAGAACAACTTTTGGGTTGCCTGTATCCAGCTTTTCTCTAACCAATATTATTCTGTTTTGTTTGTTTCAAACTATTATTCTCTTCTTATTCTGATCTTAAGAATCACAAGTCATTTATAATTTGGCCACTTTGTGGTCGAACAAACTGAAGAATAGGCCTCACATTTATAACCAGTCGCCTGCATTATGTCAACCCTTATTGAAATGGAATGCTGTTGATATGGGTGTTTAAATGCACAACAGACTTAAATCACATTTTATAACATCATACAGTCAAAGGGGTTGGTACAATCATTATTATTCAACTCAGCCAAACACAACAATGCCATTTTGACTATAGTAAATTTCATTATAAACTTGGCCAAATTGGACCCTGCTATTCTGTGACTATAAAAAGCCTAAATAGCAAATTCTTTTAATTTAATAACAAGTAACTGTGAGTCCTATTTGTGAGTTTGTGGGCCTCTACCACCATCCCATAGGCTCAAACCACCCTCACTTGCACATGGTCGCCTGCTGACATAACATATGAGGAGAATGAAAAGGTTTGATGGAACGCAATGGCCATGCAATTTGGAAGAGATGGAAAGAGGATGATGATACTATAATAATTGTAGCTTTTATACTGACCTCTCTTTCTCATTATCAACAGAGAAGTTGCGTTCAATAACAGTGGTCCACTGCAGGCCGCGTATAGTGAAAGTGTAGGGCCGTGGTTTGTCCACTGCCATGATCTGGCAGTCGCGCACTGTGAACTTGTTGAGAGGGTCGCGGTAGTTGTTGCGCTCGGGTTGAGCCTTGAAGCCCACCAGGTCGCCATTGTCGAACAGGATAAAGTAGCGATCGCGCCAGTTGCGGATGTGTTCGCCGCGCTTCTGCAGCCAGCCCTCCTTGACGATGCTGGCGGGCGCCACGCCCGCCTCGGCCATGCCGGCGGCCCGAGCTTCGCTCGTTCGCGGCGGGGCCGCGCTCGCCACGGCACACGGTACGCCACACGCCGCCCGCCGTGACCACTCCTCGACCAATTCAACCGAGCGATCGCTCGCGGCCTTCACTTCTGCACTGTTTTGCGCATAAAGTGCACACTGGTCATTTTTCTACTAGTATCACGTTTACTTTGTTGAGTTTCACCACCTTATTTTATTATTTTGCTAAAAAAGACACGAAAGTAAAACGACACTCACTACGTAGGTAGCCTCGCGGTTACAAATCTAACAAATTAGGTTGTAATGTCTGCCAAATGACATCGTGCTCCCATATACAGTTGGTGATGTGAAAGAGAGAGAGATCCGAGGATCCCAAAAATATAATAACAACTTTTTAACCTGGCAGCATAATATCCTATTTTGACGAAATAGTTCTATTTGTCTACCACCAGTCGAATACATAGCGCTGGTAGCGCCGAGTAATATTTTTTATTATTGGCAATCTGTTGACCAAATGGTTTACAAAAATTATTATTTGTGAAATGTTGGTATATTATATTGGTTAACAAAGCGAAATAAACATGGACATACAAAAAGTAAAAAACAATCAAATTTTTCTGTAAAAATAGGGCAAAACTCATCGTTTTCGTATCGTTTTCATGTACCTATCATTTAATGCTTTCGTTACGCTTTCGCTAATGACTGTGGATGTTGACCCTGAGCCTGCGCTAAACTAGCCGATTTCGTCCGTTCCAGGGGCGTACCGCCGATCTACGCCGCTCGTACGCCGCCATTTTAAACGAATGGAGTAGAATGGCGTCACAACATGATGAAAGAACTGAAATGTACGATTTTAAATGACTTGACTTGGTTTTATACTCTAACTTGGTATACAAAAAAACTTCATGAGAGTGGAATTTATGATCCGTTCTACTAACATGTAGCGTACTCCACATGTTCTTTATTCCGCGGGATCACGAGAACGTAGAGGGAGTATTTGCCTATATTCTCGTCTAATGCGCTTATTACACATTCCTAAATTCAGTGACTAAGCGCTGTGTAATAAGCGCATAAGCTAAAATGACGCGCCCCACTATCGCATTAACGCACACAAGCAAATTTAAAATATGGACGCAACACATATACAAATGCCGTTGTAATTGGTCATTCAGTTGCCGGTGAGACAAAACGTAGGAGCACGTCGTTCGAATGGAGCAGTCGACGCTCCCACACAGTCTGTGTGACACAGATGATGTGTCGTTGTTATTATTTGCACTCACACATCGAAATCAACTAATTAAGTAGTAGGGCGCATCATTTCAGCTTAGACAAGCTCTAGTCCCGTGCATGTTTGGCATGTCTCGCCTATTTCATAGACTAAATAGAGATGTATCGATATTATATTTAACTTCATAGCACTTTTTCCAGTAATAGGTTCGGGGTACACTTGACCATGATCCAGGATACTAGTAGATCAGGTAATGACAGTAGAGCAGCTGCCATCACCTTGGTGACCCTGTTTACAGCGGAAGATAGAGCTCGTCTAATCTAAAATGACGCGCCTCACTATCGCATTACGGCCACAAGCAAGTTTAAAATATGGACGCAATACATATACAAATGCCGTTGTAATTGGTCATTCAGTTGCCGGTGAGACACCAAGGTAGCAGCTCGCGTCGTTCGATTGGAGCAGTCGACGCTCCCACACAGATGAAGTGTCGTTATTAATATTTGCACTCACACATCGAAATCAACTAACTAAGTAGTGGGGCGCGTCATTTTAGACTAGACGAGCTCTACCTTAGTTTTTATTTGATCTTGTTTTATAGATAAATTTAACATTGATGAATATTTAGGATGAACTAAAAATAACAAAATACGAAAATATTTGAAAATATTCTCTTACAAAGTATATTATTCTAGCATCTATTTAATGAGCAGTTTTCCAATAGGTATTTAAAGCATTCTTAATCACTCGCTAGATGGCGCCCCTACAATTATGCTAACTGAAAATCGCTTAAAATAGGTACTTAATAAATTATTACTAAAAAACCATTAATGAGGAGCTGCCTAATTTTTTTTACCAACTGGATATAACAATATAATTAAAATGAATCAAAATGGTGAAATTTTTAGATACATATCACAAAAACAAAAAAAAATTATGAGACTTCAAAGTTGCGATTTCAAGAATAATTTCGTTAGGGCCGCAAATTCGTGCGTGACGTCACCAGACCGGCAGCCCGGCCGCCACTATGGCGCTACCCATACACTGAACTCTTGGTAACTATATCTTTGGATCAGCAGTAGCTAGACAGTTGAACTTTTGTCAGAGTATGTATTACTATGGCCGCTACAACAACAAAAAATTATTATAATAAATAATTTAAAATAAGGGGGGTCCCCATTAGAGATGAAACGGATAGTTGTTTAGCCGGAAACCGGATACCGGCAATGCCGGATACCGGATATTTGGCAATACATAGTTTCTGAACAAGTCTGTGCAAGCTATGAGCGTGGGTGGGAAATAAGACAACTACATGTGTTTACGTGATTTCAAGTCTTCTTTCAATACAAATAATTTGAATTTTATTCTGAACAATTCTTCCGACCTACGGCTGGTACCCTCGAGAAATACGGGTAATTACGGGTAATCCCAGCATGGTGGACCAGAGTGTAGTAAAAGATTATCTTATGCTCGCATAAGAAGACAAGAAACCGCATGCTACCTCTCAATGTAGGAGCAGTTTGTATTTTAATCCAATTTATAATAATTTTTATAATAATTAACCTTAGATTTACTTTTATTAGATTAACTTTGCAAAAAATATTGTTTTTCTGACTTACCTACTAAATGAACAACGGGTACCTAATCAACAGTGCTTTGATAAATTATTACAATTTTTGGTATTATTTTTTTCCTATGAATAAAATCATTTTTATGTAATTTTTATACATTTTTTTGCTATCCGGTATCAGGCCGGATATAAACGCACTATCCGGTATCCGGCCGGATAGTAATTAGCGCCGTATAGGCCGGATACCGGATAATAACCGGATATCCGTATCATCTCTAGTCTCCATACATGATACGTGATTTTATGGCGTTTTCAGAGGTATTTAGTTTTTCTCCATCGCATAAATGTTACAACTTACAACCATCAAATTTTGGAAGAGCAGCACTGATCAAGTGCGAGCTTGTGAGACCGGTTACCAAGGTTTAGCAATGCTCGCAATGTACGGGATCTGGATGGGTGCCCGTTTCGTACTTTGCTAGCCGTAATCGTGCACTGCAACGAGATCGCCACTCGTTAGGTGTGACTCCTAATACCGTTGGCGAATCGAGGTCGACCAAGGTCAACCTTGGTCTACCATCACTGTCTCAATGTAACGCTTAGATTACCAGTCTCAGAATCCACAAGCGAGGTGAAGTGAAGTTGATCAAGGTCAACTGTGGTGAACCAATCTGGTCAATGCTGGGCACCAAAACCTAGACTTAGGCCCAGGTCAAGGCCTACGCTTAGGATACAACCAGTCTTAGAGTTCCTAGAGTTGACCTAGATGGTTGACCAGGGTTAACCTTGGTCAACCTCGCTTCGCCAAAGGTATTAGAATGTGCATATAATAAGTGTCGAGCTAGTTGCGGTGCTCATGTTCGATTTGCTTCAAACTACGAAACGGTCGCCCATCCAGTTTCCGTACATTGCGAGCATTGCTTAATCATGGTTATCGTAAGTACGTTGCCATTATGCCAGTGCCGCTCTCCAAAAGTTTGATGCTTCTAAGTTGTACAATTTATGTGATAGAGCAAAACCAAATACCTCTGCAAACGCCATAAAATCACGTTTCGTGTATGGAGACCCCCCCTTTCTTTTAATTGTATTATTATAATTAATTATTGTTGTGATAGCGGCCATAGTAATACATACTCTGTCAAAAGTTCAACTGTCTAGCTACTGCTGATCCAAAGATAAAGTCACTAAGAGTATGAGTGTATGGGTAGCGCCATAGTGGCGGCCGGGCTGCCGGCCTGGTGATGTCACAGCTAAATCGCGGCAGCAATAATTTTGCGAAAAAATATTAAATCTTAAATATTCTGTAACTCATTCATTTATGGATATGGATATTTTAACACGATGTCATTAAAAACGGCAATATCAACATTAGGAAACTTCCTCATTTGACTGAATCAGTTCGTTTCATGGACGCTAGGATAAAAAATGAACGTAATTCAAATATGAAAGGTTTTGTTAAAATAGAACATAGTGCCTACTTACATAAATATTTTTTAAATTTCCTTCAACCTTTAAAAGTTATGTTTTTATTAGGTATTAACTTTTTATTTTTTATTTTAATATTAGTTGGTTGCATGAAATCACTGCCACAATCATACCGATTTAAAAACAAAGTACCACAATTGTGGGAGCACCATCTATTGATGGTTTTTTAACCAACTGACAACACCTACTGGAAAACTGCTCATTTAAAAAACGGAATCGCTATTTGTACATCATACACTGAATGAAATCCGCTTAAGACCGGGTGAATGACGTACAGAAAAGACCGAAAGCAGGTGACAGCAGATGTCAACTATCAAATCGCTATTTGTACATCATACACTGAATGAAATTCGCTTAAGACCGGGTGAATGATGTACACGAAAGAGCCGAGAGCAGGTGACAGTGACAGCTATTCTATGACAGGCGATTATAGGAGGTGGTCGTACGTGCGTGAGGAACGACATCATCGCGCAAGACCTCCGTAGTCCGGCAGATGACAAGTTCGTCCGTATGTTAGCGCGTCAAATATTCGATCCTAACGATCACGGGCGCGACCACACGTCAACGGCATCGCCCCGCACCATGCCCCGCGAGCTGCTGCGTTCCCCGTCCTTGAACGGGTGAGCCAGCCTCCGCTCCCCGTTAACTATCGGCACATCACGACTGCCTCCACTGGAAAGCGGTCACTCAAAGTTTGTCCCATCCTAGATGCAGCCTGGACACGGGGACCGACTCACAGGCGCGCAGACCTCCCGACAAGTTCTTTAATCTGCAGACGAATTAGAAATTCCATGCGCTCTGTTAAACATGGGGGTTAGAGCATACCAATGGGTGCAATTCAAAAGAACTTAGAGCAATCGAGAAAAGGCACCCGGGTGGCCTACAATACGAGTTCCATAAAAGGTTGGCGTGGTCTTCAAGTAAATCCATCCATAATGAATTCCGAACAGGCTGGTTATGAACTGGACTAAGTTACCACAAAGTGTTATGACAGTGTCATCAGTGAACTCGTACAAAACAAACTAGACAATTGGTTGAAGTTCAATAAACAATCTGTGTATTGAAGTGAATTTGATGTGACTTTCAACAGTGCATGAAATAGACTCATCATCATTTGGGTTTGTTTCTAGTCAAGTCCACAAGTTTGTATCTCTTACTAATTTAAACACATGCAATAGAACTATATATTTTGAGTCAATACAACAAAAATGTAGTAGAAAATATATATTGCTGTAATAAAATGATATATGCCCCTGGTCTACAGAGGTGTTATCTTGCATAAAATTAGTCACAACAAGCTCTTTAAGCAAAAGAGTACTTATTTATTATTATTTATGTTTTACATAGTGTTTGTTAATGTTTAGACATACCTACAAACAGTATACATATTATGAGATTAATCGACTTTCATAGTAACCTCCGATAGCTGATATACATACCTTTTCCTTACAAATTTATTTTTTAAGAAATGATTACTAGGTTAATTACTTTATATTGCTATTTATTTAACAAGAACAAAAATAATAAAACTTTTTATAAACATGATATATTTTATATTTACACCACAGTAATGAGGCTCCAATGGAGCGTTGGTGGCAGAGTAGTTAAGATATCTTAATCATAAGTGAGAGCTACCGGCTTCAAATCCCACTGTGTACCAATGACACTTTTCTGCATTATGTACATTAGTTGAATATCAACTGATGCTCTTATGGTGGTGGAAAATATAGTGATGAACCCTGCACAGTCAGGTTCCCCTGGTTGCAGGGTCACAGAGGTCAGATTGCTGTTGCAGCAGTTGCTCATGATGAGATCATGGTCAAGGCAGGTTAATATAAACCATCCAAGAGGAGAGAAGAAAGAATTAGAATAATCAAGCATTGATTTATAATTATACATACCTACACACACACACTCAAGCCCATATGCCATAGGGGTAGGCAGATACTATTGAGTGGCACATGCTACAATCCTGAAACACCACTCTTGCAGCCTAGGGGCCTTCTGCCGACCATTCTTTCTGTGATGTCTATCTGATTACTTAAATATAATTTACTGACAAAGTTTGAGATATAACATATAGATCACTTCATAAAATCTCCCACAGTTATTATCCATGTGCAGTTTGGATCTTTGTGAATATTCAACTATTCACATTTATCCAGGGCTAAAAGTATAGATCCCTAAAAATAAATAGTGTAGCTCCCTATTAATCATTCTCGCTCGATCAGTCTCGCGCGCGGCGCCGTCGCAACCGGTTCTGCGCATGCGCGGTGTTGACTAACACGGGAACAATGGCGACTACTTTGAAATGTAACTCGTGCAATATAGTGATAAATGAAGTATTAACATTTATTGATTGTAAATCGCAAGTGATGGATAATGAAAGTTTGATTCGATTGTGTCGTACAAGTTTCTCCGTAGAAGAAATCGAGAAAGCGAAGTCGTTATTATTTGAATCCGTTCGCATTGATAAGCGCAAGATATCCCGTAGAAATGACGGAAAGACAGCGCGTGACTTGCAGGACATAATAACTGTTTTTAAGGAAACAGATCCAGAACGGATTCCTGTATTTGTGGCGCGGGAATTGCACAGACTACCCCCAGTTACGTTCGACCACATTGATGCAACCCGCCTTTTAAAAGACCTGTTGGTTTTGCGCGAAAATGTGACAAAGTTACAAGCAGAATGTGTTACAAAGGACGAATTACAATGCGTGCTAAAAACTAGGTACCAATGTTCGTCGCCTCAACTGGCAGAATCGCAGCGGCCCAACGATCGTCAATGTTCTGCGTATGAACCTGAGTATCGTACAATGAATGTAAATATGAAAAGAGGTGCCTGTCTAAACTCATTTCAAATAGACAGTGGACCTATTGGCTTGATAAATGTTCACAGTAAGTCTAAGATATCGGATGACCAAACATTTATAGACCCAAGTGATGGAACATCCACACCGAAACAAACACGAAATAGTGAGCATTGTAACGAAAATTTCGAGGGGAGCGTGTTAGTGAACAATATTGCAGTGTGTAATCGCCAGCTAGACAAGAGTACATGCCAATCTCAGAAATCAGCTGTGCCAACGGGCGGACATTCTGCGAGTAAACTACCCTCAAACGCCAACCGATCACAGCCGCTTACTCAGCAAGGTGATAAGGTAGACATTCCAATGCAGTGCGATAGACAGAATGAACGAAAGTCCTTCGCTGAAAAAGTAAGTGAAGGTGGGCCTTGGGCAGTTGAAAAACATACCGAGGGGTGGAAAGAAGTGCAGAGAAAACGTCTGAGTAACCGTTTTGTAGGAAAATCAGGCAAAGCGACTATCAACCAGCTAGGAAAGTTTAGAGCAGCGGAACCTAAAGTTCCCTTGCTTGTCTATAATGTGGATAAACAAACCACGGAGGCTGATGTAAAATCTTACATCTACACTAAAACTGGGGTCGGGGTTTCCTTATACAGGCTGCGTATGAGACGAGAAAAAGGATATGCTTCTTACAAACTATTTGTAAACAAGAGTGAATTAGCACTTTTTCTTTATGAAAAGCTGTGGCCACCGGGAATTAAGTTCAGACATTTTATTAACTTTCGTGAGGAGAGTGAAACCAGCAACTACAAGAAACAGTGATGGATAAAACAAATTTAAGACTCATCACTTTCAATTGTAAAAATGTAAAGACTTCTATGGAAAGTGTGCGAAGAATGTGCAAGGAAGCTGACATAATAGCACTGCAGGAGACTTGGCTGTTGCCGCACGATATCCCGCTGCTGGAAGACGTGGCCGAGGAGTTCAGCGCGGCGGGCGTGTCCGCCGTGGACGCGGGCGCCGGGCTGCTGCGCGGCCGGCCGCACGGAGGGGTGGCGCTGCTGTGGCGCAGGGCCGCCTTCTCCAACGTCACCGTTATGCAGTGTGGAAATGAGAGGCTATGTGCTATTAAAGTGTGCTCCAGTGAAAGGTCTTTCATAGTGATGAGTGTATACATGCCTACGGACACTACAGAGAATTATAATTATTAGAATATAATTATACATACCTACACACACACACTCAAGCCCATATGCCATAGGGGTAGGCAGATACTATTGAGTGGCACATGCTACAATCCTGAAACACCACTCTTGCAGCCTAGGGGCCTTCTGCCGACCATTCTTTCTGTGATGTCTATCTGATTACTTAAATATAATTTACTGACAAAGTTTGAGATATAACATATAGATCACTTCATAAAATCTCCCACAGTTATTATCCATGTGCAGTTTGGATCTTTGTGAGTATTCAACTATTCACATTTATCCAGGGCTAAAAGTATAGATCCCTAAAAATAAATAGTGTAGCTCCCTATTAATCATTCTCGCTCGATCAGTCTCGCGCGCGGCGCCGTCGCAACCGGTTCTGCGCATGCGCGGTGTTGACTAACACGGGAACAATGGCGACTACTTTGAAATGTAACTCGTGCAATATAGTGATAAATGAAGTATTAACATTTATTGATTGTAAATCGCAAGTGATGGATAATGAAAGTTTGATTCGATTGTGTCGTACAAGTTTCTCCGTAGAAGAAATCGAGAAAGCGAAGTCGTTATTATTTGAATCCGTTCGCATTGATAAGCGCAAGATATCCCGTAGAAATGACGGAAAGACAGCGCGTGACTTGCAGGACATAATAACTGTTTTTAAGGAAACAGATCCAGAACGGATTCCTGTATTTGTGGCGCGGGAATTGCACAGACTACCCCCAGTTACGTTCGACCACATTGATGCAACCCGCCTTTTAAGAGACCTGTTGGTTTTGCGCGAAAATGTGACAAAGTTACAAGCAGAATGTGTTACAAAGGACGAATTACAATGCGTGCTAAAAACTAGGTACCAATGTTCGTCGCCTCAACTGGCAGAATCGCAGCGGCCCAACGATCGTCAATGTTCTGCGTATGAACCTGAGTATCGTACAATGAATGTAAATATGAAAAGAGGTGCCTGTCTAAACTCATTTCAAATAGACAGTGGACCTATTGGCTTGATAAATGTTCACAGTAAGTCTAAGATATCGGATGACCAAACATTTATAGACCCAAGTGATGGAACATCCACACCGAAACAAACACGAAATAGTGAGCATTGTAACGAAAATTTCGAGGGGAGCGTGTTAGTGAACAATATTGCAGTGTGTAATCGCCAGCTAGACAAGAGTACATGCCAATCTCAGAAATCAGCTGTGCCAACGGGCGGACAATCTGCGAGTAAACTACCCTCAAACGCCAACCGATCACAGCCGCTTACTCAGCAAGGTGATAAGGTAGACATTCCAATGCAGTGCGATAGACAGAATGAACGAAAGTCCTTCGCTGAAAAAGTAAGTGAAGGTGGGCCTTGGGCAGTTGAAAAACATACCGAGGGGTGGAAAGAAGTGCAGAGAAAACGTCTGAGTAACCGTTTTGTAGGAAAATCAGGCAAAGCGACTATCAACCAGCTAGGAAAGTTTAGAGCAGCGGAACCTAAAGTTCCCTTGCTTGTCTATAATGTGGATAAACAAACCACGGAGGCTAATGTAAAATCTTACATCTACACTAAAACTGGGGTCGGGGTTTCCTTATACAGGCTGCGTATGAGACGAGAAAAAGGATATGCTTCTTACAAACTATTTGTAAACAAGAGTGAATTAGCACTTTTTCTTTATGAAAAGCTGTGGCCACCGGGAATTAAGTTCAGACATTTTATTAACTTTCGTGAGGAGAGTGAAACCAGCAACTACAAGAAACAGTGATGGATAAAACAAATTTAAGACTCATCACTTTCAATTGTAAAAATGTAAAGACTTCTATGGAAAGTGTGCGAAGAATGTGCAAGGAAGCTGACATAATAGCACTGCAGGAGACTTGGCTGTTGCCGCACGATATCCCGCTGCTGGAGGACGTGGCCGAGGAGTTCAGCGCGGCGGGCGTGTCCGCCGTGGACGCGGGCGCCGGGCTGCTGCGCGGCCGGCCGCACGGAGGGGTGGCGCTGCTGTGGCGCAGGGCCGCCTTCTCCAACGTCACCGTTATGCAGTGTGGAAATGAGAGGCTATGTGCTATTAAAGTGTGCTCCAGTGAAAGGTCTTTCATAGTGATGAGTGTATACATGCCTACGGACACTACAGAGAACTTACCTCTGTTCACGGACTGCATGAGTGCGATCAGTGCTATTATCGAAAGTGCAGGGGAGGATTGTGTTTACGTTTTGGGCGATTTTAACGCCCATCCTGGACATCTGTTTGGTATGGAACTCTTATCCTTTTGTACGGAGCAAAGCTGGCACTGCGCTGATTTGGAGGGGCTGGGCTGTGATTCGGATACATTTACGTTCATAAGCGAAGCACACGGTTGCAAACGATGGTTGGATCACTGCCTTGTCACTAAGTCTGCGTGGGAGACAGTCAGAGATGTGCATGTGTCTTATGATGTTTATTCGTCTGATCACTTTCCATTACATATTGAGTGCAATATTTTAAAATGTAATATACGCCAAACTTGTAGCACAGTACAAAATAATATAGTATGGGGGGAGAGGGATAATATTCAGTGTAATAATTTTAAAAATATTTGTCATAAAGAATTAAGTTCGATCGATTTTCCTGTGCAATTTACAAATTGTTGTGACTGTATGTGTAAAAATATTGACCATCAATCCATTATTAATAAAATGTATCTTGACATTGTTAAAATATTATCTGAGGCGGCAGTGATGACAGGTACACGTTGTAAACACTCTAAAACTAGAAAACGGTATGTAACGGGGTGGAATAAGCACGTCAGGGATGCTCACGGGCAGGCTAGGCGTGACTTTGAGATGTGGTCTATGTATGGCAGGCCAAGATATGGGGAGTATTATGACAAAATGTGTAGTAGTAGAAGGCACTTTAAATCTCAGTTAAGTTGGTGTATTAAACATGCAGATCAAATAAAAATGAATATGTTAGCAACAAGCCATTGTAAAAAACGCTTTGATAAATTTTGACAAGGCGTAGGAAAGCTGAACGGTAGGCCTAGACTGCCCGTGAGTGTCGAGGGGGTGGGTGAGCCCGAAGCCATCGCGAACCTATTTAAGGATCATTTTCGTGTGACTGCATGACCCGTGGGGCACGTTGAGTCTGTGAGTGGGGAACGCGAGACCGGGAGCCGTAACTGCTTACCGACACTAATCACAGTTCACGAGGTGCGGAGTGTGGTCACACAGATGTCCAGGGGAAAGTCTCCAGGGCATGATGGGCTTAGTGTGGAGCACCTCAGACACGCGGGGGCTCACTTACCTCGAGTACTGGCACTGCTTTTTAATCTGTGCCTGCGGCACTCGTACTTACCCCCGGATTTGATGAAGACAATTGTGGTGCCTATTGTTAAGAACAGGACGGGAGATGTAGCTGATAAAACCAACTATAGACCCATATCGTTGGCTACTGTCATTGCCAAGGTGCTGGATGGTGTGCTTGATAGGCATCTGGACAAGTGCATAAGTGCATGAACCTCCATGACGCTCAGTTTGGTTTTAGGTCTGGATTGTCCACTGAAAGTGCTATCATGGCCCTCAAGCGCACCGTCAGATACTATACCGACCGCAGCACGCCAGTATACGCGTGCTTTTTAGATCTCTCGAAGGCCTTCGATTTGGTGTCTTATCCGGTTTTGTGGAACAAGTTGGAGAGGATACATCTTCCGTCTGAGCTTATAGGTATATTTAGGTTCTGGTATGAGAACCAGGTAAACTATGTACGGTGGGCGGAGAAGCGCTCGTATGAGTACAGGCTGGAGTGCGGCGTGAGGCAGGGGGGGCTGACGTCTCCGAAGCTCTTCAACCTGTACATGGACCATCTGATTCGCGGGCTCAGCAGCATGCATGCGGGATGCTCTATAGATGGCGTCAATGTCAATAGCATCAGCTACGCGGATGATATGGTGCTGCTGAGCCCGTCGGTCAGTGCTCTCAGGAAGCTGCTGCAAGTGTGCGAAACTTATGCCGAAACTCATGGGTTGCTTTACAACACCAAAAAGAGTGAGCTCTTAGTCTTCGCCGCAGGCAGTAGCTCTCCCAAAGACGTGCCGCCGATCAGGCTGTACGGAACCCCTTTGACGAGAGTCAAACGGTTCAAATACCTGGGACACATCGTGACGGAGGACATGACGGACGACCTGGACATTGAGAGGGAACGTAGAGCGCTGGCTGTCCGAAGTAATATGATCGCCCGCAGGTTTGCTCGATGTACAGAAGACGTAAAAATCACCCTGTTTAAGGCGTACTGTCAATCATTTTATACGAGCAGCCTGTGGGTGAGATATACGCGGAAGACATACAGCGCGCTACGAGTCCAGTATAATAACGCGTTCAGGATGCTGTTGGGGCTGCCGCGCTTCTGTAGTGCTTCCGCCATGTTTGCCGCGGCGCGCACTGACGGGTTTCCCGCTATCATGAGGAAAAAAGTTGCTTCCCTTATGGTTAGGGTGTGCGGCGGCACCAACACCATCCTGAGGGCGTTTGAGGATAGGTACGGGTGCCCCATGGCCAGCCACTGGACATCACTGCTAGTAGGTTAAGGTTGACATTGAATTATTTATTTGACATTTATTTTGACATGGTATTTTTTATTATTTTTTACTTGACATCGGAATAAGTGTGAAATGAATAATTCGAATTTTATATAATTTTATTAATGTGAATGTGACATCTGAAAATGATCTACTAACATAGCTTAAGCAATATTGTTCATTTACTAACAAATTCTGGAATAATTATTCTGAAATAAATGATTTGAATTGAATTGAATTGAATTAAATCAGGTTAGTATTTTTCCTCTAAAATACAGTAATAGTAAATTGAAATAAATAAAATCAACTTGTGCCACATAGTCAGGTAGAGTATTATGTAGATTTACCTAAGAATTCAAGTATTATTGGCTTAACATTCCTTCAAAGCTCTATCCCAAATTTCTTAAATTGTATTTTCCGCACTTGAGGTTCATTTAAATATCCTTGTTTCTTTGATGCCGTATTTACACACATACACATATTTTTTTTGGAACAGGTATGCCAAAAAAACAACAACTACCATATTATTGAGAATTTTATTTAGTTTGCTATTTTGTTCATTCTTGAGGATCATGATCATTTTTACTATGTAATGAAGATTATGATTCTAGTCACAGACATTTAAAGCTTTCTAAATCAGGAAATGGGCAGTAGCATTTACTGTACCATGGTTTTAATAGTATGATGGTGAATGTAGAAGAAACTGGGCTGAGAAAATACTATTTCTAATGTAACATAATGAATTCTAGTTTTTCACTTTGTTTGTAGTTTCTGTTTATGTATTTGTATTTGCCACCCACTTTATCAATATCAATTGATAAACTTCCACTAGATCTTTAAAGGACACTGTAATCCGAGATCCTGTCCTGTTCCAGTGGCATATTGTGAGTTGTCTTTAACCCTTGACATCAGGCCTCAATAGGTATAAACGACACTGTGATCCGAGATCCTATAAGCACTAGTCCCGTTCCAATGCCATATATGGTCAGTGTTGCCCTTTGGTGGTAGTGTTTCGCACCCCGTTACAATGCGGTGATCGTTGGAGTTGGCGCCTTCTTAACGCCCCCTGAGGTCAAGCGCACCGCGTGGACCAACGTTGGGTGAAGCCCGGCAAACGACCACGCGTAGGGGCGCCTTCCAGGCGCGGTATATTGCCGAAGTGGGGGCAGCTACAGACGTCGCAGGCGCCGCGGCAAGCCTTTTCGGAATCCGGAGGTCTCTTCAGGTGGTGGACCCGCGGGACAGTTTCTCAATTAATTCCAATAAAGTTGCGTTATTTGTTTAGCAGCAGGGGAATCCCTCTTCCTCAAGGTCTCAATGCTATTCGTTTGAATTCATTTCATGTCGTACTACATGTGATGGCACAGATGGCACCAAAACCACAGACCGAAGCTTGAGCAAACCAACCAATCGTCATGAGAGGGTTGACAGTGATTAGTATCTGTCACTGCACTGCGGAATCGGGTAGTAAGTCCATAGCAGTTGACTTTCTATTTGTACATCATACACTTGGTCTTTTCGTTTTAAAACATTCGTCCAACGCGCTATTTACACCGACGAACACCGTTTCTTTACTATTGTAACGGCTATTTACACCTATTAAATGAATAAAAGAACGAATGGATATATGTATTGAATGAACGATTAAATTGAAAAGACCAAGTGTATGATGTACAAATAGCGACGGCCTTTAAAAACTACGATGTTTCAAAATCAAAATGCGAGACGAATGGTTAAATGGCATTCATTTCGTTCATTCTAATAGATACTGAAAAAAGCTGTTCGACCCCAGGAACGGTACCGCGTAAAGGTCGATCCCCACGACACCAACTTATGCTTGCACAGCGCGTACAAACGAAGTTTGCGCAAACGGATCATGTAGACGTCACATTTTAAGTTGGCGTCAAATTTTCTAATTTAAAATTTAATGTCTATACGATCAGTTTGCGCAAACTTCGTTTGTACAAACGTGATGCAAGCATAAGTTTGTGTCGTATACCATTACTCAGAAATGGCGTCACAACATGCATTTTGGATTGGCCTTATCTCATCATCATCTTGGCGTTAATGTCCCGATTGTGCTCTCGAGAACGAGGGCCCGGAGTCCGGCTTGACCATGATCCAAGATTTGGTGATCAGGTAATTACAGTGGAGCGACTGCCATCTGACCTCCATGACCTTGCTACCAGAGAAACCTGACCAGATTGGATCATGGTTACACATCCAGTCGCCTGAATGTGCAGGTTTCATCACGATGTTTTCCCTCACTGTAAGAGCATCGGTTAGTATAATAACAACTAATGTACATAACTCAGAAAACTGTCATTGGTACATGGCCGGAGCGGGATTCGAACCCGGGACCTCTGGCTTACGAGTCGCATACTCTAACCGCTCGGCCATCGGCGCTTTCATTTGGACTGATTGGCCCTATCTATCCCGTGAAAATGTACCGCTGTCATCTTTATAGCAATGAATACTGGAAAATTTCAGCATGTCATTGATATGCAGAAGAAACAGTGGGATACTCCAGCATTTATAGTCTTGGTATCAGAGCAGCAGTTGCACGACCTCATTCCGCCGGCCCCTTTCCGCCATCAGGAGACGCGATCCGGGCGAGCGCTTCATCCTTATGTCGTGGATCTTCCAACTATCCGCACGAGCCGCTTTGGCTCGACTTTTATAATGCGTACGGCTAAGGAGTGGAATGTGTTGCCTGCGAGTGTGTTCCCTGATCAATATAATCTGGATGCCTTCAAGGCTAGAGTGAATAGGCTGTTCCTAGACAGGCATGCTCCATCATAGACCACATCGTCACTTACCACCAGGTGAGGTGGCGGTCAAATGCCTGGCTAGTAAAGTAATAAAAAAAAAATCTATCGACAACGACTTGGATGGTCCGTCCAGACAGAAAGAAAGCTGGATACCTAATTGCAGAGCTCCTCGGGGATACCGTACTTCTACTTCTGATATTATTATTAAGACTTCAGCATTACTTTAAGTCATTTTTATCTTTATGTTAATGTTATATTGCCTGGCATTGCCGGGCACGGTCCGGTCGTGACTGGCGTGGGGTAAGTTTGCTGCTGCCATGGGGCGGCCAGCGTGTTACTGTATGCTTCCTTCCTACTTTCCTACCCTCCTTTTTGACGATTGAAAGAGATATTTAATGTCCTTATCAATAAATAAATTTTGAATTTTATATTATAAATTTTTTTATATTAATAATATTTTGTGATTTGGGCGTAACTTGTGACTTTGCTGAAATAAAGATTTATTAATTATTTATTTATTTATATGTTAGCAATTAGTATCAGTGGAACGGATCATAATCAATGTCATTTAATCCCGTTCTTTGCTCTATGTAGTCTATGGCCGACTTTGTCTCTTTTTCTGCTAAGAACGAGAAAGTTTGAAAAGTTTACCAAGGCATGTATCATGTATGTACAAATCATACTATATTAATAATAAAATAAAATAAAATAGATTATTGTATTAATTAAATCGGCGTATAGGTTAATATGGGCCAGCTAAATTTGCCATTCAATCTCTCTTCTCTACTTTGTGGTCGTTCGAAATCGTACATTTACACGGATAGATAGGGCCTATTCAAAATGCACGTTGTGACGTCATTTCCGAGTGATGGTATCATGCGATTGGAGTTACCCGGTGCCGAACCTGGAGTGGATAAGGTCTATAAGACTCCTGTGAATTAATTTTTTGAGTAGTTTCTGACTCAAATCTATCCTCTGTTAGTACTAGCAGTATATTCAGTGCCTATTCTCTGTTCACACTTACCTACAAAGAGGATATAAACTTACCTATCTCTTTAAATTTGATTAGACGAGCATATTTTGTCTGCCTTCCATCGCACGGCACACATACAGTACATGTCTTGTACGTAGAAATGAAACACAGTAACGAAAAGCAAAAATTTATATTTATATATTTTCAGACTTTTGCTAACTGATAGATTTTTATTTGATACATTCACATTATATTATTGCGTTAGTCAATTAATACGAACCAGAGCTAAATAAGTCGCGCAGGTACCTAACGTACTTAGTCTATGAGACGTACAGTGGCCGCGTGGCGTGACGTGAGGCACGTAGTAAATAACAATAAAGTGAAAACATCGAGATAAAAGTACTACACAATAAAGTTAAATGCGTTATTTGTGGCGTGAAGGCATCGAGCGTGGAGTCCGTCAGCGGAGGCCCCGGACCCCCGCCCCTTAGGGCATTGCGCCTCGCGGGCCACATGTCTGCTGCAAACGAGACGGCTGCAGCGTTTCGTCATCAAACATTGGTGCATTGCTAGATTGGTATCCCTTACTCGCCAGTCAAAATCACAGATATAGATAGGTACTGTGGGCATTGCTTGCAACTTTCGTACCGTTTTTCAACTTATGCAGGAACAATGTGGCCCGTCTACGAACCCCTTTTATAATAATGCTTTTACACAATGCAATCTAAATAGGTACTCATTACTCGTTGATAATGCCGTGGTGCTGCCTGCTGCGCCGGCGCCCGGGCCGAGTCCCTCTCGCGAGCAACACAGGAACCAAAACGCCGAATAACACGAAATTTAGATAATACCTAAAGGTGTGACTATAATCTAATTTTGTTCGGGAACATTGCCACGTAAGTATTGAGCTTTAGAAATGTTTGAAATCAGAATGAAAAGTAGTAGGTATGTAGGTACTGTAGCAATGGCGGCGGCTGCACTCGTACCGGTATTTACAGAGGCGCCGCAGCGAGCGCCCGCGCTCCCGGGAGCGGCATTCTCTCACTATCATACAATACAATTCTATCACATAAAAACCGCAATATACAATTTTAAACGATTCAATAAACATCAAAAATGCAAAGGTCAACGGTGGCTAATAGGAGAGATATATAAACGACACTATAAATATATTATACCTACCTAATGAACCAGGTAAATTTACATCTCAAAAATGATAACATCTCGCTTCGAGTCAATAGAGAATATAGTCTATAAAAGGTTGATCCCGCCGACGCCGACGCCGCCGCCGCCGCTACCTGCAACACATAACCAATCATCATCATTACAGCCCATAACAGTCCACTGCAGGACTTAGGGCCTCTCCTACAAAAAGGGAGGTTATTGCCATAATCTCCACGCTTGGCAGGTGGGTTGGAGATCGCAGTGTTATAATATAACAATGGAAAATGCTGCTGCCCATTTTCCAGTCTACGGAGGCGCTTAGATCTTTTGCCTCGAAAACATTAGTCGCCTTATACGACACCCACGAGTGTAAGAGGTTGATGCTATTCTACTCTGCCGGACACCACACGGCCGACCAACCATATTCATAACCAATAGGTAAATGATAAATTATACATCATCGCACGTTTTTACTGCGTGAAATTAATAATACCTACATGCGCCACTTACGACTTTCGTAATTACTCGTAAAACATACTTGTTTGAAATCTTTTAGTACTATGTACTATAAACAGAAAGAAGACCATACTGAATCCGCTCCCCTTAGGTTGCTGATGTACTGGACGACGGTGGTAGGTTTCCATCAGATGGACTGTCTGCCTGTGTGCCTCTCTATGCAATAAAAAATGTTTAGTGTCAGATCCGTGTCGCTTCTCTCACCCTTGGTCGTGATGCTGGAGGTCGGGCTCGGCGGGGTCTTGCCCGCCGCCGTGGTGGCACTCGCAGAGGCAGTGCTCGGGGTCGACGTAGGCGGGCGCGGGCGGCAGCATCGTGATGCGCCGCGGCTGCTGCCGCCGCTCCGGCACCTCCGAGAAGTCCACCCAGCCGTCCACGCGCCCGGCGCCCGCCGCCGCCGCCGCCGCCGCGCTCCCTGCCGACACGCGGGGAAACCGATACGTTAACCTGTAGAGTGTCAAAAGTTAGCGTTCAAATGAACGTAGCGTAGGTAGCGTAAAGATATCGTAGTGGATTTTCATGCATGGAAGTTAATTGTCCTTTGGTATTCAATCTGTCTCCTACTCCTACATTAGAACAAACGCCCTATTGAGTAAAAATGGGTAGAAGAGAGAAAAATGCATTAGGATACCTTCTGCAGGCGAGGCCGGCTCGGGAAGTCGTTGCCTCGCGGCGGGTGGCGCGGGCGGCGCGGGGGCCGCGGGGGGCGCGGGCGGCTGGCGGCGCGGCAGCCGGATGCGCAGCTTGTCGGCCGGCGGCGCGCCCGGCGGCGGCGGCGGCGCGGGCAGCGGCGCGGGGCTGCCCGGGCTGGGCGCCGTGCGCGCCGCCCGCGGACGCGACACCACCGCTGCGACATACCATCACAATAACGTCAACACAGCCCGGAAGCGAGGGTGCTCGCGCGCGGCCGGAGGGCGGGAGTCTCACCTAGAGGCGGGCACGTCGGCGCTCGGTCCCGCACCGGCACCATCGGCATGGCGAGCGAGCGCTCCAGCGGCAGCGTGGTCGGAACGAACGGCAGCTCGTCCTCGAACGACTGCTGCACCACCAGCCCGCGCTGCTCCTCGCGCCGCGCCTCCGTGCTGCCCGACGAGTCCGAGGAGTCCCGCCGCGCCGCCTCGGCCGCCTCCGTCGCCTCCGTCACCTCCGCAGCGGCGGCCGGCGCGGGCGCTGCTTCCGCACCGATGCGCGTGTCCCGCAGCGGCGGCGGCGGCGGCTCCTCGCCGAAGCTGCCGAGGCTCATCGATATCTCGCTGGTGACGCTCGGCGTCTTCGTTATGCTGAATTGGGTGCTGAACACGTGTTCGGCGCTGCCGACGTTCGTCGTGAAGACGAGCCGCTCGCGGCGCCGCGCGTGCCCCGCCGGCTTCCCCGCCGCTTCGGGGAGCGCGGCCGCGGCCGACGAGGACGGCTGGGAGACGGCGGTCGGCGAGGTCGTCTGGGTCGGCGGCGTGACTGTCGCGGTTCGGGAAGGCACGGGAACGGTGGTCGCCGGCGAGTCCACCGGCTGCGGGCACGCAGACGACTTCGGCACGGGCGGCGAGACGGGAGCGGCGGGGGGGACGGCGGGAACGGAGAAGGCCCCGGTGGCCGGGGGAGGCGGCGGCGCAGGCTCGGGCTCACCCGCGGGCGTCTGGGGGGCGGTGGTCTCCGTCGGCGAGTGAAGAGGGATGATGATGCTGCCGTCCGGGAGGACCGTCCTCTGGACGGGCTTGGGCGGCGGCGCGGCTCGGGGCTGCGGCGCCGACGCGGGGCGCGGTGGCGGCTCGGGGGCGGGCGGCCCGCGCTGCGAGGCGTCCGAGAGTGGCCGCGGTGCAGCGCTCGCCGCGCTCCCCGCTCCCCCCGCCGCGGCCGCGCCCTCCACCCGCTGCTCCTCGGGCGGCGTCCGCAACGGAATGTGTATCACGCCCCCGTCCTCGTAGTACTTGAGCCGCTCGCCGCGGCTGTTCGGCGGCGCTGCGGGCGCGGGGACGGGCGCGGGGGCGGCGGCGGCGGGGCCGGGCGAGGCGGCGCGCGAGCCGGGCGAGGGCGAGGCGGCGCCGCGCCGGGGCGTCTTGAACAGCGACAGCACCGAGCCGCGCAGCTTGGCGGCGGCGGCGGGCGCGGTGCGGTCTCGACTCTTGCTGCGCGCGCGGCCCTCCGTCAGGCTCTTCTTGCGACGCAGCGCGGCGCCGCCGCCCGGGGAGTCCGGCGAGCCGATGGTCTCGCGCGACTTGAACAGCGAACAGAACGAGGACTTGCGCGAGACGGCGCCAGCGGGCGCGGGCGACGGCGAGCGGCGCGCGGCCGGGCTGCCGGCGCCGAGGGCCGTGGGCCGCGCGGGCCGCACCGCCGCGCCCGCGCCGTCCGCGGCGTCGCAGTCGCCGTCGTCCTCCTCCTCCTCCTCGTCGTCGTCGTACTCGTGTTTCGGTTTCAATTTTATTCGAATTATGTCCTTCGACCGGTTTCTACTTTTATACACCTCCGGCTCGGAGTGGTCGCGGCGCTCGCGCGATCGCGCCCTCCGCTCCTCCGCCCGCGCCTTGTTCTGCGTCTCCTTCTGGCGCTTCTCGCCGTCGGCGGGCGGCGGCGCGGCGGCAGGGGCGGGCGCCGGGGCGGGCGGCGGCGCGGCGCGCGGCTCGGTCTCCACCGTGACCTCGGTGCGAACCTCGCGGTGGTCGCGGGCATCCGGCGCGGGCGCCGGCGGGCTGGCGGCGGCCGGTCTCGACGGACCCGGGATGGGTGCGGAGGCCGCCGCCGCCGAGGTGAGCTTAGCGATTTCGAGGAGGCGCTCCTCGACGGCCGCCGCGCATATTTCGGGGTCGGTCTCGATCGGCTTCGGGCCGCAGAAGGAGGTCTCGAGCAGCATCTTGTGCGGCGAGGGCGAGCGCGAGGCGCCCGACGCGACGGACAGCCGCGAGTTGCGCGACACGTGGCTGATGGCGGAGTGCGCGGAGCACTGCGAGCCCACGCTGGACAGGCGGCTGGTGCGGCCGGCCACCGCCAGCAGCGCCGCCTCCGAGGTCTGGCTGTCCTTGCGCGAGTGGCGGCGCGAGGGCGCGGCGGAGGCGGGCGGCGGCGGCGGCGGCGCGGCGGGCGGCGCGGACTCGGGCTGCTCGAGGAAGGCGAGCTCCTCGGTGGAGGAGCGCAGGTCGAGCGTGCCGTCCTCGCGGAAGCCGAGGTCGAGCCGCGCGCGCTCGTCGCCGCCGGCGCCCGCGAACAGCGCCATCTCGGGCGAGCTGTCGCGCGAGTCGTGGTGGCTGGAGGAGGAGGCGCGCGAGATGTCGATCCGCGGCGCGGCGGTGCCCAGCGCCACGGCGGAGGCGGACCGCGGCCGGCCCTCCGCGCCCGCGCCGCCGCCGCCGGCCGCTAGCAGCGCGCCCGCGTCTTCGCGGATCTCGGGCAACTGGAACGTTTGCTTCGCCTCCGGGCTCGACTGCAGCCGTTTATTGAATGTCGGATTTAGTATGTTAGATAACTAGAAATAATTTATTTATAACAAAGCAAAATTAAGCATTATGAAGCTTAGCTTTTCAAAGTTTGGCGTAGTAACATTAAATATAGAATACCATGCATCACGGTTATTTTTGGAACTTTATTACCTTACTCAAAAACGCTCGCAATTTGGTCATTACTTTAAATTAAGCTTTCCGCGTGACTCGGATACCAGCCTGCAATTTCCTATAAAAATGAAGCATGTTACTGATCCAAACTACACGCTGTAGTAATCGCTTACGGATTTTAGTTATTTCAAAACAAATAATGTCTATGATTATGTCAAACTCTGTATGATTATATCGTACATCAGCGCTCTAATTCGGCTTTAATTATATTAGTGCGCATATTGGATTAAGAATAAATAAATTCTTCCTACCAATTTCATCAAGATTTTATTCTATCAAGACTCATCTCAGCGCCAAGATGCATCGTACTGAGCAGACAAGTGCTCGCACATTAATGGTCCCTTGAAGCCGAAAGAGTGAGTTTGTGTTTAGCTCGTTGAGATAACGATCGACGAGAGCGGTGCTTCTTCGTCACGTCTTCACCAAGTGATAAGAAGCTCATTCCAGTTAGGTGCATCAAAACATAAATAAAGAAGTAATAAATCAAGAGTAACTGATGGACACAATTCTAGCACATTATTCAATTAAAAAATACGATGTTTCAAAATAAAAGTGCGAAACGGATCGTTACTGCGCTCAGTCATGTCGGCGGTTTGATCGAATACGAATTCTGTGACGTCATTCCAGAGGGATGGTATCATGCGATTGGAGTTAGGCGGAACCGTTTCCGTTCTTTGCTCTATGTAGTCCATGACCGACTTTGGCTCTTTTTCTGCTAAGAACAAGACAATTTGAAAAATGTACCAAGGTATGTTACATGTATGTACAAAAATATTGTAGAGAGAGACTCTATAGATGTTCATAAGTCTAGTGGGCCTGATAATATTCCGGCGGTGGTGCTTAAAGTGTGTTCTCCCGAATTGTGTCTTGTACTAACGCGCCTCTTTGCGCTCTCTTACTCCACTGGGATAGTCCCGTCTTCATGGAAGACTTGAACCCTGTGCCCAAAAAGGGCGACAGATCAGATCCATCGAATTACAGGCCTATTGCTATTACCTCCGTTCTCCCTAAGGTGTTAGAGCGAGTTATAAACACACAGCTCCTTAGTTACCTAGAGGAACACGATCTCTTGAGCGACCGTCAATCTGGTTTCCGACATAGTCGCTCAACGGATGATCTTCTATTGTATCTAACACACTGTTGGGCTTTATTTATTTATTTATTTATTTATTTATTTATTTGCCAACAGATTTACACTTTTTGGTACATTAAATATTACATGAAAAATAGTAAACACTTAAATGTAAATCCAATAACAGGCAAACTTACGTTCACAGTAGAATCGATCGGTCTTAATTAAAAAATAAATCTATATCTACCACCACTAAAATTCAACAACTAAATAATGATTGTTAGTGTAAATGGCAAGAAGACGTATTTAGTATATTATACAAATATTTTTTATATTGTAATAAAGAACAGTGTAGTATGTCAGCACAATTTTCGAAGTTACATAGTTTGTTATGTTCCCTGCGCAGTCTATAAACTATTTCATTACTACCTACATTCGTTCCGATACTTTACTTAACTTTAGCTGTTGAGAGTCAAGGTGAGGCACTGGCTATTGGCCTAGATATGGCAAAGGCGTTCGATCGGGCCTGGCAAAGGGGTCTTCTATCGAAAATACCATCATAAGGGCTTCCCGAGGGATTGTGCAAAAGGGTAACTAGCTTTTTGTCCAGCAGATGCATCAGAGCCGTAGTTGACGGCTTTTGCTCCGATAGCTTGGACATTAACGCTGTTCCTCCTTCATGTCAATAATATGTTGTTTATTGACGGGATTCATTGCTATGCTATGCAGTACTGGAGACGCCTTTTATATCATCATGGTCATGGTCATGTCAATATCCCTCGTGTCATAGTGGAGGAAAGTCGCGAAGTACTTGTGTCTAAAATCGAGAGTACTCTATCTAGAATCTCTGATTGGGGAAGACTAAATCTAGTCCAATTTAACCCACTAAGACACAAGTATGCGCGTTCACTGCCAAGAAAGCTCCATTCGTTGTAGCTCCTCAGTTCCAGGATACACCACTTACAATCTCTAAGAGCATACATATCCTAGGTCCTATCCTGTCGATATCTCCAGTGACGTCCAGTTTCGTAGTAATTTGGAAGAAAAGGTCAAGCTCGCATCTAAAAAGCTGGTGTGCTTAACAGATCGAAGCGATTCTTCACGCCGGGGTTGCCCCGACTTCTCCTATATAACCATATTTGGAGTATTGTTCCCATCTACAGGCGGGAGCACCGGCTTATCAGCTTGGTCCTTGTGACTCGATCCAAAAGCGCGCAATACCATGCTCACAAGTGGTATTGAGCCGCTAAGCCGGCGGAGGGATTTTGCCTCATTTTGTGTGTTTTACCGCTTGTACAATGGTGTTATTTCTGAAGAACTGTTTGACATGATGCCTACAGCTATATTCTATCATCGCACCTCTCATCACCGAAAGTGAGTTCATCCTCACACCTTGGAACCAAATTGGTCGCAAATTGTGCGGTTCCAAAGGAACTTAATCACCGTTACAACAACAAGAAATTGATCTTTACTACACATATGAATACTTTGACTGGCAGGCGCGGATCCAGGATTTGGGGGGGGGGGGGGTAGGGGCAAAGGTAAAAATTGTAATTCTTCTAGTTGCAGGTATTCAGGTTTTTAGTGAGGTGAACAATAAATGAATGAGCAAGCGGGGCAAGTTTGAAAATTTAGGTTTAAAACCTAGGGAAGAACAACGAATGTGTGAGTGGGCGGAGCAAGCCCGAAATTTTGGTTATTTTGGGTCTTAAAAGCTGCTCGCTTGCTTGCTCGCTATTTTAGTCATTTTTTGTCTCAACAGCAATGGGTGATCCTTACAATAGTAATTTAAGCAAATCAATGAATGAGTCACCGCAACGAGCTAGATGAATGATAAGACAAGAATCAGAAACGAGCGAAGTGACCTCGAAATTTTTGACATTTTGGGTCGTATTTTTAGATATTTTATGTTTTAACAGCAATTAGTGATCTTTACAGCAATAAATAAATGAGCGAGCGGAGCGAGAGATTTTTTTCATTTTGGCTTAGGTGCTGTGATGATGTGTGATGCTGATCGTGAAAAGAAATTAAAATTATTAATTGATCAATCAGAGCGTGCACGAAACTTTTAACATTATGGTTCTTAAGAGCTGGGGCGATTGTTAAAATGAATATTTGAGCGAGCGTAGCTACCTCGGAATTTTATGTTTTGAAATTTAGGAGTATGACAAAACTGAAGGCAATGAATGTTAGAGCGACACAAGCTCGAAATTTTGGACATTTCTGTTCTAAAAAGTTGGAGTGATTGATAATTGTGATTGATTCGAATTATTGGCCTTTTGGCTCATAAAACCGTGGGCGAATGTGAGTCAGAGTCGGGGCTGAGGGGGGGGGCAATGGGTGCAATTGCTCCCTGGATCCGCGCCTGTTGACTGGATTATCCGCAATACAACAAACTTAAATCGTTATTTAAAACGCCTGCACGACATCACGCAGGAATGTTTGAATGGAATAAAATGTTTTGGTAGGTATTAATATTATGGCACCTATCATACTGACTCAAAAATTGGACGCCGAGACTCAATAATGATAATTTGGAAACTTTGAAACAACCTCGAGAGATCCCGTCGCTAAGGAAATTTTTGGAGGGAAAGTTCACAGCACTGGTAGCATCAAGGCGTACACAAAATGTAACCTTTCAGAAGCCTTTCAAAGGTCTCATTAATTGGTAAGTATCCGTATCCTAGACATACAAAGTCGCGTCACTGTGCCTGAACTAGGGCTTACAAATATTCGAAAATTTATGTATTCAAATATTTTTGCTGGTGATATTCGAATATTATTCGAAATATAGTGAAACCTAGAATCCGGGTATTAACTACGTTTTTAATGTTACTTTGAGCAATTGGCCGTTAGTAAATGTATCCAAATGAGCGTGTAATGGATTTCTACATGTTAATAATATAAAACAAAGCAATGAAAAATAAAAATCGCAAAATTACAAAACAACGCCGCCTAGCGGCGAATATGGTTTTATCGATTTAACTGCATTATTTTATATCATTAAGCTATATATAGCGATTTGCTGCACCTTTGAATACATTTACTAACAGTATAAACCATAATTCAATTACTAAACATTACAAAAACATACTTAGTACGGAAATCGAATCCCCTAAACTCTCGCGAGGCGAGAGTGTATTCGGTCTCCTTGCCTCGCGATTCCCTCCCGTGTAGTCCCGGACACAGCAAAATACAAAGAACCTGCCTCGCGAGAGTGAAGAGGGCCCGCCTCGCCTCGTGTTACCTCACGCGAGGTCGCCTCGCGAGGCTCTCGTGAGAGTGCGGAGGTAGCATTAAGTCAGTGAGATCCTAAGATCAGGTATTTTACGAGATTAGTACGTTAAACGATTTTTGACTTAACAAGAAAAAGGAAAGAACTTTATATCATGAGATAAGTGATACAAATTAAAATCAAATTATATATAAATTAAAACATTATATCAGACAGAATGCGTCTCGCATAGCAGAATACTTAGTCACGAGTCCCCGAGCATTAGGTGGGTGCGTTCACACGATCCGTATGATTAAATACCACAAAATAAAGACACGAGTACGTAAATTCTGATTGTTTAAAAATATTCGAATTTTACCTAAATTACTATTCGAATATTGAAATGAGGCAAATATTTGAATAATTCGAATATTGGATTGCAAGCCCTAGCCTGAACCGTTAACTTTTCTAAACCACGTAACGGTTTTTGATGCGGTTTTCACTACCATTTAGACAATTTCACTAGGAAGTACCTGTAATACATGCACATATTATTATAGGAGAACACCCATGCGAAGTCAAGGCGGGTCACTAGTAAACTACAGTCACTAGTTCAGAGAGTCATAGCTATGTGCTTGGGCTCGTCGATTACAGTTAATTGCTAGTTAAAAGACAGACTTCCTGGTTTACGAGTTGAAATGTTGCATACTTACCTATGTAATTTTGAAGACAATGTTATGATACCATGGAGCAGATCTAATGATGGAGGCAGAAGGTAGCCATAGCAACTCGTAAACTACGCTTGATATACCCAAGATAAACCTAGAGACAAACCTGAGTTTGGACTCGATTGATTAGTCACATAGGAAGTATAGGAAGTCATGACAAGTAGACTGTCTAAAAAGGAACTTTATAAGATTAATCGAAATCAACAATTAAGCAAAACTGATTGTACAATGAAGACGTCCGTCTGTATACTATACAACAAGACAAGATAGTAGCTACTTGTTGATTTCAAAAATCTTTATTTTTTAGACAACGTCTATCTAACCTACCCTTGACTGATCATATAGAACGCGCGATAAAGCTTGTTACCTTCGAAAAAATATTTTTCGTTAGAAAACTTGTTTGTAGGCATTCATTCGAATGTTAGTTGTTTTTGTAGTTCTGAAAGTAAATATTTTGAGAATCTATATTGACCGCTTTTGTTACTTTGTAAATAGATACCGACGCGACCTATTATTTTATCAATCTTTTTCTGGACAGGTAAGTGACGATTTATGAAAGACTGTCTGTGGATGCTGGATATGGCAAGCCGAGGACAGGGAGGTACCTACATTGGTTAAAATTGGCAAATTGGCTGTTATTACCATATGAATAAATAAATTGGTGCTCATTGGGGGAGGCGTATGTCCAGCAGTGGACCAGTAGATGATGTTGATGTAATCTTTTTAGCACTTTCTTTGTGACCATTGTTGGATGGAACCCTTGGGACGGGATGCATGCAGGGGCAAATATTGAAGGCGTGTCGGTGGCATCATCAGGTGGGTGCGCAGGCGACGGCAAGCGAGTGCAGTGCGACAAAGAAAGGAAGGGATACGTACGGGCGCCCTCACCTCGTCAGAGACGTCGTGGTCGAAGGAGGCGATGGGGGCGGGCCCGCGGCGCGCGCGGCGCTCGCCGGCCGCCGCCATCCCGCCGCCGCCGCGATCACGCCGCGCCCGCGCGCCCGCCACGCACGCGCCGCGTCAGAGCACCTGCACAACACCAACACACTTATCACACTGCAATCCACCTCGCAGGGAGCTACGCCCTCCGGGGATCGACACGGGTTCGGAGTGTTATTGACCCCGTTATCGCGCGTCCCTCGGGCGACAGGTGACGGCCGACGAGGCCGCGGCCCCGCTCGACGTGATGTCACTTATTTATTAACAAGTAGTTATGTAAGGGTCGAGCGGAGGCGCCTCGCGGCCTGGGCCGTGTCGGGGCGGGCGGGCTCGGCGCGCGGGCTGCGGCGGGCTGGGCCCGGGCCGGCGGCGAGCGCTGGCAGTTGCGCTGACCACGTACCTGCCGAGAGCGCGGTCATGTCGTCGTCCGAACGGTGATGTCAGCGGGCTGTCGATCCGCGATGGCGCGGAGCATGCGCGCGGTCCGCGCAGCCGCGCCGCCGCCGCCACCGCCCTTCGCCCCCCGCGCCCGCCGCCGCGGCTGCGCCCGTCGCCCTCCGCCCTATTATCCTTTCCCGCGAGCGCCCAGCTTGCAACTTGCACGCTTAACCGAGTACAATGGCCCGTAAAAGCATCCTAAAATAGACGATCGCGTTTTGCTTAAAACGTTATTAATTTACCAAGTGTTAGCCAATTGGTCCGCGCAGACTTCGATAAAGGGTAGCCTTCGTACATATGTACTTACCTGAACTACCTATGCCAGAAAGTAGGTCATCATTTCGGCGTAAAGTAACGTACACTTTCAAAATATTGATTTATGATTTGTTTATATACCAACCAGCTACAATTAACTTACCTACAGGTAGCTAGGTACCTATTATTTACATAATTGGTTCCCAATTTCCTAATCATTCAACAATTATAAAACAAAACAGACTGATCTCATGTTGGTACTTTTTCTTTATTGTCAGTTTTATCGCATCTCTGTCAGTTTTATCGTATCTCTCTAGGTAATTAGATAAAAGGTTCAATACAAGACTTTGTTCTATTCTCCTGTACTAATGTTTATTATATAACCAGGCCTATATATCTGACTACGAAGAAAACTTAACACAACGACAATCCATTCATTGTATCGGATAAAAAAGCGATAACACAAAAACGCGCCGTCAAAATGTCTCGCAGACTGGGGCTCAAAGTAGAGGTGCGTTTTAACAGCCCTTAAGTCGGTCGGACCCTTTAGTATTGTCGACGATCACATTCCCTCTGACAGTTGAGATCCCATAAACCTCCGGAGATAAGTTGTTTTCTACTGTCTGTACCTACTTCTTGGAATGTTCTGAGGAACTGATAATAATGTGAACGCCTGCTTACCTAAAATTTTTCCCCATTTCCGATGGGGACCGATGGAACAGTGGCCATAACATTGACATCACTTTAGGAGCGCCTCTTTCGTTTCACTATCCCTTTCTCCCTCTTTCTGTTGGAATATAGACAAATTCCTCTACAAAAACCAAATACTTCCTGCATAGCTACGTTTTATCTCACAGGTGCAAGATGTGGGTGATCTCCATCCCGAAATCTCCTTACTAACTATTACTACTATTGGCGTCTACTGGTATGCCTTAAAGGCCGCGGCACCGCATCCACTAACCTTATATTGTAGATGACGGTGCACACTTCTTCAGCCGTTTGTTCGTTCATCATCAGCCCACGCAGATTCAGGCCTCCCCAAGTCCTTTTTATCTACCACGTAGATCCTCTATCCACGTGAAGGTTCGAAAGTATGTTTCACGCTCGTACAATTCGGATGTGTAATGAGCCACAGTATTTCCTTTGGACTGTGACATGGGATCGTTCAGGAGGTACCTAATATTAGAGGTCTTTAGAGGCGGGCAACGCATTGATAGCGCCTCTTGTGTTGCTGATGTCCATAGGCGGCGGTGACCACTTTCCATCAGGTGGCCCGCTTGTCTATTTGTCTACCGTATTAACATAAAAAGGATTCAATTCTGCAGCTACGCATCCAATCAATGCCAGGCGTTATTCGTAGATTGTCGTCTCATGTAGCCCCTGGAGTCCACTCGCCACAGGGGCAGGTGAGGAGTGGTGGCGAACAGCAATCACGGGTCTTCCAGCGCGGAGCCTTTCAGTTTGATTTTTTGTTGTTATAAGTAGTAAATACTAAAACAGAATACAAAATTAAATTGTATGCAGAATTAGGTATTTAACTAAATGAAGTAGCATTTCCGCCACCCCCTTGGTCGGCGTCTGCAACAGCGCTCGGAGGCTCGCGGCACCCGCGGGGCATCTTTGGCCGCCCCGCCTCACGCGACGTCGTGACTTTATTTTGTTTTACCCAAATATGTTTTCTTTAGCTTTAACTATTTTAGTTTTTACTTGCAAAAGTAAATAAGGGTGCATTTAGATAATTTGTTAGTATAAATTTCGGTTCGGCGACCGACCCTAGCTACCAGCTAGCCTAATGGTTATCGGATCTACGAAGTGACCAGCCCACAGCCACTTCAACCAAGCGCAACTTCTCTGGGCTACATAACTTTTGTCGAATCCCTGCTCTGGTCACTGCCAGATTGCACTAAACTTAGGCACAGTTTCCGTAAACCGTGACTTAAGCGACGCTTAAGTTAGCGCCTTAAATAACATATTCCTAAGCATTTACGGGTCACCAACTCGGTGTCATAAAGGTTAGCGAGTCACTAGCGAGTTTAGATTTCACTTAAGGTTGGTCTTGGTGCTGTGCTTTCTTGGTACGAATATTTTAAATAAATAAGTACGTTGCCTAAAGTTTAATGCAGTCGGGCATTCATTAAATACCGAGTATAGGTAGCTCCTTAAACCACTTAAACTAACACGTTGGTATCGGTACAAAAAATTGAATAATTAAGTACTTGACCAAAGGTATTTTTCGTTTCGTGTCGAGGGAATTTGCTTACGCACGCGACATTGGATCGTATTTGGGTCGCATGACTGTGTGAAATGGTTTAGTTTTGTTAGATGAAGGAACTAGGAATTATGGAGGAATTCCAACTAGGAATATCTCCAAATTTCTCATAATCTTTATTCAGTTAGGCTAGCGGCAGCCACAAAAGATCAAAATACTATCTATCATCCCAAATCATCATAATTATCATCCTCTTGACGTTATGTCCCGGTTGCGCCCCCGCGCGGCACGTGAGGGCCCAGGGTCCGTCTTCCTGCTACTCTTGGCCCACTTCGCTCGGTCTTCGGCTTTCTTTGTGGTGAGCTTATTGGCACGCATATCCGTTCTGACTACGTCAAGCCATCGCTTCTTGGGCCGGGCTTTCCTTCCCGTGCCCGGCGGGGGCGGCATGGCCAGACACTTGTTCCCACATAGCTTGCCGGTCTGCGCAGGACGTGGCCATACCATCGAAGGCGGCTCTCTTGCAGCTTTTCTGCGATGTCACGGACGCCAAGGCTACCCCGAATGTGGGAGTCTCGAACGCGATCCACCACAAATCCACCGCAGCATCTTCATTTCCGTGACGCGCAGCTCCTGCTTGTGTCGCTCTAGTAGGGGTCAAGTCTCGCTGCCGTATAAGAGAGCAGGTCTAATCTTCTTCTTATCATGTCAATGATAATTAGGTTAAAGTATGTATGTATGTATTTATGTATGTATGTATAATGATGCTCTTATAGACCTGTCCCTTCAGCTTTATCGGCATTTTAGGGTCACAAATGGCACCTGTCAGCTCTCGCCATTTGGCCCAAGCTGCGGATATTCGGGGTTTGACGTAGCTGTCGATGTGCCTGGTTGCGCTTAGTACAGATCCCAGGTATCTGGCCTGATCCGTGCGCTTGACTTCACTTTGGGACTATCATTCCAAATAATTTGTGCCTATTCCTACCTAAGTAGGAAGGTACTTATTGCAGGTACACGGAATCCCTCATCGGATGTAGATAACTTCGACATCGACAGACCGTTACAGACAACAACACTGCTCGAGTCCACCTCCTCGCATTACTGGAGGGTCTTGCCATTTTAGAGTGTTCATGGGTGAGTTGGCACTACCATCGTGCTATCAACAGTTAACCTGCTTGCTTGTTTCGCTTGCTTTCCTCAATTATAACCCAATAGAAAACACGGCTGCCAATTTTCTGGTCTTTCTTTATATAAGAGGGAGGCATACGAGCAGGCAGGTCACCTGATGGTAAGTGATCACCGCCGCCCATGGACATTCGCAACACCATGAGTGTCGCGAACGCGTTACCGGCCGATGAGACTAGTTTCTAGAAGACTCCAATGTCGTACCGGCTCGGCAACACCACTGTAGAAAGTTCATTCATAGAATGGTCGTACGTAGTGGGAACTTTCGCTTAGATTGACCGCCACTCATCTAGATGGTACGGATGGAACTTTAATTTATGGCGGGTAGTACGGTGATGAAACTCTACTACAGGTATTAGTCCAAACAACTCCTCAGAGCACTAGCCTCATGATATAGACGGTAAAATATGCATAGAGATGCTACATCTCTCTGCAGAGCCAGATGTTAGAGGCATTAGTCGCCATACGTATGACACAGTGAATGGAAGGGTTGGTGCGATATTCTCCACGCTGCCCGTGTAGATGACTTACCTGTTTATAACTTTGAGGCACCTGCAATGTTTCCTTGCGATGCGTAGAGTCGCTATAGCATGCATGGAAAAGTGGTGAGGCTTAATAAAACCCGTACATGATTATGGATATCATTTTATTCTTTAACAACAAAAACATAGAGTCCTTTTACACACGAAGGTAAGTAACTTTTGCAGTTCGCACGTCAAACTTACAATGCAATTCGCTATAGGTATATTTTATTGTAATTGGTAGGCTATTCATGAGGTTAGCTAATTATATTTCATATTACTCCAATAGACAAGTTAGATAAATAGGTACAACAAGTATAAATTTTCCATTTCAGCTCTATACAACTTATGCGACCCCTACTGAAATATTGTAGGCAATTTTCAATAGCTACATTACTATATATTTTTGTTATGCATTACAAGTTTATTTCCCCCTTTACTAATAACAATTATACAGAACCTTGTATAGAAGTTACACACACAAATTTTTATCGAAGGTATATATCGTGTTACGTCACAGAATATTGATCTAAGTTACGTATAGCTTCTGGATCATCATCCCGAGCAGCAGCCCCTCTGCACTGGCCTCGACAATCCTTAACACAATGTTGAGGGAGATAAGGCCTCAATCTATCATGATTTTAGTTATAATAACTTCAAATAATTTCCTATTTTAGTACTCGTCGATACACGTACGTAGCGTACGAGCCTCGCGCACCGTTTCATACAACTTAATTTCCGCCCACATACGACTAAAAGAACAATGGAATAAATCTGCACAGGGTTACATGGGCTGCTGTGAATTTCAGTCGGGTACGGAAATAAGCATTTAGAGATCGCTTCGCAGCCACTCTCTCGGCAGAGCTGAGCCTCACTTGGGCACTGGGGCTTTAGTTTCCTTTGTTATAAAGTTCAAATTCATACTTAGGTACCTATTATAATGTTTATTATTAAGGGGTAACGAAAAGCGCGCTCTATAAATGTACAAAGTAGATTGCACTACTGACAGTGATTAACTATTATAGACCGGGCGGCCGCAGTGGCTCGCGAGACCACTGAACCAACGCATCGTCCAGAGTAGACACACACCTACATCTAGTCAAAACTCTCGCTTCTCCAATAGGTCCCTATTACTTATATCAATTATGCCAATTTGATTCATACCTACACCTATCTTGTAGTTTATAGTTATCCAATCTTGATCGGCAACGAATTCAGATTAGGCCGATCTGTTTCTTTTTACTAATATTTATATAAACAGTTATAATATATAATAATAATAGGACTATTTTCCTTCCACCTTGGTCGCGCTCTCCACACAGACGGCGTAATCGTATCATATCGTATTCTATCGATCCACAACTTTCTGAAATAAGGTGGTTCAGGTGTCTCGAAGGAAAAGCATCTCGCGACGGCCGCTCGGCCTACGGACTCATAATGATTAACAATCGATATGCGTGGGCTACGTATTGCACGATCAACAACTGACACCTCACAGCGGCAGCGGCTACGGGCCGGGGCCCTTCGTATCTATTCACAACGTTAACGGAGAGGTCACAGGTACCTACTCGTTTAAACTTAAGTACATTATATGCCTAAAGCAGTTCTCAACAATACAATATATTTTATAATAGTAACTATGAAGCGGAACACACTTATTAAAATATTTTGTGATATTTTGAGTGTACGAGTAACCTAGCATTACATACCTGTGCGGTACCATACATATAATTACATACATGCCATACTGTGTGATACATTTTATTTGTTTACTATTTTTAATTTTATTTTAATTTCGAATGTTATTTAATATTAAAAATATATTTTAAGCATCTGGCGGCTCCTCGTAACCATTTAACTTACACTAGTCCAATCGGCTGACCGTCGTCGTCTTGCCACCCGGACCGATTTCACCCGAAGGTGGCCAACGTCAACGAACACAGCGAGCTCGAAATCACCGATCAAACTACCTACATTCTTTCTCTTCAACTTCTACCTTCTACAGATGAAGGCTTCGGCGGGAAAGTCCGTTTTATACATGAGCTTACTATCATACTAGACAATGCTTATTATTATTATTTATATACACCGTGATGATATTTTTTACAACATAAGAAACGTAAGAGGTGACAAGCCTTCTGATGGAAAGCGGCAACTGTCGCCTCTAATTTCCAAGATTCATCAATTTAGATGCTACGTACCGACAATCGAGCAGCAGAACTGCAGGTTGTCACCATGAGGAGCGAGCTGGCCTCTCTCATGCCCGCACCTCGCACTAGCTACCTTCTCCAAGTCGTAATCGTAGTACTCCCAAGCCTTGTCGCTTAGCGCCAGAATAAAGACAGAATAATTCGATCGTCCTCGGCATCGCTCCATTTTCCTTTGATGCCTCATTTTACATTGTGTCCAGGAGTGATGTCGATCTAGGACTCCCCAGACTGGATCGAGGCCCCTGGCTTAGTCGGTAGTTACTGGTCATCCGCTCGGGACCCTGAGACTGGTTGCGCAGCCGGTCTTAGTCGGAATCCGAGTCGGAGGAGGGCGCGGCGGGCGCGACGGGGGCGGGCGCGGGGGCTGGGGCGGGGGCGGGGGCGGGCTTGCGCTCGCTGCTGGCCGCGATGGCGTACGCGGGCGCCGACTGCCCCGACGTACGCTCGATGCCAACCCTGGGATATAGAGGGAGGCCATCATAATACAGCGGGAAGAAAGGGTTGTTAACACAGGGCGGTAGACAGGAAACTGCTTTACCCATTATTTTATATCTGTAGAACACAAATCTAAAAACAAAAATCAATTGTCTCTGCTTCCCCGTATGGGATACGATACATATGAATAAATCTATAGTAAAACCGTTTCCTTCTAGAACCCACACAAGACGATAAGTCATTACTATCGCTAAGAAAAGTCTAAGTTTGGGTAATTAAAAAAAATATTTTTGTTCCGGGTTGTACACGGGCAGACCAACGGTTTGTGAGTCTCCTAAACCTCTACTATCGCTACAGAGGGGCTCTCTTCTTGTACTCGATGTCGTAGGATAAGTTACGGCGCCCTCTTAGCCTATAATAGGTACCCCTTTGCTTTTGCATCAATCACCCACAGATTACGGCAACTACGTCCGCTCTACCTAATGGTAAACACCCTAGTCCTACAAATCTCTTTGCTAAATATTAACAGAAGTGAATATGAAAAGGGTCTTACATGTACTCGTGTCGCGCGAGGTAGCGCACGTACTTCTCGGGCGGGTCGGCGTCGTGGTTCTGCAGCGACACCGACCGCACCGTCATGTGCGACACCTGACAACGACACAGTGTTACATTCTCCAATCGGGGCAACAGGGTTGGACGTATTGTTGCGGCGACAGGTTGTTAGAAATGTGATTTTCGAAGCCATTAACGTTTCCATAATCCGTAACAGTATACGATTTTGGGATGAGAACGGCGCGAAGATATGGAGATGGAAACGGGTGATTACCTATCTGACCGTTGTGACCAACGGTTCACGGGTCCAACCTGATGATCATCGGATGAAGTATATATCGCGGAAGTTTGAAAAAATCGATAGCGCGATGTAATACGGAAACTTGGTATTTGTATGGACAGCCTTGAATAGCGCCATCTATATGGTATGCTCGCCAACTATTGTGATTACTTCTGTTGAGCTTCCCTATTGAAGTGACAGATGTCGCTACATATGTATACATATCTCGTACAAAATGGTGTGTATGCAAAGACTTCTATATAAAGTGATAGAAGTCTTTGTGTATATGTCGATACGTGTCCTGGGCGTCCGCGAGGCATGTGGCCATACCTGCGTGGCGGGCATGGTGAACTCGACGAAGGCGAACTTGGCGAGCTGCTCCGGCACCTGGTCGTAGGACGTCAGCGCCATGCGGCACACTAGGTTGTGGGTCGTGTACGCGCCTGGCGGGGAACACGCAACATTAACATTTTAACTTATACGAAAAATAATAACCTAACCGACAAATTCTCAAATACCTTTTTATTTCATTCTTTTAAAACCAGCTACCTGGCGCGAGTGCCAATAACCTTTCAACACATTTGCTAGATGTCAACATTTTTGCTAGATTGTTGTTACCAGTAGATGGATTATGAATTAACCAATTACATAAATGAGTGTAAATGAGAATAAACATATTATACGTTCAGAGTTCATCCTTAGACTTTATTATTTTAGAAATTACGGAGTGACATGGTCAATTGGGTTGCATTTGACAAACACCCTAAACAAAATAATTTAATAAATTAGTAAACTATGCCAGTCCGTCGACTGGCCGGTCGCAATCCACTGCGCTACTGATGCGAATTGTGTGTGGTGAAATAAACGTATATTTTCACAAACAAAGTAAGGTAGGGTTCTATTAAGCTTCGTTACTTGTGTACCAATAATTTAGCGATAAAAAGACGTAATAACAAGAGGAGCTCACCCTGTCCCTCCTTGGGCAGGCGCGGCATCCGCCAGACGATGGCGCGGTGCTGGTGCTCGTACTTGGCCTGCCCCGACGTCACCTCGATCAGCGACTCCGACAGCGTGTCCACGGCGCCCAGGAACCGCTCGATGCCCTTGATCTTGCCCGTGCGCCTGAGGTCACACATACCAATCATCATCATCATCTTTTCAGCCGTATCATCATATGTATGTATGTATGTATGTATGTAAACTCTTTATTACTTAATAAATACAGGAATTTCATAAATAATTTTACAAAGCAAAAGCGGGCTTATCCCAGAATTTTATTTCTTCCAGACAACCTTAAACAGTCTGAAAGGACATCCATGAAGCGGTGGAGGCAATATTGAGGTCTTAAATAAAATTAATACTACTTAAATTATATTACCTACAACTAATTATTTAAACATTATCTAATGATTAATTTAGTAAAGTTTCATATCAGCAGGTTGGGACACGCCTGACGTCGCACTTTTTTTATACTACGAAGGTGGCAAACAAGCGTAGCTATGTACACACAGTAAAAACAATCAAGATTTTATGATTCTGATTATGATTTTTACACCCATCTCCTGACCATCCTCCATTAATGACCTCTATGAAGTTGTCTGTCCATCTCGTCAAATGAGTGGACAACACACCTTATGTATGTTATCACACGTCACGGGAGTTATAAATTGAAACACGAACGAAGTCGCGCTTAAAAGCTCTAGTATTGGTAATCATTAGCCACGTACCTGTGCGCGGACTTGACGGATCCGTATCGGAAGTGCTTCTCGACGCGGAAGAGGTAGATCCAGCACTCGGGGATGGGGAACCGCACGGCGACGTCCTCGCACGGCACCTGCCCCAGCTTGCGCGACGCGAACCCCGGCACCAGCACGTCCGCGCGGAGCTCCACCTGGGAGTAATGGGCGGGGGTTGGCTTTTTTTACCACTAAGGTGGCAAACAAGCTTACGGCCTGCCTGATGGTAAGCAGTCACCGCAGCCTATAGACGTTTAGCCAGGGGCATCACCCACGCGCTGCCGACCCTGTAAAAACCTTTTTACTCCCTTCTTGAAAAACTCCATGTTGCGCTCTCTAGGGAAAACCTTTCCAGGTAGTTCATTCCATAACCCTAGTGTAGAGAGCGATAAACGAGATAATTTTTGCTGACTTTTGTCTGGTATGAGTGGTTCAAGCAATGCAAGTCTGCCACGCAAGAGGTTCCCACTCGATTCCCGACCGGATCGAAATTGAAATGGTGAATTTTAACAAGCATCCGTTGCCTATCGGTGTAGGTTACCTTATTCCCGGTGACGCACCAGACGGCCTTGAGCTGCAGCGGCAGCTCGCGGTTCTTGGGCGGACGCACGCGGAACCGCATCAGCTCGATGTAGCACGCGTCCGGCGGCTTGAACCTGGCACACACACATCGATTTAGCACAAGGTCACGACGGACAAGTCTCCCAGGGCCTTCGGGAGGAAGACCCCGAAATGCATTAAAACAACGAGAAATACTGTTGTACGCGACCGACTTTTGATTATGATAATTCAAAATCATTGAGTTCTGTGTTGGGTTAGACTTAGTTATCAGAAGTTCAAGCGTTATTTAAGAGAGTGATAGATGACCATGAAGTCAAAGTAAAGTCTTCAATGAATTTTTTTAGTCCTTTTTTTGTTATTTTATAATGTAATGGAAATGTATTAGATACCCCAAAAGTAGTGATATATATACATTCTGGGTCTACTTAAAAAAGGTGTACACTGTTTTCTTCCATACGAGCTTTCTTAGTTGAATATTTTATCTTGGATAATTAGTTTAGTAGACCCATTAAAAAAAAGAGATACAATTCCATACTTGATGATCTGCGTAGCCCGGAAATCGTCAGGTTGCACGCAGGCGTGGAACTCGGTGTCCTCGACGCGGATCCACTCCTCCGTGACGACGGGGATGATGTCGTGGCGCCCGACCACCTCCTTGCCCTGGCGCCGGAGGTCGTTCACGCCCAGCTCCACGTCGGGCATGCCTGGGGAGTGAGGGACAATTATATTAGTAATGAATAAGCACGGATGAAAAAGAAGCGGAGAACGAATACCGCCTTGTGGAACGCTAATCTCAAGGTCACACCAGCTAGAGGATAACCATAAGCTAGTCAGTATATCGCCTTGTGGGAGGCGAGCCTCAAGGTCACGCAAGCTAGAGCGTTGTTCTAAGCTGAAAAAGAATACCATCAATGGAAAAGATTACCCTAAGCAGGTAAGAATACCGCCTTGCGGGACGCCAGTCACACCTGCTAGAAGATAATCCTAAGCGGGTAAGAATAGCGCCTTGCGGGACGCCAGGTACACCAGCTAGAGGATAACTCTAGTGAATAAGAATACCGCCTTGTGGAACGACGGGTACACCAGCTAGAGGATAACCCTAAGCGGGTAAGAATAGGTACCGCCTTGTGGGACGCCAGGTACCTACTATACCACCTTAGTGGTATTTCATTAGGGCCTGGCTCGTTAGTCTCCCAATAATATTTCTTTTGCATATGGAGTCACGCGGATGGACGGTCCATCTGATGGTGCGCGTCCACCGTCGTCCGGGACATCTGCAACCTAAGGGGAGCGGATGCAGCGCCGGCCTTTGACGTACCTATAGACGTGTTCGTATTCCAGTTGAATCACTCACCGCTGAGGAATCCGAGGAAGAAGAGCCGCACCCTGGCGATCTGCTTTAGCACGGCGCCCTCCGCGTCCTGCTCTACGTACAGCTCGTCCACCGCCGTCACTTGCACCTGCCCACAAACGCGTATTTTTAAGCTACTTTTATTGATTACTGGATTCCCCCGCCCCTCGACTTTCAACACTTCTTTTTAAGAATTTTTATTGATTACTAATTTTTTCTCAAAACAGTTGAGTCCTGGGTTTGATTGTTCTTAGTTATCAGAAGTTTAAGAGTGATAGATGACCATAACGTTAATCTTAAGTCTCTACATACAACACTTTTAGATTTTGTTCGTAGTGAAATTAATGTATTAGCTACCTCATAAGTAGTGACATATATGCATGCTGGGTCTACTTAAAAAAGGACTGTTTTCTACCATACGAGCTCGTCTGCGTAAAATTCGGTTATAACGTTTTCGCTCCCTTAGGGGATAAATTAGTAACTGAGTAGTTACGTTATACCAAATCTCCATTCAAATTTTCCCACAATATTTCACCCCCTTACCGGATGAATTTTTAAAAATCCACTCTTAGTAGGTAATCATTTTCGTCATACCATACCACTAATGGGGGTTTACTAAGATCTTTTGCTGGAGACCCTGAAACTGGTTCAACAGTCAACCGGTTCCCCGTGACAAAAATCATGGCAGATATATATCCAAGAACCCCGATTGGAATACATAATGTATTGCCTTACCTCCTCCATCTTGTAGTGCAGCGCGCGGTCGCGGTGCGCGGGGATCCGGAACAGCGCCTCCTCCACGCAGCACGAGAACTGCTTCACGTCCTCGTACGACAGCGAGCCCAGCTTGAACAGCTGCGACACCTAGAAAATACCAACAACCATTGGACTCGTGGCCAAGAGTGGGACGTGCCTATTCACTCTGGCTTTGAAGGAGTCTAGATTGTACTGTTCGAGGATAAACCCATTGGTAGGCAAAGACAAAAACGGAAGGAAGCAGATTCATAAACCTACTTGAATCTTAGATGTTATGGGTGTCAGTTATCAACTTCCATCGGGTGGATTGTCTTCCCGTTTACAAATTGAACAGATGAATCTTGATTTCCGCTTCGCGTCTGTGTATTTGTGTCTGTGTTGTTTGAGGGCTCTAGAAAAGCAGAAGCCCCGTTTGTCCAAGCTGAGCACAACAGTACTCCGCAAGTAACACTTAACATGCGGCGGACTAGAGGACCACAGGGCTAAGGCCGTATTAGGAACAGGGCCCACCCGAAAAGCCTGCGTTATGCAAAGAGACTAATAGTATTCTGGAGGAAGCCGCGCTGTCTAAATAAGCACGCGTCACTCACGTGACTTCAGGCAACTGAATTTGTGCCATGAACGAATCTCAGGAGTTTTCCCTGTTACCCGGGTTCACGGAAGTCGGCTGGCAGTCGCTCCTACTGTAATCACCTGATCTGCCAAATCCTGGATAACAGTTAAGGCCCCCCCGCGGGCCTTAGCGCGTTTGATCTCAATCGGGATATTAACGCCAAGATGATTATTACGTATCCCAACCATAGTTAGTGTCGCGAAAGCCAATGCAAAAGGGACCCAGTTAGCGTATGCTGTGAGCAGCGAAACGTTGGTTTTCTGTGTGCCTTAGTGCGACTAGTGGTAGTGTTGGTGGTGTTACCTGCGGCGCGTGCTCGACGGGCAGCCCCAGCTTGCGCAGGTCGCTGCCGAACTCCTTGACGCCCTGGTAGTCGCCCTGGATGGCGTACGCCGCGAACGCCGACAGCTTCGTCGTGATGCGCTCCGCCTTCGTCACCTGCCCGGGCCTGCGGGGAGCAAAGGCATCACCAACATTTATATGAGTTAGGGCATAGCGGTATACCGTTCAAATTGGAGCCTCTCGACTGGGAAAGTACCTCCATCTTACAAAATAGAGCAGACAAACAATACTATTTTAAACAGTATTGTGTTCCTGCCGGTGAGTAAAGTTGCCGGTGCTTCATGGGGTGGGAATTTAGGGAACCGTGGCTTTGGCAGTGGGGCAAATGTTTTTTTGCTGGCGGAGTAATGTGTTATAGAGATGGGCAAGGCAATTTGTTGCTAATGTCTATAGGCAGCAGTGACCACATTCAATCAGGTGGCTCGCTTGTCTGTTTGCTTACCGTGTGACATAAAAAAGTTGCTTATTTAGGATTACAGTCGACATAGGCTTCATTCAATGAGTGTGACCGCAGCTCGCCGCATCGAGTCACTACAGTGCACTCACATGACCGCACTAGTGAAAACGATTTAGTGAGTAGAATCAATAGTAAATTAGACGGAACCAGCTTTTACCCGTGACATCCGATTCATAAATTGTAATCCTTTTTCAAGTGAATATCAAAGTCAAGAAATGTCAGAATTCCATAACATTTAAAAGGGCACAAAATGCAGAATCGAGCGCATCGCCATTTTACGTATTTAGTGAAATAGATGAAAATGCAAATCCCAACCATACCTGACCCCCGGGCGCTCCTTGTAGAACACGTACTGCAGCTTGACGGTGAAGATCTTCCCGAACTGGTCGAACTGCTGCGCGCCCACCTCCGACACGGAGTAGCACGCCTGCAGCGGCAGCTCCTGGAACGGCTCGCGCTCGCCCTTCGCCGCGAACAGCTGCACCACCGGGTTGTCGCCCTGGTACGCCATGCGGACGAAGATCTTCTTCCAGAACCTAAGAGAAAAGTTATATCTTTTTAACTCTCTAGCACTGCAAAGTAAATTCTCGAGGTTTTACGCAACAATAATATCTTTTTTGTATTGGAGAGGTAAAAGTTTGTATGTGCCTTTGAATCACTTACTGTGCTTAGTGTCTATAGCGATACTACAACCTAATTCGCTAGTTTGTGATTTAACTTCGCTGACTTCTTAAACAAATAATTATATTCAAATCAGCGAGCTACTGTATTATAGTCATCTATAGTTCGTTGATTATCATTTTCAAACGTTATATCTAACAGAATACAAGAAAGTAGGATGGACCCACAGCCGGATCTCATCCAACCCACGCCGTCAACAGCGACAGTAACCGGAATCGGAGCCGGCGACGCAAGGCAATGTCAGGCAGAGCCGTATCGCGTGATGGGAGGGAAGTCTAGTTTTGGATGGCTATATTGCCGTGATAAAGAGCCGTGTGGCGGATGGTGCAGCGTGTCTGAGTCCCTAGAAATAATTCGCTCTGGCAATGAAGATCTCCATTTTATAATGTTCGGAAAACACATTCGCATTTCATAGTCATGTTATAGCAACAATTACCGCTTTCCTCGGATTCTTTCGGCTTTTTTTACCACCGACTGTAAGCGACGATGCACCCAAAGATGGAACATCCATGTCTAGAAACATCTCAAATGCACGATGACAAAATAGAACTAGGCAGAGATACCGTGATAAAAAAAGTAAAACTAATAAGCCACCTCACCTCTGCCCCGTGATCTTCTTCTTGTTGGGCTGCCTTAGATGCATCTCCCATCCCTCGCCCAGGTACTTGGTCCTTGGGAAGTCCTCGAGCGGTACGGAGATGTCGTCGTCGAAGAGCGGCGTGGGCGGCGTGCCCGCGCCGCTGCCGGCCGACGAGCGCCGGGTGCCTCCTGCGATAGAAGCATGGTTAGAGTTTGGTCGTGGTAAGAGGTGGCCTTTTTTATACGAGGATTTTTTATACCGCTATGTTATTAACCGGTCTAGTATAACTTGGCACAAAAGTGTTTGCTATAGTGTCCTTACTTGTAATTGTACGTAACTGACAACTCTTTGCCTACGAGAAGAGCACAGCATACAGGACTGTGAGTGCATCATAATCACACATATGCACCAACATCATACGAAGGGTCTATCCTGGCTTATGTCAGGTTCCACTTTACTACTCTTTCTCCTCCACTCGCCCGGTTTTGGGCATCCTCGTATAGTAAGCTGTTCGTTCTGTCAGCGCATCTCCCTCAGCAATGATAATTCATTGCTTCTTGGGCGTTCTGCACCCATTTCATATATATCCCTGCGCCATTAGCGTGTTTCAATTGCCATCTATCGTGTACGTAACGTAACATACATATAACCGTCATACACAAAGGCCTAAGTACCTCTATTAGCGTCCTGCGCTGTTTCCTGCTGGAGCTGAAGGTCTGGCGGCGGCGCGCTGCGGTCGAAGGGGTTGGCGCGCGGCGAGAGGTCCTCGGCGGCGGCGGCGGGCGGCGCGCGCGGCGGGCCCGCCAGGATGGGCACCACGCCCGCGTCTGCTGAGGTGCTGTCCTTCGGGCTGCGACAACACAGGAATAATGTCATCATCAGCATATACTACTCCACTGCTGGATATAAGCTTCTCCCAATGACCACCGATGCACCCTGTGCTCGGCTAGCCGTATCCAGCATCCACACAGTTTTCCAAAACAGAATAGTAAAAATTACGATCGGAAACTATTAAACAAGATGTGAGTATAACATGCACAAGGTTACTTAGTGTTGGACAGCTTACGTCAGAACTGTAACGATCGGAGAGTCGGCTGTTGTAGGCGGCTTAAACTATCAAATATCAAGAAAGGAAAGAAACACACAGTTCCATTAGTAGCTCACTATGGTCACCGCTTCAGATCCTGTCTACGCAGGAGTCGCAGCGGTGAGAATGAGTGGTGTGGCAAAGCCCGAAACGGCAAGGCAATTCGGTCTCGAAGGGCGCTCTGAATGGTCAGGGGCCTGGGCCAAACTCGAATTGAAGGCAAACCTATCGGACAATGCATCACTGATCACCACAGGAAGGGGCTTCGCTAGCTAAGACCCGACTATAGCCACATACCGTATATAAACGTTGAAGGTGTCATCCGTGGAGTCCTGCGAGCCCTGGCTGCGCAGCCGCGGCGTGGCGGCGGGCGGCGGCGGCGGCGCCGACAGGCTCAGGAACGCGTCGAACGCGTCCGCCTCGAAGCCCTCGCCCGCCTCGTCCGCGCCCCCGGCGCCCTCGCTCGACGCGAACGCGTCCCCGGACCCGTCGTCGCCCCAAGCGCCTGCCAAACAAGTGCATAAGGCTTTATGTCCTGGCGAACGATTGGACAAAGTATGGTAGTTCTTAAACCGTAGATCAGTTTGATTGCCAAGATACGACACTGGAGGAGGACCATGCTTAAGTTGTAAGATTGAGGAGTCAGTAAACTGAATCGCAGATGGAGTAAACAATTTTTCTTCTCAGACACGGACGACCACTGCTGGACATACGCTTCCTCAACTGGTTTACGCCGATCGTCTTCGTGCCTCTTGCAATGTTAAGAGGATGATGTTCCTCCAGATATGCGCAATTTTTTTCATTAGTAATTTTTGATAACCCGCCAGTGTTGGATCACGTCGCTACTGTCACTAAGTAGGAGAGCTTTGTAAAAATGGAAATATAAATAAATTTTACTTACTAAAATTCGAGTCCTTAGCAGGCGCAGAGTCAAACTTTGCAGAAAATGCGTCAAAAGAGTCCTCCGTCTTTGTGAAAGGATCTTGTATCATAGGTTCCGTGGCGCCCCAGCCCGCGTCGGCGGCGGCGGCGGTGGGGGGCGGCGCGGGCGCGGCGAACGCGGCCGCGGCCGGCGCGGCGAAAGCATCGTCAGAGGTTTCGAAAGCATTCGCTTGTGATCCGAATACGTCGTTATTCTGGGCGACCGCAGGCGCCGCTGACGTGAATTCGCCCGGGCTGCTGTCCATGTGCGCATCCTCGATGGTGGTCCCGAATATGTCGCCGGCGATGGGGGGCGCGAACGTCGAGACGGGATCGGCGGCGACGCTCTGGAAGGGATTGGCCGCCTCGCCGTCGGTCGGACAGAAACCGGCCGCGTCGGCCGCGAACGGCGAGGGCTGGCATGGCAGGGGCGGAGCGACGTCGGGCGCCGCCTCCGTGCAGTCCATGGGGGCCGGGTCGAACGGCTGCGACGCCGGGGTCGGGGCCGCCGGGGCCGGCGCCGGCTCGGCCGGCCGGGTCGTCTCCGGCGCGGCCGACATGTTCTCCGGAATGTCGTCGCTGAGAAAATCGATCGGCCGCTCCTCCTCCTTTTTGGGCGCAGTGTAGAGACTCATAATAGCTTCCTTCGTCGGTTTCACGACGGTGGGCACCGGAGCGTCGAAGAGATTGATGTCGTCGGCCGGAGCCGCCGCCGCCACCCTCGTGGCGGGCGGCGCGGGCGGCGCGGGCGGCGCGGGACGCGGGGGGAGGGGCCGCGCGGCGGGGGGCCTCGCGGGCGGCGGCCGCGCCGGCTTGTTGCGGTTGATGTCGAACAAGTCGCCCGCGCCGGGCCCGGGGCCACCGCCGGGGCCGCCGCCGGGGGCGGGCGCGGGCGAGGGGGCCGCGACGGGCGCGCGCACCGGGGCCGGCGCGGGGGGCACGGGGGGCGCGGCGGGGGCGGGGGCGGGGGCGGGGGCCGGCGCCAGCGCGGGCGCGGGCTCCGCGGTGGGTGCGGACGGAAGGTCCTCCGGCTCACCCAGCTCGTCGAGGAGGTCCGGCTCGGGTGTCGGACTCGGAGAATGAATGTCGCGGACCGAGACCGGACTCGGTGTTCGCGTGGGTGGAATTCGATCGAGCAGATGTGAACTCGCGTACTCCATGTGACCGGTCACGCTCAGTATCAAGTTCTGAGTCTCAGGCGGAAGAGGTTTAGGTGGGACTATTTGTGAGTTATACGTGTCGTTGGACGTCGTCGTGACGAGATCGAGGTCGGTCGGTTTGACGACCGACGGCGGTCGATCGACGGAGAAGATGTCGTTGACGGGGGCGTCGAAAAGGCGCGCGCCGTCCGTCGGCGGATCCACGTTGGCGAAGATGTCCATCGGCACCGTGTCGCCGGCGGCGGGCTCAAAAGATCCACCGAAATCGGAAAACGGGTTACTGGTCGCGAAAGGATTGTCGCCGCCGAACGACGCCGGCTCCGCGTCCGTCATCATGAAAGGATTGAGGACTTCCGTATCGCTGGGGGCCGCCGGCTCGCCCATGCTGAGGAATGGATTGTACGCCATGTCGGATGTTTAGGTGAACGGTCTTCGAGACTATTCAGTTGAGAAACTCAGACTCGAGCAATTTCAACTCAGTCCTTCCCGGGTTGAGGTCGCCGGCGAACGAAGTATCGAACGGATCGAAGTCTTCCTGACTGGGCGCGGACGACGGTTCCGGCGTGAGGGCCTTTACTTGAAAGATGTCGTCCTCCGGTTCGAGCAAATCGGGTCCCTCTGGACCGCAAGGAGGATTCGTATCCTCACAGGAGAATTCTTTGGCGAGTAGTTTCAATTCTGTCTTACACGGAGCTATATCCGAAGCGAAAGAAGTATCGAAGGGGTCGATGGGCCTGGGCGGGCCGCTGGGCCGGGGCGGGCGTGGCGCGGCGGGCGTCAGCACCTTGGCGGCGATGGCCACGGGCGCGCCGTGCAGCAGCTCGCTGGCCTGCGGGTGCTCGGAGTGCCGCCGCTTCGCTTGGTAACTCAGCTTCGGGGCCAAGTCCTCGTCGGAGCGTGTTCTGTGCAAAATATTTGGAACGGTGTCTGCCGCTTCCGCTTCCTCGTTTATATCCTCTGTTATAGAGAGTTCGCGCGTATAATACGGCGTAACGGGGTTAGGAACCTTCGGTTTTACATCCAACTCGTTACTTTCACTCTCATCCACGTTGAATATGACGCTCTTGCTGACGACGAGGTTCTCCGGCCGCGAGGCCCTTCTTTCAACTTTCTTGGTTTCGTCGGCTCTCGGGTCGAAATCCGGGTCGCTCGGGACTCGATATATGGGCGCAGCGACCGGAGTGCTGCCAATGAGTTCTTGTTCCAAGAGTTTCAACTCTACTTTTCCGGGAGCTACAATTTTGTCGACTATGGTAGTATCGAACGGATCTATGTCATCTTCGATGATGTCTATAGGATTCAACGGTGAATCACCGAGTTGAGTTAAATCTGTGGTGCTGCCGCCTAACAAATCGCGGGAGACAGCCTGTTCCTCTTTTACTGCGATATCGTCGGAAGTTATTGATCCTCGAAATCCGGATGGGTCAGTTAAATGTATACGAACCGAGGACTTTCTTCTATTATTTAATCTTATTTGGATTTCATCTGCTCTTGGGTCAAAATCGTCGTCTTCGTCGTCGTCGTCTTCTATAATAGCAGCTTCTTTAACAACCTTTTGTGCGTTTACGGAAGGAACGACTGCATCTGCAAAGCTTGTATCGAAGGGATCGTCTTCACCGAGGTACGGATCATCAACGTCTATTTGATCTTCGACAATACCTTCAGCAAACACAAATTCGTTTTTGTCAGCTTCAAATACCGACCACGAATCTTCTAAAACAGGTTCGACTTTAATTTCTTTTTCGTCTACTTTAATCACATCAGCGCTAGCTTCCAGTGACTCTGTAGCAAGCAAAGTGAATTCATCGATTTCTTCTTCTTCTTTATCTTTAGTATAATCTTCTAATGTAGATAGATTTTCCTTGCTGGTTTTTTTCTGTTGTTGTATCAAAGAAGTATGCAATGAAACACTGAGATCAATGGGTGTCAAGATAGGGATGTCTGCATCTGTATCTAAGATGCTTTTTTCCTCAGGTTCACTGAATGGCGCTTGCGCTGCTACTGCATGCGTCGAATTTTGGTATGCGTCTTCTAGCAAGAGATCTCCGGGTATGACTCTTTTCGGTCTTTTAGTGACATTGACAGCTAAATTGTCGATGCGTCCTGTGAGAACTTCTACAGCTACTCCGATATCGATAGCTTTCTTTCCTTTGGTCGATGATTTGACTTCTTGTCCTTTAATGAGCGCGTCGACGTGCGAGGTGTCGAATATGTCGTCGTCCTGGCAGTCGATGGGTGAGTCCGGTACGTAGCCGAGTTTCACCTGTCCGCGCTCGACGGCCTCTACATAGGAGGTGTCGAAGATATCGTCCTGGTCGTCTTCCTCCGACTCGTCGTCGGTGAGGGCTGCGTCGCTGCGGTCGTCCTCCTCGGCGGCGGCGGCGGCGGCGGCGGCGGCGGCGGCGAGCTTCGGGAAGTCCGCCTCGGTGACCTCGACGACGGGCCGGTGCGGCGCCGGCGGCCTCTTCGGCGCGAGCTCCTTAGCCCCGGTCGGCACTCGTTGGAAGAAAGAAGTCGACTTGATGCGGTCTAAATCACCTTGAGTCTTCTTAAGAACCGAATCGATGCCAGTCGTCAAGTCCTTGAACTTTGACCATTCCTCGTTCTCTTTCACAGTCCCGTCGCTGGACTCCGCCTGCTGATGCTCCTTCCTATATTTCTCTAACTCCGCCTCAGTGAAGAGCTCGTCTTCCCCCTTCCGTTTAGACTTTTTTCCTTTCTTTTTCTTCTTAAGCCCTTTGGGTAGTTTTAGCATGATATGGGCTTGTCAGAAATCTCTCGTGTTGCTGAAACAAATAAAGGTCCCGCTAAGTTATAGGTAAGTTGCTATTACATAATTATTGTGTCGTCGAGAGTAGAGAAAGTTATTTATTATGTAAACCTAATTTTGCGTATTGATATGTCAAATACGTAGGTACTGAAAAAAACTGGGCTCCGTCACTTTCTCGATTAAAACGAAAACAATGTACAAATACATTCACTGTACAAATAGATAGTGATGACACTCGGGAAAACTCCTTTTTACCGAAATAATTTTCCAAATCATTTCAGCACTTTCCAAGATTAGCACGTTCAAACAAATAAACAGCCTCTTCAACTTTGGATGTAGGTACAATATTATAGATAAGTGAGTAGATTATGTCGATAAATAACTACTAAGTAGTAATGATCGGTCGGTATGGACGTGCATGTTAATCATGATACTTTACAATCATATTTTCCATAGGAGAAAAACAATTTCAACTGTTAATTTTCCTAAATAATATTGAATAAACTATAATTACTTACCTATAGATAAGAAATAAGTGTAAATATCTAAATATATACCTACTTTAGCGATTGAATCAGTTAAAGAAAGCGACGTTTCTATTTATAGACCAGCCCCGAGATCGCAGCTTCGTCTGCGCTGAATTCAGTAAAGGTGGCTTAACAAATGTTACTGGAATTCATCCTCCGTGGAGTCAAACTACCTGTCTGTTTAAAACACCGCTATTATTCCAATGCCTAGCAAAAGGCGCAAATCGATTTCGCTACTGAGTATTTTAGTGAAGGGATTCCATTTTAACTTTGACATGGAACCTACCTAACTGCGGGCTAAAACTGTAGTAAATAATGTACATACATTACTAAGTTAAAGCAGAGTGCCTGAAATACAATCTATCTAAAGAGATTTATATGTAAGTGTATAAAATTATGAGTGTAGTAGCTATGACGTCCGAGATGTCTTCTATTGATCGATTCGCCTCTTGCATCTCGTAGGTACTCCATATTTTTATACTTAGGTAATCCTTTCCAATACGGTGTACTTTGTAATTTAGACAAACTATAGGTATACAGGGGTATCGACCCATGTATTAGTGTATACATTCAATATCAAAGGAAAATATGACTGAAACATTGAAGAACAAAAGGGCAAATGAACATGGATCAGCGATACAGCGCCGAGCGCTATCGGTTTGCTACGATGACTGATTGTGATAATCACGATGGGAGCGGTGACAGGGTCATGCGGGGCGGGAGGGGCGGGGGCGGCGCGGCCAGGCCCGAGGGCCGGAGGCTGATGGGCTGTGCGAGGGCTACGGCCCACGAGAGAACTCGCGGCCGCGGGCTAGCTACTGTCTGCGGCCGGCGCCGCTACTTACAGCTAGGGCTAGACTCACTACGCGCTACGGGCTAGGGGCGCTGTACCTTCATCGCAACACATGACAGACGCGGCTCGGATCGCGGGACCCGCGACGGCGGCGACGAAGGCGGCAGCGGGACTGGCGGCGCGCGGCGACGGAGCCCGCATCGATCGGCGCGACGGCGGCGGCGCGCGCAGCCTACACAGCGCACACAGCGCCACGGCGCGGCGGCGCGCGGCGCAAGTGCATCCCACACGTCCTATCTGTTACGTAATTATACCCAAGTCTAAGGTCAAAAGTCAATATTTTTTACATAAGAACGTTTGGCACCAGGTACGATTGGTGAAGATAGGTATTGCTCGGATTTTAATCTCACGCCAATTACGACATATTTCGAATTTTATCATCGCCTTGTCATCAAGCCCATAATTGCCCACTGTTGGATAGGGAAGGGATAGGATAGAGTAGGGTGATAGCGACTACCTACCACATACAGCATGTGTGATGCACGCTCACTTAAAAGTCTGTCTGGCGGTGGCGTGGGGGCCGGGTCGCTCTTTTCCCTCAAATATGGTTGAATTGGACGATGGCTGGGCCCTGCGTTATACTCGTGAACGGGTGCTGCCTTGGTGGACTGGCTTACTCTTGCTGTAGTTTTAGGTGGTTTTTCTTAATTACACTAGACATACCTATAATATAGCGTTCCGGCTCTGCCTGGCATTGTCGAGCATGGTTCGGTCGTGGTTGGCGAGGGATACGTTATCTACGGCCATAGGGCGGTCAGCGTGTCACTGTGTGTTTCCTTCCTACTTTCCAACCCCCCTCCTTTTTGACGATTGAAAGAGATATTTAATGTCCTAATCAATAAAGAAATTTTGATTTGATTTGATTGATTTGATTTGTTGGAGTTGAGCCTTCTCCACCGGTTTTGTAAATATAAAACGCACTACGAGTTAGTTTTTTACGTCAGATGATTTATGATACGTCTAACTTCTGGCCGCGACTTTGTCTACGAGGAATTCGGTAATTACGTTCCTGGCCCGTTCCCGCGGGAACACGCTGAACTTCGGGATAACTTATAGCCTATGTGCTATTCTGGGCTATAAAGCTACATTACATCAAAATCCGTTCAGTACCTAGTTTCCATTTCCCGCGAAGGAGTCATCCATCCATCAATCCTTACAAACTTTCATCTATTATTCTGGGATATCTTACATACCTATGCTAAGCTGCAGTGCAGGTTTTATCACGATGTTTTCCCCCACCGTAAAAACATCGGTTAGTGTTCAACTAAAGTACATAACTCATAAAAGAGTCATTGGTAGGTACACGGCGGCTGTGGGATTCGAACCCTTACCTCTTTAGCTTGCGAGTCGGACGCCTTTACCACTTGGCCACTAGATAGAGACGCTCCAACATCGAGATATGTATCTATAGGTATACAATAGAAAATGACAAGGACACTGATCTATCTTACATAGGTAAATTATTAGGTAGATTATTCGGTCGCCAGTGGATTCTATTCTTCTGCAGAGAGACCTAGGTGCTATTTCCGATTGGTCACTTGAGAACAGGCTACCTCTCAACATTGATAAATGTAAGCATATTAAGTTCACTAAAAAGAAGTCCCCGCTTAGAACTTTATATTCAATAAATGGCCATGTTCTGGAAGAGGTTAGTCAAATAAGGGATCTTGGTATTGTAATTGATTCTAAACTATCATTCAATCCACATATCGATCGTTTCGAATGTTGGGATTTGTTTGGAGGAACTGCAAGGGTTTTAAAAGTATTTCTGCGCGTAGCATCTTGGAATATCTTTCTTGTGTCTGGAATCCACAATACGAAAACCATATATCCAGAATTGAGATAATACAGAAACGTTTCATGTTCTTCTTAACGGTCTACCAGGGGAAATTGTCACAGCTTACCTCGTACAAGAAGCGATTGTCCCACTATAAAATGTTCACACTCCGGGATCGTCGATGGATGTCAGACCAAATATTTCTTATTAAAATTGTAAGGGGGTTAATCGACTGCCCATACTTGTTGAACATGGTATCTTTCTCTGTGCCTAGACGCAATGCCAGATTACTTAATTTTAGACCGTTCGCACTTAAAAGTATCGGAACTAACGTAGGTAGTAATGAAATAGTTTATAGACTGTGCAGGGAACATAACAAAGTATGTAACTTCGAAAATTGTGCTGACATACTACACTGTTCTTTATTACAATATAAAAAATATTAGTATAATATACTAAATACGTCTTCTTGCCATTTACACTAACAATCATTATTTAGTTGTTGAATTTTAGTTGTGGTAGATGTAGATTTATTTTTTTAATTAAGAGCGATCGATTCTACTGTGAACGTAAGTTTGCCTGTTATTGGATTTACATTTAAGTGTTTACTATTTTTCATGTAATATTTAATGTACCAAAAAGTGTAAATCTGTTGGCAAATAAATAAATAAAATAAATAAATAAACTTACATAATTTCCGTAGAAATTGAACTGCCTGGAATTGAACCCGCGGCAGTATATCTGCGTTGCGTACCTACCGATTGTTATGGTAACCACTGATTTGATTTGACTGCCTACCTTTCAATTTTTCAAACTGATCGAATGTTTTTAATGAATGGACATTGCTATAGGCAATACCATATTTACCATTGCTATAATATTATAATCAAAACAGTTTATCGATAATATATTAATTGAAATTAGTTCCTAATTAAAAAGTTTCGCTGTTAACGAGGACTATCTGAGCGAGTTGAATGACCGCGTTTACCAAACTACATAAACCTAGCTTTAATAAAAACGAACACCAAAATGCGTTCGATCAGTAGCGGCACCGCCGATCTCCAATAGCATGATACTGACGTCACATAACATACAAAATGCATGTTGTAACGTCATTCCAGAGGGTGGGATCATGATATTGGAGCTCGGCGGTGCCACTGTAGAGCTTGTTGGATGGAGTAGTACTAACGAAGACCATAAAAGCATGCGGAAAAAAAGAATGAGGCATTTGGAATGCGGTGTTGAGAAATAAGAAAGGAATCGCTAGGAATGGCTGACAATCAAAACGAGGGTGTCTTTTTTGTCAACTGGATTTAATGACTGTGGTGACAGGTTAATGAGATGGGCTTTAATCTAAGGACTTTAAAAGACGTTGAATATAGACGATCAGTAACTACGAGCACACAAAAAAACTGTGCAAACGCTCAATAACCGCCATAGTGGTGGTGGTAACCACTTTCCATCAGGTAGCCAATTTTTTTTAAATGTTATTCGACAGTCGAACAGGCATGCGGGCCACCTGATAGCAAGTGGTCACCGCCGCCTATGGACATCAGCATCACCAGGAGCGCTAGCAATGCGTTGCGCGCCTCCAAGGACTCCTGTAATACCTATACCTCTTGAACGATAGTGGCCGTAGTGGTAGTATGACATAAATAGACAGGTCTTCGGTCACTCCACAGACAGGCTCTCCTGTATAGCGACAATGGCCTGTTTGTGGCAGCCCTGTCCAGCAGTTGACTGATACATAATAATAATTATCTTGGCGTTATTGTTCCGGTTGTTATCCCGCACGCAAGGGCCCGGGTCCGCCCTGACCATCATCCAAAATTTGGCCGCACCATCATTTACCAGTCTCGTGGTTAATAAATAATCCTGAGGGCCAGTGCCGATACTTCTTGACCCATGAAGTTTTATGGCTGGCCCTATCTCCCTCTGACGTTGGCAAGAGCGCATTGTAAGACGGCCTCCCTCCGGCCTGGTCGAGTGGCGATTTGCGTAATCCGATTGACGAGTAGACGCGTTGCTAAATGAGTGGTGCAGGCTGGTTTTTTCCATGGGTGCAGGAGGCCATTAAGTATGACTGGAATCGGAACATTTTCGTAAATACGACCCTGTGTTAACTAGCGTTACTCCGTGGTATTGTCTATAACTACATGGTGGCAGATAGGAACTCTCCGTTAATAGTAGCGTCATGTAATGATTCTGACGGAAATGATGAGGAACATTGTATTATACCACTGATACAGCGGGGTGCGACGCCTAAGGTCGCAGGCATGAAGTCAGCGGCAAAGGAGCGTACAGCGGGGCGGCAACGCAGATCCTAGCAGCTACTAATTATTAATTACGAATCCTAACTTTGCTAGTGGTACAGATACAACACTTAGGTAACTAACTTGATAACTTTTGTAACATAACGTATTTATTTTATCTTGTGAACAATACACTGTTAAATAATTAAATAAAATTAGTAATATTTGTGGTATTTATTATTGACAAAATGTGTAAAAAATTCCTTGGCCGCAAACAGTCTCTTTCGCAGTGTCCGTTTCTATATTGGTCCCTTTCACAAACGGCCCTCGTGGCCTAAAGAGGATTTGGTCTACTTTCCTTCAACATCCCGCTGTATCCACTTGTATTTCCTACCTCGTCCACTCTCCCATGTCTTCTACTATCGCACCACGTCCACTCACTTTCCATTCTCATTTGGTGAAGGGGGCCGTTTGTAAAAGGGACCATTATAGAAACGGACACTGCGAAAGAGACCGTTTGCGACCGAGGAATTTCTTACACATTCTTTCTTACGCAATCAGCTCAGTTCCTCTGTTCATGGAGTCGCAGAGGACAGATGGTAGTCGCTCCACTCTAATTACTTGGGGTCGTATCGCCGATCTCCGATAGTAGCCATCTTGAACCAAGTGAGTATCGACCAAACCCAGCAAGGCCAGCTCTGGATTCAACCTTTTTGCAATTGGTCCTTACTCAATTGCACCAAGATGGCGGCATACTATCGGAGATAGGCGGCACGGCTGCTGACCTTTCAAATGGTTGACCATGGTCAAGGCAGGTCCAGAGCTCTCGCGCGCTAGAGCACAACCGGGATATTGATGCTAAGATAATTATGGAAAGTTAATGATGTAGGCAAGTTGACTAAGTAAGCAAGTTGACGAAGTGGGAAAGATGACAAAGGAAAGTGGTCGAAGTACTCTTGGTTAGCGGAGTGGTTAATATTAAACCTGTTACAAAAAAACACGATGTAGGCTAGGAAACAATTAAAAACACACAAGTAAATAAAAAACAATGTATTTCTGCTTTTCGTACAAAGGTGAGGCTGGGCACGGCTCGGGAGTAGAGTGATCGTTAAATAAATGCATTCGACATTATAAATAATAAGTAAGACACTGTTCGTTCTTAAAGTTAACAGCGGAGGCACCGCATTACTTGAAGATCTTGCCCTGGTTGAACTTGCGGCCTCCCTTGTCCGCGCCGCTCCACGAGAAGTAGTCCTTCACCAGCTTCTTGGTCTCCGGGCTGGCCGGGTCCAGCCTCTTCCAGTCGTACGACTCGTAATCGATCTGGGGGTAACGACATTGTCACTAACTGGTTTAAAAAATTATTGTGGCGAACATAATTACACTATAGTTCATTCGCGATAAGAAAATAGTGAGTTATTGTTTGTCGCCGGCCGTCCGACCAATTGGGTCGCAACAAATTAGAACGATAAGTTCTTAGTGACTAGTTGATGGCAGAAAATAACATAAATGAATACTTCGCCGGTTGGAATAAATAGCAAATACTAGACAGGCGCTAAGCAAATGTATATAATATATCCTTGACTTATTTTTAATTTGAGACAATTCAGTTTATTTTTATCTACTAATAAACTTATTTTTTCAAATATAATTTGGTTGTCATTTTACTCCACTACGGAAACACCTATACTCACTATTTTCTTAAGCGAATGTAATATAATCGTCGGTAAATAATAGACAACGACAAATATCGGCTTCACGACACTCCACGAAGCCGAACTAGTCGATGTGCGATATTCAGTTGTACAAATATTGAATAATAAGAAGATGAACTGTGTAGAATAAACATGAACAATACATACACAACTAAATAGCAAAGTTCCATTTTTCGTCAGTCTGTTTTTCCGCTTCGTTTAAACCACGCTACGGATTTTGATACGGTTTTCACTATTTTACTTGCATATTATAGAGTAGAGGAAAGCCGAGTACACTCGTGTTTAGGTCCGGATCGCGTCCCGCAGATCTCACTTGCGAAGGATTTGTCAGGTTCAGAAACTAAGTCCTGAATGAATGTTCGCCGAGCGTAGTTGGTAGGGCGTGGTACTTCATTCGGCAGTTTCGGTAGTAGCCTCTAGCTAGGAGCTCATTAAACAACCTGTCAGTACGGCCGTAGCCATATATTTATTCGACATTACTATGACCGCGAATTCATGTCCGAGGGGCATGCGAGGTAAATATAGAGTGACTTAAATAATTCTTGATAAACCAGTTTTACTATGGCAACAATTCGGAAATCAATCGCGAAAAAACAATCAGCATATTGGCAGAATGCCATTTTGTATAAAACAGCCGATGTTTTTTGTAAAATTTTGTTATCACGAACACAACATGTATTGCTCTTGGTATCAAGAATAGATTTAGAATCACCCTACACGTGTAGTCTCTGCGTACCTGCCAGTCTGGCGACAGCGGGAAGGCGAGCTCCTGTCCGCGCCACACCCACACGCCGGAGATGGTGCTGTTGTTGTCCTCCCCGAACAGACAGACAGACGCGAACGCCTGCTTGCGCATCTTGTCTAGTCGCTGGAACATGCCTGCAATCAAGGATGACACCGTGTCACTTCAGTTTCAGTTTCTTTTATAGTCGTTTCCGGCGAAATTGTCAGTGAAATCGATCCATAGCGACTACTCCACTGCCCCTGATGGTCGGAACCCATCGGCTACGTTCGGCTAGCGCTCGGAGATCGGCGCGATTTGCATCTTGGCTAGACATAACTTTGTCTCGCTTGTCCTATTGTAAATCCAAAGAGCTAGAAAGATTTACCTAGCTCTTGAGCGCGTGACAAAGGCCGTCATGCTACTGATGCTGATACTAACAAGTTCATAGTTACTGTTGATAATCAGTTGATAGAAAGTAAAGGCGTCTGCTTACGACACTGCGGCAAAACCGATCTAGGAGGCAGCTAGACAGCTTGATACTAATCCTTACGCAGTATTAAAAAAGTCGCTTTTTGAATGCGTCGGTGAGCCAAAGTTGTACCTCGTGAGCGAGGACATTAACGTCAAGATGATTAATATTAATTTTTACTGACCTGTGATGAGGTTACAGCTCATGAAGACCTTGGCGAGCTCCTCGGGGTACTTGTACTCGGCGAACCAGATGGAGTAGTGCTCGGGGTCGAACTTCTCCCAGAAGTAGGGGATGGACTTCGCCTCGTCCTCGTTGGAGTAGCAGCGCTTGAAGTCGTCCATGTTGAAGGTGCTGCAATTGGGGTGGCAAGTAAAAAAGGGGTTATTAAAATGTACAACTACAAAGGCAAATCAAGGTGAAATGAATTTTTGCTAGCTTTATGACTGCTTACAGTATTGTGTATCTGCCGGTGAGTATAATCTCCAGTGCTCCATGGGGAACTATTGCCCATTTACTGCCAGAGAAACGTGTCCGCACCATCAGTAGGCTAATTAAATAACGCTGTTGCCAACTATTCTCTGAGTTCAATGACTGAAATTGTTACTTTTGCGATTATGTATCTTCTATATGGGTTCAGTTGCTAACAAAGTTCTCTTGCAATATACTGAATTGTTAAATTGATCATATGTAATCGCAAAAGTAACAATTTCAATCAGAGAACTGGCAACTGGAAGTCTGGCAACAGACTTACGCAATTAGCTGTGACCTGTGTGTAGCTGTGAGTTGGTGACCTGCTCGCTGCTCGTTTGCTTCCTTGTATTACCAAAAGTAAAATGAAATATGAATGTACCCTTTAGGCATGGTGTCGAAGGGGTCCTTCGCCTCCTTAGGCTTCTCGAGGTCGAAGTCGTCGCCGCCGTCGTCCGCGGGGGGCTTCTCCTCCTTCTTCTTGGCGGGCTGCTCCTTCTTAATGTCCTTCTTCTCCTTTTTGTTGCCACCATCCTGATGAGTGATGTTTAGTTTAGTATGTCTATCAGTATGCCCAGTGATCTGTTATCTGGATAGTCAACTCTAACAATTTAATATCTCTTGATATCTTCAGAATTACAATCAACAGAGTCAGCAAACTCTTTAGTTTCTAGTTTTTTATTACAAAGAAAACCAGTTGTCACTGTAAGTAGGGTGACTGGACAACAAACGCCCTAAACGGATTACATTATTCTTCAAGTCATAATATAAAAATAGCTTAGTACCCTGACTCCCCCAGCTTACCACTCGTAACACCCAAAGCCACCACACTACGTACCTTCTTGGAGATGTCCTGGAACTTCTTGGGGTCGTACGCAGGCGCTGCGCTGCAGAGCGTGACCGTCCCCAGCACGGCCTTGACGGCGGGCGCGGCCGCCAGCGTCGCGAACCACCGCGACACGTTGCCCAGAGACGCGCGGAGGGAGGGCTCCACCACATGCTGGAATATTATTCATTATTATAACACCTAGTAAGTATTTATAGTACCTTCTATCTACTCGAAGCTGGATTCTACTGAAGGTGTGTGATATAAACAACACCAAGTCATCATCATCTCTGCCATTGGATATCCATTGCCAGACATAGGCCTCCCTCCACACCATCCACTATGCCATTTGCCTACGACATACATTAGCTTACAGCTACTGGTGTATAGTAAATAATAATGATTTTAGTTTAATAATTGTAAATTTTTTTTCTTTCATCCATTTTCAATCAGCCAGTATGCTATAAAGAAATTTGTTGACATCATAATAGATATTGAAGATTTAGCACATCCTATGATGTGACATCTCACTCATAAGTAAGTATAAGCTAATTTCAGCTAGTCTTGTTCTCTTTAATCAGAATACACTATTGTCAGTATCCAAGAGCGGTCAAGCCAAGTTTTTATGGCATTCCAGGCTGTCTTTGTAGTCATACTTGTAATAAAAAAGGTTGGAGCATTATTTTACCTGGAAAGAGTGTAGGAGTGTGCTGAAGACAATGATGTCAGCAAGGGTCACCCTCTCCGTGACGAGGAAGGTGCGTGTGAGCAGATGCTTGTCCAGCAGCTGAAGGGCAGCGGTCAGGTCGGCCTTCGCCCTCTCCACACTCAGCTTGTTGAATTGCATGATGCCGAGGTACGGGAACACCCAGGCACAGGAAGCGGGCAGAAGCTCGCTGTCCGCCCACGAGGCCCACTGCAGCACGCGCGCCTGCGTGGCCGCGTCGCCGCCGCGCAGAGCTGCATTGCTGACTGAAATATAAATGATACTTTTTATTTGATCAAATCTACATACTTAGATAAAACTTTATGTTCGTGCACATAGGGTAGGGTAGGGGAGGGTAGCATTGGGTAGGGGAGGGTAGCATAGGGTAGGGATAGGGTAGGGTAAACGAGGGTCGGGTAGAAACAGAGAAGTGGGGATAGAAGTAGAGTAGTGGAGAAACACCATATAAACGAAGTTACACAGGGCAGCTTTTTAGTAAATTGATAGACTTTCTTGTTAGGATTTGCAAACGTTTTCAGGAAATGGCTTAATAAGTTTTCTCTTATTTATAATTGTTTATGAAGCAGACAGTTGTGAACAACTATTGGGTTGCCTGTATCCAGCTTTCCACTTCAATCAATTTCAATTTGTAACTTATGAGATAATTAAAAAAAAAACAGTTTAAATGATATGAATCAGATTTTTTGCTCTGTCTTATTATTCTTATCTTTTTATTTGGTACTGGTTATTGTTCAGCAAAAACCAATACAATGTTTTACAAATTACTTTCTTGATGTCTAATCTATTTCTTATTTTGCTGAGCACCTAATTGAATGCTGAAAATATTCTTTGGAACCCAGTTGATGAAGCAACTGTATTTAGCAGTGGCTTGATTGCTAATGTCAAGGGAAATCCCTTAAATTTTTTCAGTTGATTTGGTTGCAGTAAACAGGTACTGATTGGTCATTGATTTTTAAAAAATCACTTGATTTTAATCATTTAAATCACTGAATTTATGGAAAATATTGAAGTAATCTCAACCCTGTTGTACCTAATTAGTTTTTTTCAATTTGTAACATACTGTACTTATTATTAGAAATTTATAGAATTATAACCATACAAAATGACTCTTGGCAAAACTATGGGTTAGAGGATACCAAAGGGTGCAACTCAAAAAGACTTTGAAAAGTCGAGAAAAGGCACCCAAAAGGGGAAGGGGGGGAATTATTGTTCATTTTAGACCATTATAAGAATCTAGAACCAATTTGAACTATTGGTCAATAGTGTACAAGATTTCTGGGGTTCATAGTTTCTCTATGGGAAAATATGAGATATTACCATCATTCAGAAGACATCAATATAGGCCAGTGCTTCCTCTACACTCTTGTATTGGCCAAGTCTCATAGTTTGGCCAGAGGATACGAAAGGTGGCAATTCAGAAAATTTTAAGTCTTTTTGCTTTAGCTCCCCCTTTGCTACATTCCAACCGAGTAATGACACAGAACTTCTCCCATTGTTGCCTCAGCACTGTTGTAAAGGTTAAGCAATATGTGTGTAAACTTACCATAGTATGCGATGGCATTGCTTTCTGTCAGTAGCACTTTCCCATCAGCGCTTTCAAATGCTGGAACCTAAAATACACACAGAATTACACGTCACCATCACTACCATATGCAACCATGTCACTTAGTATATCATCAACAAACGACACTCACTTTCCCTGCTGGGAATTTCTTCAGGAATTCATCGGACTTATTAGTTTCTCCGAATACAAAGTTAGGCGCTACTTTGACGTCGGCTCCGGAGTACTGTGCGGCGATCAACGCCTTGTAAGAGCGGAAGTTTTCCGGATAAGTGTAAAGTACCTGAAAAAATATGAGCACATCAAATAAGAGCTATGGTTTTTCTTATGTGTTTATTCACTAGATAACAAAAATCTCATCGATTAGGTGGATAATTCATGGTTAAATTCGACCTACCCCGGCTGCCATCGTTGACTTTTTCGGAAAGAGAAAGACAGAAGGGAGATATTGACAGCTTTCAACAATCAGCTGTCAATTGTCAATCAACTGACTGTCACAATTATTTCTGAACAAACTTCGTAAACAACCATGTTAATAAATGTATGATTTTAAATGCCATAATTATATTTTGGAGGTCTAAGAAGGTCACATTAGTTTCATAATGTGATTCATATTAATTTGTCACAACCTGCAGCGTCTGTCACTTGGTTCCAGTATTGGTCACAGGATCAGATAAGTTTGTGTCACTCTAATATGAATAAATATGAAATTTTAAAATGGCTTTTTTACACCCCCTGAATGTGTATTCGTATGTATACATGATATTACTTAAAAAATTTCGCGTTTACGTAGAGTTTTTATATATAATTATAAATTTTCATTGAACTTTAGTGTATCGGGCACCGTAAACTCATATTTTCCGGCTCGCCATCCATGCTACAAAGCAACCGAAAATATATTTTCCAGAAAATAGTTTGTGCAGGTAAGTAAAAGTAAGGATCTACTAATAAAATAAAATAATATTTTTTATCATCAACTTTTTGAGCAGTCCAGTCATGGTCCTGAGCCTCTTCACATTTACTAAAATATTTCATAAATATTTTGGGAAAGCTGTGGCAGCGGGAGCTTCTCAACCTTTGCCCTCCTCTTATGCTGTTTATGAGGATGACAATGATGGAAGAAAAAAGTCAAAAAAGTAGATCAAATCGATGAACGAAGGCAGTTTGTTTTCTGATTTTTAGATTTATTGAAAAATTGTGGAGGTTTCCCTGAATTATTGATTAGGTTTTGCAAGTTATCCATTAAATCTATTTATAAAAACCATCAAAATGGTAAGTACAGCATTCAGCTATTTTTAACTGCTAATCATTGATATGGCGCGGGCGAGGTGTCCTGCAAACCTATGTCGAATGTCGCTTTTTCAATTTTCGTATTGGAAACTAAAATAAAGATACTGTTAGCCCGTTATAACATGTTATTCTTCCTCCTTCAGCAAGTGTCTTGAAACGGGTATTCGACTGAAGACCCATAATTTTTATTTTAGTACTGATCAAGTGTGTACCTACTGTCTTCTCTGTTTACATATTCGCTCGCATTACTTTTACAGGGCAATGAAAACTCGATCCCCATGGAGCTCTGTTCCAACTGTAAGTATCACCCTACTGTCTCTGATGCACTTTGCTGATAAGTAATCACTCTCCTATTCTTGTACTTTTCTATTCTTGCTTGTATCTAATTTCCAAGAAGCCTGTAATCAACTCTATAGGCATTCTAAGCATAATCCTTAATCATTCTAACAATTTTTAACACATGATAATCCCAAATTTTTTGAAGGCTAATGGATTGATTTGTAACTAAAGGCAACATTGTCAATATTGAAGAAAATGTAAAGTGTGATGGTGTTTGTGGAGGTGGTGTGCATATGAAACATAACTGGCGGTTTGTTTTCAGCGCGTGTTAACTGCATTGATTTTAAGGTGGAGAACTGTGAGTGCGTAGTGTCGCCGCCGATTGTCATCGCCATGTTAGATAGAGCAGACGCAGACGCATTGCACGCACACCAGCATATATACTCCACTTGTCTTTTTATATCCAGAACAATTTGACATAGAATAAAATTCTCAAGTTAAACTCAGTGCAGTTCTGCAATGTCCCTGCAGCCCAACCGAATGACAACTCTGCACGTTGCATCGGACCATTTGACTGAACTTGTTGTCTCATGATGAAGTTCAAAATCAGTGACATAATATGTTTAACTGAACTCAATAATGCTAAAACTATCTAGTTGGCATATTTTTTGACAGTTTGCTTAATATCGATTGATTTTTGCTCTATTGCACAAAGAAGATATTATAAACACTGTCTCTTATATATTTATACATATTTTTATTCTATGTATTTTATGCTCCGAATACCTGCTTTTCTTGTGTGATGTCTGTTAAATGCAAACTCCTCTATCCTCAGTACATGGTGTTTTGAGCCAATATTTGACCCACTTCAGCCACATAGACCACATTTTTGAAGGAGTAGCCATCTGAAACACCTTGTACTTAATTGTTATAAAATTGTTCTGGATCCCCTTGTTTGGCCGGGTAGTGGCAGGTAGTTGGTGTCCTTGTTGGTAGCCGGGCGCGACGGGCCCGCGAGACAGCTCGCGTGGCTGCCTCACATACTAATATTTTAATACTACTAGTTACTATATTTTTTACTGGACTAGCATGTTTAATATGTTTTTAATTTCAGCCCTTGACTTTGTATCAAAATATGTAGAGTAGGATTCTGAAGATTAAATGTTAGTTTAGCAATTTAGGAACTTACAAGGACTTACTGACTGCTGTGTGTAGTGACAATATAGATGAGTTTTATTATTTCGGAACTTGCTCGCATTGATTTCAAAGCCATTCTGAATGACTTCAGTAGTTGACTCGGACTCGATCATAACAGAGATAACATTTCTGAAATGATTCCTATTGGATGTATTTATTTTTGTCTTTTATACATGACTGAAAATCGACCATTCTACATTAATGTTACATGGCTTTGCACTCTCAAAATACGCTTTTTATGTGTTAGAATGATGTTCAAAACTCGTGACTAAACACTTAATGCTGACAATGGGCCCGCGCATATTCATGAGCGGCGGCGGCGCCGGCGCTGCCGCGTTTTCGTCACGATGTTTTCCACAGAGCTAGTGGTCCTAGACGTGGGTAGTCACCGAACATATGATCACATGATCACCATCGTCATGTTATGATTTGTTTCGCCAGTTCTGTTATAGAGAAACTACACTGTTTTAATCTGAATGTACATACTGACTGTTTTGGCTGGGACGTTTGTTAGAAACGCTGTGCCGTCGATGCCGCTCCATCGATACACCCCTATTTTCTTTACCTCTGTTATACTGATATAGCGTCTCGATAGAGTTCGTAATGGGTTGTATCGATCGCTGCGGCGCCGGCGGCGCGCAGGCGGTGGTCGAGCTAGAAACACTGCAGCGGTGTGTCGTGACGCGTCGAAAGTATCACTCTGTATGCTCGGAAGTGACGGCAACGAGTTCGCTACTCCGGGTGTCGGGGGTGTCCATAGCTCACTCACCAAGTGCATCTTACGTTTGCATTCCTCTATAATAAAAAACGAAGCATCGAATATGCCGTCACGGTAGCAAGGTCTGAGCATACAGAGTGACGGGTCCGCGTCACGGTGCGCCGCCGCGCCCCCGCCTCGGCCGGGCTGTCGGTCTGACGGAGGTGCTGGACTGCCGCCAGTCGACGCGGACGAGATCCGGCGACTGGGGAAGCGGTTCCGGAAGCTGGACCTGGACAACTCGGGCGCGCTCTCGATCGACGAGTTCATGTCGCTGCCGGAGCTGCAGCAGAACCCGCTCGTGCAGCGCGTCATCGACATCTTCGACGCCGACGGCAACGGCGAGGTGAGACCACACTCTTCATATCGTTACGTATTTCGCAAATTCGTAGTCCACCGCAGTTTTCAACCGTACGCAGTTCGGATCTCTGCAAACATTAAACATTTTCCGGGATGATAACAAGCCTATGTTCCTTCCTATTATTGAAAGAATTTAATAAATCGGTTCGGTATCTACTCTCGTAGATTACCCTCAACATGCAAATTACAAAATGTTTCCTCTTTATAAAGGAAAGGTATTCGTTATTACCTTAAAAACAAGCCTACATCTTTCTCATCGCATTCGCGACCCTCCATATTGCAGATGTCCACGGGCGGCAGGGCTCATTTACCATCAGGTAGCCTGCATGCTCGTTTGCCTCACTCTATTATTAAAAAATAAACAAAAAAAAGCTGGGCATCTAAAATTCCACATTGTGTGTTTTATATTATGATTCAAATTAAACTGCCAGAAACTTATCTGATTCGGTGGTGTCAAAGCCAATAATAGCGTTCAGCAACGGCAAGGTTGCAGATAAATTTGTGACAAATTAATATGGATAATAATATGAAACGCTTCTTCTCCATTGAGCCAATTTATGAAAGCTATATGAAATACTAATGTAGCCTCTTTAGACCACCTGTAGCCGTATTCACAATGGCTCGGAAATGGGATCGGATACGGAATCGACAAAGGACCCCGCAAAAGTTCTTAGGAAAATGTGGTTTCAGTTAATTTTGAAGAAATTTTCATATGTTCTAGAGAGTAGGTAGAGTTTCCGTGGAATCAATCGGGATTCTGAATAACAGTTTTCGAATCGATCGACACGGATTCGCCGCTCACGAATTTCGTGTCGAATCGTTTGGAATCGGATTCGAATCATTATGAATATAGCTACTGATCTGCCAAATCCTGGATCACGTTAAGGCGGACCCGGGCCCCCGTGCGCGAGACAACAACTGGAACATTAATGCTAAGATGATTATTTTTATAAACACTCATAAGCAGACAGCCCGCCGCGTGGAGAGCTTGTAACTATCGCCCATAACAATACAATGTAGCGTATTTGATAACTATCGCCCATAACATATACCATAAGCGCCTATTTGATAATCATTGTCAGTCTACAACTACATCATCCCATTGTTGGATATGGGCTATCCAAATCTCCATAAACGTCTCCCCAGGCCCTTCATCTCGAGGCTTGACGGACGAGTTGAAGATCGCAGTGATTGAAATATTCCAAATATTTGTGGAAGGTATTGGAGGACACCACACTATTTACAGCGTGAAATACTTGCTCAGTGACATAATTATTGCATTCCAATAATTATTATATTATGACATCTCAAAAGATAATTGTATTGACATTTGAGTTCTCGTCTCATTTAATAAACGTACCGAGTGATACATTCAATGTAACTTAAAAGCAGTACCTACATAAAAACACTCATTAATCATCTCCCGCGTTACACATAAATGCTAGACACTTATCGCGTGGCTACTATATAACTATTGTGTGCGAAGTAGAATCACAAGTAGCTGTGTAATTGTTCTACACTGTTACGCTAAGGCCAAGGCAGGTATTATGTTGAACGGCTCCGTTCAATTGATTGCATTGTTGGCGCGCAAACAAACGTCAGCGGCGGTTATCGCGCCGCCGCCGCCGCCGCCGATAGCAGACGCAACTGTTATCTGTTTTGTTTACAAATTACAAATAACAATGGCGGCTTAATATTGTGTGCTTTTAACTTTTTTACAATGCTAAGTACACTAATACTTAACTGGACGAATATGCAGAATAATTGCAGCGATTCTGACACACCTTACCTCTTCCGCGTTCGTACCTTCTCATGCAGGCCGTGTGGTCTCCGGCTAATAGCCCGTAGCTAATAGGCGGTCGCCGGTGAATATAATGTAGCATCAACATCATATCTCATCGTATTAGCGTAGCGTAAAGATGCTCACTGTTAGGCATAGGTCCCCCAGAGATTTATTTTATTTATTTATTTTGCTTTATTTTATTTACTTAAGGAATACCAACAACAATATAAAATAATACTGGCAGCGCAGAGCCAATACCTATTGGGGACAACAAACAGTTTTACAATGTATGTAGATCAAAATACATAACACAAAATTGTTTAAGTTTAAGTAAAACCAGCCACGTTATCGCTACAAAGACCGGCTCTGTGCCTTGCTCCAGCTGGTATTTGCGATCTTTACCATGTCGTCGTTCCACCCTGTGGGACGCTGCGTCTTCTGGTATGTGGTCGCCACCCGAGAACTTTACTGCGCCATCGTCAATCTGTTCTGCGAGCTATGTGCCCTGCCCACTGCCACGCAAGCCAGGCAATTCTACGGGTTACCCTCGAGACCAAGTCTATTACCTTCATCTACTTCTAAGTACCTATTTCCAACACTTCGATCTCCGACCCGCCTGTCAAGCGTCTACATTATGGCTATGTTTCCACTAATGTAGCAGTAGTAGTCTAGCAGTGCAGTGGGCTGTTAGGGTATGTTTATGAGTGCGCTGATAATGACCTAATAAGTGTTTAAGTTAAATATTTTTTTTAAATTCCAGGTGGACTTCAAGGAATTCATCCAGGGCGTCTCCCAATTCAGTGTGAAGGGGGACAAGCTCTCGAAGCTGCGCTTCGCGTTCCGCATCTACGACATGGATAACGACGGATTTATCTCCAATGGCGAGCTCTTCCAGGTAACAAGGGATTGATGCATACATGTGCCTGCGGAAAGGATGCGCACGAGCGTTGTCAGTGTCGTTCTCGTATGATTAAATACGAGACCGAAGAGAGGTGCAGAGGTTTTAAGAGAGGGTAGGACACAGCGGTATATCCCGTCCGAATTGCAGTTGCCCGACGTAGGAAGTAACGCCACCTTATGGGGTACTGCAGCCAAACAATACTATTTTAAATAGTATTCCTCTCAGTGATTAATGTCTCCAATGCTCAATGGGCTGGGGATATGTGGCGGGGTGGGGGAGGCGCATTTGCGTTAGGGTTTTAGAGCTGGGCAACGTATTCGCGATACCCCTGATGATAATGATGTCTATTGGCAGCGGTAGCCACTTTCCATCAGGTGGTCCGAATGCCTGTTACACATAAAAATAACCCAAACTAGCCGATTTGCATATCTTTCCGCCGATTTGTGTACCTAAAATCTCTCCCATGGGGGTAGGGAGAGATCCCCCTTAAAACTGTGTCTCTTCCATGTAACACGTCATTTCAAGTTTGTAAATAAAATAAAATAGTTCATTTGCAAGAATACAGTAGTTGATAATACAGTTCTTAACATTAATACAATGGTAGGTATTCAACTTGCATGCGAGTGTGCAAACATTGTAAATCGATGTTATTTGTTGTTCAAACTTAGGTAGGTCAAAATTCTAGGTATAAGAAGACTACGCTAAGTCCGAATCGCTTATGAAAAAAAACATATCTGTATGGTAACTTATGCCAAGATTTTAAACGTCATTCACAAAAGTCATAACAAACAATTTGATTTCGGTAGGATTGTTTATTTTCTTGAGTTATAAAAAATATTATTATATAATGGGTAAAACAATAAAAAAGGATGTGCGAGAAATAATTTTCAGCATAATTTAGACAAACTAAAAGTACAAGTTCAAGCCAAATAACTGAATGTTTACAAGAAGGACTGACAAGGACAGATTATCCCCAGATTATTGCCATATCCACATTTTGTAATTTTTACTACTGTCTGTCGGACTATCGTGTATATACGGACTTATCGTGGTCCTATTGTACTCCTTAACACTATAAAAGGAATGGTGGAGCAATCAAGCAGTCAATTTAGATTTGAATGAGTTCCCAGTCATCAACTTTCAAGTCTTCAGGAAGATGATTATATAGAGCTCCACACACATGTGGTACACACAGTGTAAGGATGGATGGATGTTTATTTGTTGCTCCTTCACGCATAAACTACTGAACTGATTTATTTATTAAAAAAACAATTTTACAGTACTTTAAATTTTATATTTTTTCAGTGAATTGGTTATACTTTTAATTAACCAGTTCACTGAAAGCTGAACTATATATTTGTATTACAAAAGCTAGTATGTACTACAAGTGCATTGCCCCACCAGGTCCTGAAGATGATGGTGGGCAACAACCTGAAGGACACGCAGCTGCAACAGATCGTGGACAAGACCATCCTGTTCGCGGACAAGGACGAGGACGGCAAGATATCCTTCGAAGAGTTCTGCAACGTGGTGGGCAACACCGACATCCACAAGAAAATGGTGGTGGACGTGTAAACGCGTGACCTGTCTCCTAGCTAGAACACTATTGAAATGCGGCGGCGTCGGCGGGTCGGCGGAGCTTGGTCACATTACGGGGTTTGGTCATACGAATTGGGGAGTGATTTCGTTGTTGGTTGTTGTATGATATATTTGTATGGTGAAGATGGGTTATTTATTTTGAAGTTCAGTTCGCAATGTATACAAAATTAACCTTTTATGGTCATGAAGTGTCTCAGGTTTATTTTGTGATGCTGAGAATCCTGAGACTGGATGAACAGTCTCGGGAGCCCACCCTGTGACGGTATTTTAAAAATCTTAAAGTTATATCACTAATGACCAAATTGCAATGTATGGAAGCTAAAGACAATGACCAAACAACACTGTCATATGACCAACCTCCCCGGCCCCAGGGAGGGTCGTAGCCTCCCTCCGGCGCCCTCTCGCGACCCCCTTTCGTAGTTCATCTATCATACATAACTCTCCTACTGTAAGATATCTCTACATTAAAAATATTATTATTATATTATATATTATAGTTATACGGATATATAGACAAACTTCTATTGTAGAGTAAATCAATTTTTTTTTAATTTTGTTGCAATAATTTTAGTTGTTATTTAGTATTTTATTTGTGGGTAACAACCGTCGATGCGGCCCGCCGCATGTTCACTACTCTACTATACAGATCTTAACGCGTTATCCGAATTTTTTATACATGTATAATGAAATGATAAAAAGAAGTTTTAAACTTAGCTTGTTGTAGGGTTGTCTTTTTAACTGTAATTAATATTTTTAGTATATTTACGAGAGATTGTTTGTTGTATGTGTATTGCGTACCGTATTACGTCACTTCCATCCGTAGCGACACATTCACTACTGTACATAGACATCGTTGGGCATCGCTGACTATCGTTCTCGCCACCATGAAGTAGGGTAATTGTCGAGAGTTTCAGGAGTCTGTTGAGTGTGACGTCATCGTTGGCAGGTGTTGGCGGCCTTGGCCAAGCGGCCCGAGTAGCCCGATCCTGCCCCGCCCCCCCGCCCCGCCCCTTCCCCTGGCCCCAGTCCGAACGTTGCCCTATTGCTATTGCGTAAGAGTATTTTTTATATTATCGTTTAGTTGTCGGTTATCACCCCAGTAAGCCGTCTCGTACGGCCGTGCCATCGCCGTAGTCGCCGCGCCATGTTAGCGATCACAAATGAACGCACGCGAATCTTAAGTATCTAGTCACAGCTGTTGTGCATTATCATGTTGTTAATTATACAAAAAAAAAGAAGTATATTTTGTACATATCGTTGTAGCGACGCGGCGCCGCTCGCGAGTCGCGACCCGAGCAGCGCGCGAGTGTCCGGATGCGTGTGGGAGTTGCTTTGTTTTTGAATGCCAGCGTAACTGCGGGTACAAAGGCTAGTATTACGTAATTTTTAATCGTAAATCCTCAAAATTTATTAATTAAATTATGATTAATTTGACTCGGCTGGGCGGCGGCGCGGTTTCGCCTTTCGGCTGAATCGTTGGACGCTTCCTGCTGTGGTGTTGTCACTGGAGGACGTGTCACTGCCGGGCGCGCCGTCGGGATGCTAAGCACGCTTAAGTATAGTTGGTAGCTCGTTCCGATCGCCAACCGCGACCTTTTGCATGTAGCCTAATTCTGGGGCAATCCACTAAACAGTCGAACATTGGTGTCTAAATGATATTCGCATTGTCCTTTCGAGTGGCTTAATGCGTTGACTTATTGTCCCAGCAACGGGGAGGCTACACTAAAGCTATATGGCGCCACCAGCGACTGAACCCAAAAGCTGTTGATTGGTTGAAGTTTAACTTGACATACTTGTCAATTTGACAAGTAATTGATCAATCAAGAGATTTTGTTGACACTCGCTTGTGATGCCATTAGTTATCAGCTTGCCTTCTCATTGGCCCGTGTAAAAGGTAACAGTTGCGGAGCCCCGACGCCGCGCCCGCCGCCGCCTCCCCGCTACAGTCATAATGTATATCTACTATGAACGTTGATGTTGTGCCGTCTGTTCGTTCGTTTCCATCAGTAGGTAGCGTGTCCTCTAATTAAGTCTACTTCAAAGTGGAACTGAATATTTTATTAAATTTTCAAATTTCCCTTGTGGTTTCATTTTATTCACACAATTGCTTGCAGCTGAGTCCATAACAAAGCAAGCACATCTAAGACCTAAGATTTTTATGAGATTGTACTGAAGATGTGGTGAATCCCTAGTAGTAGGGCCAACATGAGTTTCAAATCAAACAGTTGATTTAATTATGTTAACTGACCGTACAAAAAAGTGCTGAAGTATAGAGAGAGAGGAAAATAGTTTTTTAAATTCATAAGAGTTACAATGGGCGAGTGGGGCCAATTTTGTACTAGATAATAGTGAAGATGGAGTTGAGTTTAAGTAAAATAAATCAATATAAAATATGTACAATTTTATTAACAATTACATTTAATCTACCTACTTATGCTAAACAACAATTTTAAACAAATCTAGATGCAATAGCCAGTAGCTTGGTATAGTCTGCCCCTTTGGCATGTGTCCGCTCCTTGAGTATGGTGCGTAGGATGGTGGGGATGGGTACATGTATTCTGGTACCCAGGGGTGTGCCATTATCATCGATGAGTACCACATTATTGCTGTCAAATTTAGGCACCTTTACATTCTGGGTTTGTTTGAGGCCCACTAGGATGCCCTTTTTTTTCTGGCCCTTGATTGCTACCATTACTCTGTCTCCAATATAGCCCACACCTGCAAAAACAAAGGTATTGTAATACTACACAATAATATACACAATACATACTTCCAATATTAGAAATATAGAAGAAGTTGTTGCAGTAAAACAAGAGACTATTAGACAACAGTTTAGCTAGTTGCCTACCTAAGCTATCGGTGGTAAAGCGCACAGAGATTTAAGAGGACTATTTGGTTTCAGAAACTTATAAATTATCATTAATTAGACTCTCATTGCGCAATTGAATCAGAAATGAGATCCGCAGAGGTCACTAACATACCTTAATGTACACTCATTTGGCAATGGGCAGGGCACATAGCTGGCTGAACAGATGTTCGATGAGGCAGTAAAGTTCTGGAGTTGCGACCACGTACAGAAAGACGCAGGCCTCTGTGAGAAGCCTATGCCTAGCAATGGGTGTTTTTCGGCTGATAACGATCACTTACGTTTCTTATTGTAGACACAGATGACTTTGGGAGGCTTTCCTTCTGCCATGGCTCTCTTGCCGATCTCAGAGTTGTCGACAACCCGCAGTCGCGTCAGTAGCTGCACCTCATTGAGCTGCGACGTGGTATGCAGAGACCGTGTGACATTGCCCAGGCTCAACTGGTTTATTATACTCCTAAACATTTTGTACACAAATTATAAGCATAAACCCCTCTTTTGTATTTTGTTCAAATTTGAGGTTATGTTTTTGGTTGATCATAAAATCACTGACTACTAATTTTGGTTTCGTAGTTTTCGACAGTATTGATTGACAGTGACAGCCCACACACGGACTAGTAAACATAATCACAATACTCACCTTGTACATGAACCACTCGACAGATGGCGTTAACATTAGGTATATTCATATTTAAAAAAAATTCTGTGTATATGCTGTCAATATTCTGTAATTCTAGGAATAGCTCAGAAAGAGAGAATAGAAAAAAATGTTGGCGTCAATATCTCGGTTCTGCTCTCACGAGCGAGGGCCCGTAGATTTCACCAAGATCCAGGATTTGGCAGAACAGCTGCCATCTGACGTCCGTGTCCCCGATAACAGGATACTGTGTGGGGACTACCCTAGACACAGATTCGATCGTAGGTATACATTCGGTCGCCTAAATGTGCAGGTTTCATCACGATGCCTTACCATAAGAGTATTGTTGTGGTTAACAAATAGGTAAGTACCTACATATTTTAATTTCTGTTTGTTCAACATAAAGTTAGGTACATTAGTTGAACATCAAGAGTTCTTGATGTTCAACTAATGTACCTACCTAAAAGTCATCGGGTGTCCAACCCGCTATATAGCCATTGACCCCGACGCTCTCAGAGAAGGAAGAGGAAAATGAAAATGCTGGGAAAATCTATAAGTTCCTTAGGGGTGTATGAGAACGAATAAATATCGGCTGAAATAATTCCTCGTTCCGATAAGGAACATCATTCGTCATTATTGGAAACTATAAAAAGTCCCGACGATGGAATAAAATAGCAGTAGGTAATTAAAAAAAACAATATTAATAATTGATTTAAAACTTCATGCACTGTTCCGTACAATTGCGGGCTTAAAGCTTTATAGCTTTCTCTACCATGTATGTTACCATGTAATTTAAGTAGATAGGTACCTATACGAGGTCACAGGAAAATTGGAAACGATCATGGAAGGGAACGAAATGTATATCCCTCCTCCTTTTTACTCAAGTAGTTTTGTATTTTTTTGTCTTTCTTTTCCTGCACCGCCTACCTTTTTCAGGCTTAGATTATCCCGGTTGACTGGTAGATAAGGCTATTTTAGCTTTAAGTCCGCCACTGTACTTTTGTGCATAAAGCTTTAATAAATAAATAAATAAATAAAAACGAGGGAGCTAACTCGGTTATGTACGAGTTACTAGGGGTTTATTTTTATGGGTTGTAGAGCGGTCCCCTGGTCTGATTTAGGTTGGTCTGCCGTCTCTCAGTTGTTGCGTCTTCGAGAAAGTACAGTTACAATTTAAGCTACCTTAATTATTTTTGCATTCCATTTGCATGAAATGTTTGTTAAATCACCTACATTTCATAAGTTGGTCTCTAGTTATGACTATTCATCGTTAATTGGAACAGTCCGCCGTCGCTCGGCCAGCCGCGAGAAGAGTCCCCCGCAGACACCCAAGGGAGACGAGAAACACAAGGTACCGTGTTTTGCATACATCTTTTTTATACCACTAAGGTGGCAAACAAGCTTACGGCCCCGCCTGATGGTAAGCAGTCACCGCAGCCTATGGACATTTGCAATACCAGCGGCATCACCCCCGCGTTGCCGACCCCACATACATTTGATCACGACCTGAGTGGTTCAGTTGCTCAGCATGCCGGTCGCCCCGCAGAGGTCCCGGGTTCGAGCAGAAATTGGAATAATTAATTTTAATTTCTGTTACGGGTCTGGTTGTCGTATGTATAATAAGTATGTATTTAAAAGAAACTATATAAGTAGTTTATCAGTTATCTAACACCCATAACACAAGCTTTGCTTACTTGCTGTGTGAATTTGTCCAAGTATATTTATTTATTTATCAGGTGGTAGGACACATGCATGCGTTAATGCATGAATCGTTGATGTTTAGGGGCGACAGTGGGCTGCTCGTTTCTCACTGCGTAGAATAAAACAAAAGTGTCAAATCCATTGCATGGCTATTGAGATCCAATTGAGATTCAATTGAGCCACTCGTAAAATAGCAGACTTGGGGCCCAAGTCATAAAGATGTTTTGTGCTATCTCCCTGTCTAACAACAACTCCAGTCCCATATCAAACAAATATTTTTTTCTTTAATATTCAGTTTTATTCACTCTCGCTCATTTCATGAAATCGAGAATTAAGCATGGGCATGTTTTTTATTTGTTTTATTTAATTTTTTGTTTTCTAGACTGCAGCACAGATAAAGGTACACTCTAAATTTATTGTTTTTAGACGTTTTATTTTCATTAACATCATACCTATTTATTGTAGACCTTTGCTAATTTCTCGTAGACATTGAAATGTTTGAATGTAATATTGTTTGTTGTATCATATAATATTATGGTATTTAATTTAAGTATTTTAACTTATAGAAATAGTAGTGAAATGAGCTACCAGATATGGCCTCAAGTTACCGTGATATATTTAATATAAAAATAAATAGTTGTACGTACCTCTCGTATTGCAATTTGCAACAAATTATATCTTAATATTTCATAGCCGAAACCGCCGATCAAAGTATCAAAGGTATTTATTTAAATATTTAAAGTCTTTTTTTACTAAAATTTAGCGTAGAGATAGTAGATATAGCACCAACACGTTGGAGTGATGCGTGGTTAAAATTTTAATTTGATGTATTTTCAACACTGCAATCGACCGCCTGCCAAGCGTGAAGGGAAATTTATGCAAAACTTCGCTTCACGCTTGAGTCTTAAGTCTAACGGTAGGCTGTTGATGATTTCGATGTCTAAGTTTGGAGATTCAAAGACATGAATTATATTTCGTCGCTTCATTCTTCAGATATAAGATAATTCACAACGTAGTCCCTTTAGCCTACAAGGTAGCTTCGCACGTTTATTTAAAGTAAAATGGATTTGTTTTCAATCGATCATTTTTTTTTTCGATCCTACGTATCGATACAGCCAGCCGCCATTTTTACGTCATTCCTTTTTCGTGCGAGGTAGCGAGCACATCGTGCACAGGCTGTGATAGTTTTCCCTTAAACTTAGATAATAAAATGTACTACTTTTTTTAAATTTATTAGATACCTATTTTAAAATATTACGGTTTAGCTGTTATAGTGTTATAGGGGAGGACACGAGTTTCTAACAAAACAAAATCCACTTTGAAGCTAATTATATCAGAACCGTAAAACTTAATCCAAAAACGTTCTTCAGATACCTCTACCCTAAATGATTTAAAAGGTTCGGGGCATAAATTCCGGCATCACAGTCATGTGACACTTGTATTTATTCTTTCACGCCCGTTTATGAAAAAGAAGATATATAGGTGTGTAGGTACCTACTTAAGTTTTGTAATTTCGGTGGTGGTGGTCGGTGGTGTAATGGTTAAGAGGTCCGACTCATAAGCGAGAGGTATCGAGTTCGAACACCAGTGCCGTTATGTACCAATGAGTTTTTTGAGTGATGTAGGTACATTAGTTAAACACTAACTGATGTTCTTACGGTGAGGGAAAACATCGTGATGAAACCTGCACATTCAGGCGACTGAATGTATCACCATGATACAATTTGATCAGGTTCCCCTGGTAAAAGTATACGGAGGTCAGATGGCAGTCGCTCCACTGTAATTACCTGATCTGCCAAATCCTGGATCATGGTCAAGGCGGACCGCGGGCCCTCGCGAGAGCACTACCGGGACATTAACGCTAAGATGATAAATCGAATTGTAAGGTTGGCAACTGCCATTTACGCCTTATGCTGTCATTTACCCTTATATTTTTAAAGAGTGTTCATTACTTACTTTCACGAATTTTAGATTTCTTAAATTTTTTTATGAAAACTATACGGCAGTTTATTATAATGATAATCGAAATATCGTTGGGAACATCACGCGATTCGTCTTTAACTTTAAAATTGTCTCTTTTGCGGTGTCATTATCCCGCAAGAAGTTGAAAGGATCGCTAGAATTAAATTGATATCGTCGTTGGCGCGCGGGTGGCGCGGGCGGCGAAGGCAGGCGCTCCAAGTTTCCTGTGAACTCGCGGATTGGGATTCAATTACTCATTTTTATTTGTGTGAAATCAAAGGAGTATTAGATTACGCGGCGGGTATTGATTGCGCGTCGTTAGCCGGCCGCGGCGTGGCTCGGTGCCAATGATTAAAGGCGGTAACCCAATAAGGAAGCGGTGGCCGCTCGGAGGAGCGCCACAAAAGAATGTAGCTCGGTTTACGCCATTACCGGCAGATCTGTAGATGCCTTCCACGAGCCGCGGGGCGCGGGACTGCATATATACTTAAAGGTAGATCGCAACATTAGGCGTCATAAAATGGAAGGCGTCTCCAATAAATTAGTGGATGGTTTTACCGTAATCTACACGTATGGTAGGCGAGTTGGATTAGCCACGGAAGAGAAAACACCAGGAGGTGGGTACCTAGCAGTATTGAAAACACACGACAGAAACACTGCTGTCCACTTTCTGGTCTGAAAAGGTATTTGATTTGCTTTTGACTTTACGGACGCTGCCACAAGTGGAGTCTTTTTGGTTTTTAATTTTATTCGACTGATAGATGTTGTCCACTTGTACTAGCTCTTGCCCGCGATTTCGTTCGCATAAAAATTCGGTTTTATGATTTCGTTTTCAAGGTAGCTTAAACTGGTCTTCATTAATCACAGAAGGACTGCAGACAGGGCAGTGAGGGCTCTCACAGTAGGTATATGCCCCTGTCCTGTCCGGCAAATTTATAAAACTAACAAACAAAACAAAACAGCTCGGAATTATAATCGAAAGGGCAATAACAGGGCACTGCCCTTATATAATAAACAAACCTAGAAGAAAAGGAAGAAGAAACAGCTGCCCATGTCCATTATCGCCACGCTTGGCAGGCGGGTTGGCGATCGCAGTTCAGTTGATGTTCTCTAAAGAAAGATGCTGCTGCCCATCTTTCGGATTTGTCCCTTAGTAGCCTCTTACGACACCCACGGGAAGAGATGGGGTGGTGCTATTCTTTGAGCTGGCGGCACCACACACCACCACGACGGGTATATCTAGTCTAATAATAAGTAAACTTCAGTCCAAACACGCGTACTCTCAGTCCGCTTAACTATTCGTATACCTACGTATTTTAATAGTATGTTCCGGGTTACCTACCACGTACCTTTGTTTACGAGTGGTCCGATATTTCGATGCAGTTGCATGCATCATGGTCACGGAACGACTGATGACGACGACTGGCGACGACGCACGACAACAGCGGCCACAACATTATGCTGAGGAGGGTCCACTTACGCTGGATGCCCAGGAACAACCTAATAATTGTCTCAGTGTTACTTACTTTTTTATTGTGTCGAGGCGTCCATGTGTAATAAATGTTTCTTTCTTTCTTTTAAACATGTGATATTAACGGCGATAGTTAAAACATTATATTCGTATACGTACGCAGTGTACCAAGCCCCATCTCCGCGATATGACCCGCGGTAGGTAGCTACCGTCTTCGCGGCCACGGGCTTTCACGGGACCACAATAGGCTGTGTTGGCATCGCATCCGGGGCATTGTGGGCCCAGTCCAAACACCCCCCGCTACCCCCCGCGACTCCGATACACCTGCCACCGACTGACAGACGGGATAGGATAATGGAAGGATGGGTTGTTGTCAACCATTCAGTTATTATGGTAATAGGGATGAGGTTTTAGGCGATTGAATACTTAGAGTTAGATTACGGTATTAGAATAATTGTTGAACGGGTATCGGTTACCTCAAAAAGCATGGCTAATTGAACTTTCCTAATTTAAAGATGGTAATGAATCAAATGTCATCTCCAATATTAAATTTGTCGTAATTTTGAATGAATCAGTTATATGAAAATACCTAATGGCCGTGTTATAAGTAATTTAAAAAAGAATAAGAAATTCTTGTCACATCAGCAGACTGGAAGAGCCCACTGCTGAACTTGAGCCTCCGCATCTTCACGGTTTGCTGACGAGTTGGCGGTCACGGTGTTCAGGAAACGCTGCATCTATTTTTAACCCCCAACGAAAATAGAGGGGTGAGGGGAAGGGGTGAAAGGAGGGGAGGGGGGGTGTTAAAGTTTTTGACTTGTGGATCTGTCTAGATAGACAGATCCACAGTTACGATGCCTCAGTGTACTACACAAGACTACACATTTGTGTATCTGTCTGTGGCATCGTAGCTCCCGAACGGATGGACCGTATTCGATGCGGTTTTCTTTGTTAGAAAGCCAGTTAAATCAATATGGTTCAAATGGTTGGATGGTTGAAAGAAAAGAAAATACCCAAAATGAATTACATTCTTTGTCCATATTTTGTTAGTACATCTTATTACTATCTGGGTTAGTAACCAATTATAATTTTCTTAACTTCCCCTTTTTGTAGTCCCAGTAATAGCCTGGGGGTTGGAACCTGGAAATGCTGGAACCACAACATTGTGTAGACGGCGAAGGGGCGGCGCGGGCTTGATTATGTTCTGGCACTTTGGATGCATAGCTTGGCTTGGCTTTTCCTCAGGCCGTTCACGACATTATGTAACTATCGAGGAAACACTACTTCGCGAGGCCCTAAGTTCTTTTTAAGGACAAATTTAATCCTCTCCGTTGGTATTCGGGTGAATACGGAAGGCTCACACACATATTTTTAACAGGAGAATCCTATTCTAATAACATTGTAATTGCGTAAATATGGAAGGGTGGATGGTTGTTACTCTTTCGCGTAAAAAATATTAATCGGATTTATAATTTGTCTTTTAATTTAATGCGGGGGTCCAGAACATAATAACCGAATTTCACAAGGCCGAAATCGCAGCAAAAAATTGTTTTGTTAGTAGAAATAATACCTATTTAGCTTCTTTCGATGGTAGTAATGATAGGTTGACCCCGGGCCCTCGATGCGCAACCGGGATCTAGCGCCAAGATGATGATGATGATGGTGATAATGATTATGACCTTATTTCACTGTTGAACATGTCCTCACCTCACCAACCTCTCGGTCACAAGAACCCCGTGAGACCGAAGACGAGAAGTAAGTAGGAGAGGTTCCTACTCCACATAATTAACCGCCTTTCGTTTCGCGCCTGAAGCTTTTTATTTCTGTCAATTGATGAACCATACGTATATAAATATCTACCTATAGGTAGTTAGTAGTATTTGGTATTTTAAACCTCATACCTATTAAAATAAAAAATGTATGAACTTGATACGGAAAGAGGTACCTACTTCACAAACTTGATTGAAATATATACAGCTAGTTAAGTGTGTACACTAATAACATAAATTTATCTTACATAGTCTGTGTGTATGGGGCATAAGTAACTAAGTAGGTATCCGCTAACTCCTCCTGTTTTCACTAACATTTAGAGAATTTCTTTCGAGATAATCCGTTTCTAACAAGATTAATTTGTACATCCAATAACAAAAGATATGTAATAATGCGAGATACGACATACGACAGATGAGTATGTGCCTATTGCCAATAATAAGTAAGAAGTCGCGGTCATTATCCGACATATTTTTATTTATTTTAGAAACGAAAACTATCAATTTTAGTACATTGCAAATGATATTTAAATAGACATATAGTTTATACGTCTTTGCCCGTACTTGTACTTGTACGGTGAGCTTGATACATCATCCTGAAACTCATGAAAGATACCGCGCTGCACAAAACTCTTATTACAATACTAAGGTAGTTTGATTTATTTAAACTATAACGCGTATGAGTATCCGTAAGCGAGAGGTACCAGGTTCGAATCCCGCTGCGGCCATGTACCAATGACTCTGAGTTATGTATATTAGTTGAATTCTAATCAATGCTCTTATGGTGAGGGAAAACATCGTGATAAAACCTGCAAATTCAGGCAACTGAATTTGTAACCGATCCATCTAGTCAGGTTCCCCTGGTAGCAGGGTCACAGAGGTTACATGGTAGTCGCTCCACTGTAATTACGTGATCGCCAAATCCTGGATCATGGTTAAGGCGGACCCCGGGCCCTCGTTCTCGAGAGCACAACGGGGACATTAACGCCAAGATGATTTTTTTATTAATTTATTTAAACTATAAATATAAAATAAACAACATAAAAATAATGAGTAATAATGGCTCTACACAGAGTGCCTTAAAGCGCCAAATATTTTATAAACGACCTCGGAACGGGTACATTTTCTTCGGCCCATAGACCAGATTTCTTTATATTCTTACTAGCGGCCCGCCCCGGCTTCCTACGAGTTTTGTGCGCATTTCTTTACTATTATAACTTCCCGCAAGAAATGCTCTAACTGATAGTGAAAACAGCATCAAAATGCATTGCGTGGCTTAGGAGTTAACGTATATCCGTTGACAGTAGACAGTAGATGCGGAAAGCAACTTTATTTTATAAATGCGTGCCACAGCGTTTGTTGAAGATACTTCAAATAAAATAAAGATATTTTATACTATGTAAGGATATCGATCACCGGTTAGATACTAAAGATGCGCAGCAGATGCAGACAGCATCGAAACAATTTATTTTATTTTATGTAATATATTAGTACATTAGTCCCAACTAATGCTAGCATGTGCCGGGCATGACATTAGGTCTAATATTCTTGGCTACGATTGCACTAAACTTTAGGTGACGCCTAAGTTGATTTCGAATATTCTTATACCAGAAAAGCATTGCACAAACATCAACCATAAGTGAAAACTAAACTTGCTAAGTCACTCTTAACTTTATGACACCGATTTTGTGACGCCTAAATGCTTCGGAATTTCTTAAGGCGCCAACTTGTGCGTCGCTTAAGTTCAGTGCAATCGGACATTTGTGAGGTCCGGAAGTATTCCACTAGTAGACAAGAAAGACCAATAGAAAATATAAAAACAGGCAGTTTAGTTGCTTATTCATCGAGTGGAATTGCACTACTCAAATCCGTTAACAAGTGGTAATTGTAAAAGGACCAATTGAGATCGTAATAAAAACAAATCGTAATAAAAACAATTAGCTTTTGTCCGCGAGTTCGTCCGCGTAAGATTCGGATATAGGTACCTACAGTGTTCCGTGTGCCTTGGTATTATTCTGGGATAATACTGCAATAAGTATCTACTTAGGTGCTGCAAAATTAGAGAAGGTTTTTGAAGTTTTTATCTTTATAAAGTTTCGTTTATATTATAATAGTAGGATTAGGATCAAGCTGATTGTCCCTTCAAATCTAGACAGAGCAATGTAGGCATTGTTACTGAGCGACTGATTTTATACTTAGGTAAGTAAGCAGGTACCTAGACTGGTAGACTCCGGTAGGCAGGCAAAGACAGAGCACTAACTGACAATTTATTTCTAGATTTATATCTACACAGAACACACAGATTTTGACATTTTGACACACACGTGCTTAAGTAGGTACTATAAGTGCCTACTTACCAATTAATTCAATGTTAAAATGAGTGTTGTTATTAATTATAGAAAAACGTCTACCTATACATTTTGAGATCTCTTCTAAAGGTAAGAAGTATATAAAATTTTTAAATTCAATGTTGAATTTGTCGACATTGTGTAGAAACTCATCAGACGCCATAACAATGCCGACGATGAATTGTAATCGCAATGGCCGTCCGAACTCCGGAGGCCGCGATGCGTCGCGTGCGTTGCGTCCATCGCTGCACGGGTCGCCCCGCCATTTTTTGCCGCCATTTTGAAAGAGGTGGCGAATCAAATAATGCGCGACATAATTTAATCAGGGGGACTCCAGGGCTTTTTAGAACGTAAACGGAGGCGGTAGGGTGTAGTGTGGCGGCGCTGGTGCCACGGGGGGTGGCGAAAAACCGCGGGGTCCGCGTGTGTGCCCCGCACCCCGTACCCCACGCTTCTTCGCGCCCGCAAATTGAAATAAAATTGCATAATTCGCACGCAGCCGCGCCGCCCGACGGCAGCCGCCGTTTTGCGCCTAATGAAGTCCATTTAAGATTCACTCGGATGCCGGGCTCGCGGCTGTTTGCGCCGCGAGGTAAATAGCGTTGAAAGAATTTCCAGGCATGGCTGGAACTTAATCAGTCGCTATTCAATGGAACTGCGATGAAAAGACCCAGGTATTTTGGGTCTATGGTAGTGGTAGTATTAGAGGTAGTGGGTGCGTCACAATTATAGAATTTACAAGGTAGCTAGAGCCTATCTAATTTTAATCATTACTTACAATGGGTAATATTTAACTGACCATTAAAAATACCAACTTCACGCCACACCAAAATTCTTTTTTGCACACTAAAAATATACGTAACCTACTTATTTTAGTGTGCAAACATACCAATATTTTTTTAAAGACAATAATGTTCTTGTTTTGGTGAGCAGCACAGTACTTTCCATTTTTCCTGTTTTAGTGTTTATGTGCATTTTAGTCTATAGGCAACTTGCAAAGGTATTTCAATATTAAATTAGATTCGTGAAGTTTCGAAAAACTATTTATAAGTACCGCGTAATTTACTTAGGCACACCCAATTTTTATAGGAATTTTCGTTAATTATGTCGTTATTTATTTGTCACGCGCCTTATCTTTTTCATGCGCCAAGCAACATTGTTTATTGCAGCTTTAAAGCCAGTTTGATGGATAACTACACACATGAAGCATCTCATCTTAGTCCTCACAGTGACAATGCACTTTTATGTTTCTGCATATTTATTACATGAAACGTAAATGCAGGAATCGTAGATATTATGGGCGACAGTTACCGCTTACCATCGAATGGCCTGTCTGCTCGTTTGTCACTGACTAGTATAAAAAAGGCAGTCGCCAGCAAGTGTAAAAGAAGAAAACACCTTGCGAAGTTCCATTCAAAGGAATTTGTGTTTGATTAAGATCTGGAATTACCGGAACGGTTTTTCAAATACTGTAGTTTATAATACGATAACGAAACTTACTGTAATGATTAGGATATATTTTCATGTCATCATCGTCAATCATCCTAGCGCTCACTCCCGTCTTGTGCCAGGCAGAAGTCAGGTTATATTTTATTTTCTATAATCTAATACTTGTTGTAAAGAGAATTGTCTATTACCTGTCCATCGGCACTGTGTAATCTATGTTATACTTATAATTGTATTATAATGGTTCCTTGTATCTTTTTCAATGTTGTGGTGTTGTTGTTTGTGTTAATAAATGATTTTTCTTTCTTTCTTTCTTTATTAAGTATAAGTATTGTGAGGATAAGTTGGTTTGATAGTGAGCTTGGTGTTGGGATAATCTTCGAAACATCTGAACCGCTAAAAAATTCTTTCACCAATTGAAAGCTCCAATGTTTCCGAAAAATAATAATAGGGTTCCGCGGGATAGTTGAACGTTTACAGAGATCCGAAATGCGCGCGGGAGAAAACCTCGGGAGACTACGAGTTTCAAATAAGTTTCAAGTCGGCGGGAAAGCGCTTCTTAACATTTTATCGAAGTCGTAAGTAGAGTAGAGGGAGAGCCTGTACTAACAGTATTGTTTTTTTATCGTTTGATAATTTTTATTATGTCATACGTACCGTAGGCAGACAGGCAAGTGGTCATCGCTGCGTATAGCTATTAGCAACACCCTCTAAAACCCCGGGACATGTTGCGTTGCAGCAATTACGCAAATGCCTCTCCATGGAGTTCTTCAAGAAAGGGGTTAAAAGGTTTTACGGGGTCGGCAACGCGTGGGTGATGCCCCTGGTATTGCAAACGTCCAGAGGCTGCGGTGACTGCTTACCATCAGGCAGGCCGTAAGCTAGTTTGCCACCTTAGTGGTATAAAAAAAAAAGTACCCAAGCCACGATTCCCCAAATCCCCACCCCATGGAGCACTGGATACTTATTGTTTGTCTGCGGTATTCTGTAGCGTGGAGGTACTTCCCCAGTCGGGCGGCTACAATCCGAACGGGATACCCCGCCCTATCTCTCTTATATCGTTGTAACACTTGCAACATACTTCACTGATTGATGACTAATTAGGTACGAAGGGAAGTAGTAAGACATTTTAGTTTTTGTTTAGGGTTTCGGATTTCGACATGCTTTAGCTATCGTCTTTCTAAGTAGCAAGAGGCCGTGTGGTGTTGGACTGAGTGTCGTAAAAGGCGACAGTGTGAGTTAGAAACCGAATGTATACGGCAGCACCTTCGGCTTCGGAGAAAATCGTTTCTGCCAATTTTTTTTATGTTGCTCAGTGACAGCAGACAACTCACCTGATGGTTATTATTTTTTTATCGTATGACTCTTTAAGTTCCTTGTGCTACTTAAATATTTAAATTTTCAATTTACATTTCGTCAAGTAGGCGAGAGCTTCGACCAAAAGGGCGGAAAATCTTCCGCTTGCCCGCTGTTCTGACATTCAAATATTATGACTATTCGAATAGTTTTCGTCTTTATTTAACGTCTTATCACAGCAGATTATAATTATATTGCTGCTTTTTTTTCCATTTCTTTGATGTTAACGCATAGATGGTGATGATGTAATATACCTACAGTACAGATATTTCTTTTTACTTAAAATACAATGACAAAAATGAATTTCTTCGATGCTGTCTGCTGCTGCCGTATGCAGTCGGCTACGAACTCGCATCTTTAGTATGTAGCCGGCGGTCATGCGGTGAGGGAAACTATCGTGAGGAAACCTGCACATTCAGGTGACTGAATGTGTAACCATGATCCAATGTGGTCAGGTTCTGACAAATTCTGAAAAATTGTCAAGACAGACCCCGGGCCCTCATGCGCGAAGCACAACCGGGATATTGACGCCAAGATTATTATTTAATAGAGTCTAACCGACTAAGACCTGTGTCCTAACTATAACTGTAAAAGAAATTATGCTCTTCTATAGGAAATTATTTGGAAGATTCAAATCTTGATACCCACCGCCAAGAGCTATGTGTAATATGCTGGATAGGTATTTTCAAGCTAAACAACAGTTACTAAGGCAGCTAGTACTAAATGTTAGTCCATTCTGAGTTATGATGTACTATTATTATACATGTCATACTAGCAATATCATAAACTTGTACCTACTTTCTTTTGTTTTACCCACCTCTAACCTTCAACCGTCATCATCACAGCCCATAACAGTCTATTGCAGGACTAAGGGCCTCTCCCGAATAGGGGAGGTTATTTCTGTTTGTCCACCTCAAATAGATGTGTAATAAATACGTCGTTGGATAGCTATTTTTGATCTGAATAAAACTTACTATGGCGTCTATTATAGTTCCAAATATTTATCCGCTTCGAGTTATAATATACTCTAAGTCATATAGGCCAAATAGACGCCAAAGTAACTTAGGTTCAACTGACAAATAGGGGTCCAATATACGAGTACATGGCCATTAGATTGGACAGAACAGAAAACAAACACTGTTTATTTCACTATAATCACACATATTATTTACTTTTAGTACGGTTAGTATTGTTTTTACCTAGATATTTCTACGACTAACTGAGTGGTTCAGTTGGTTAAAAATGTCGGTCGCCACGCAGAAGTCCCGAGTTCAATTTCCGGCCGAGCAGAAATGATGAATTTAAATTTTTGTTACGGGTGTAGTATGTAGTTTATCAGTTATCTAACACAAGGTTTGGTTACTTTGTGTCTATATAGCGCTGTGTAAATTTGTCCAAGTATATTAAAACAAAATTCAATTCATTACTGACTGTTAACTGTACCTAACTGTTTACTTATTGTAACGCGATCCGGGCGAGCGCTTCATCCTTATGTCGTGGATCTTCCAGCTGCCCGCACGAGCCGCTTTGGTTTATAATGCGCACGGCTAAGGAATGGAACGCGTTGCCTGCGAGTGTGTTCCCTGATCACTATAATCTGGACGCCTTCAAGGCTAGAGTGAATAGGCTGTTCCTAGACAGGCATGCTCCATCTTCGACCGCATCGTCACTTACCACCAGGTGAGTTGGGGTCAAATGCCTGGATAGTCTAAAAATAAATAAATATGATACTTATAGTACAGCATAACTCGGAACGGATTGATATTTGGAACTTGGTGCTATAGTAATCTTTGTTTTGCTCAAAACTAGACCTACTCAACATCGTAATACACATAGCCATTAGGAATAAGAAAACAGAAAAAATACTATGGATAAGTTTTATACAGCATGTCTCAGAAAGGACTATAGAAACATTTCTTTTTACACCTAGCAATTGAAATGGGTACCACTGTACATACTAATCCTGGCAACATCCTGTGTGCTAGTTTTGATATTTTCAGTACCTAAATATGTAGTGCTTTCCTTATAAGAGCCTTCTATGACATAAGGTGCTAAGATAATGACACGATTTTGTTTAAATTTACCATCCAATTGTACTACACGTATCACGGCTTTGCTGAAAAACATCAACAGCACACAACTGCCCACTTCTGGCCTCGAAAGCAAGACTTAACGAGCAGCAGCGGCAATTGCTGGTGTGTAGTCTTGGGTTGACGCTAGGATAAGGTTACATTATTTTCCAAATATTACTGAAACGTTTTTCGCTAAACGATCTCGTCCGGAGTGGTTTCTGCAAAATATACTACTAAATATTTCGTTGCACTAGCTACGCATTTTTTCATTGTAACTACCTAAAAGTCGAAACGAAAGCCTTTCCAAACTCATCCAACACAATCACAATTTCAACGAAAAGCTTGCGTGTAAAAAAGTTTAATTTGTTCCTTTCAAAGCGCCACCTAGCCGCGTTACGCGTTACGAGCGCGGGGCCGGGGTGTACGCTTTAAATGGAATTTGGTGGCGCCGAGAGACGCCACCAAATTCCGAAAGACGAGCGCGTAATTTAAATGTATTAATACCATATCAGGTCAAAATTGCGGCTGACCGTAACCCGGTTTCTCCACATTTTCCTTTTTTCCCTTCAGTGTTGAAGGTTGAAGCGATTCGAATTGAATCTTAAAAATAAAAATTGCTTATAAATGCGGGTCAAGTACCTATGCGAAGGGTGTATTGTCCGGCACAGTCGTGTTGTTTCCGGCAGAGTAGAACAGCACCAACCCCTCTCGTGGGTGTCGCACTTGGCGACTAATTCTATTGAGGCAAAAGTTCTAGAGTCTCCGTAGGTTGGAAAATGGGCAGCAGCGTTTACCATTTTTATATTTACAACACAGCGATCTCCAACCCGCCTCCCAAGCGTGAAGATTATCGCAATAACCTCCCATCAGGCCCTTATGTCCTGCAGTGGATTGTTAGGGGTTGTGATGATGATGCGTAGGGTTCCGTATATATTACTAGTAGGTGTATACGAACCGAATTTCGATGAAACACTGCAAATCGAAACACTGCGAAACAAACAAACAATAATTTTATTAAGAGGAGTTAATAGCGTCAAACTTTTTTTATTGCGAAAAAATATTTATCTATAAAATAAAATAAAATATAATATTTATATGGGGTATCAAAGGAGGGCTTTTGGAGCTGAATAAAAAATATACCACATCATTACATGTAAGCTATTTGTATACAAAAGCAAAAATCAGTTTCAAAACATACTAAGTTCTCCAGATAGGATATCATACGACTAAATAATTTTTGGTAAAATATATCATAAATAAATCATAATATCCTTATGTTTGTTCTCAAAAACATGAAGATAATGATGTTTTTTTCGCTCAAAAGCAATTTAAATAAATATTAATTATCTTGGCGTTAATGTCCCGGTTCTGCTCTCGAGAACGAGGGCCCGGGGTCGGCCTAGACCATAATCCAGGATTTAGCGATCAAGTAATTACAGTGGAGTGACTAAATTTAATGAAGCAATAAACATTTGAGTATTGAGTATTGAATAAAAACCTACCGACTTTATTGTTACTCTTCTTCTTTCTCCCCATATCCCATTATCCCATTTTTATTTGGGGTCAGCTTTCCCATTCGGAATGAAATGAAATCGCCTTTTGCCAGGATACTCTATCCTGGGTCGTTAAAGTCCAGTGGGTTTAGCCATCTTTGACAGCTCCGCTTGCGTGATGCGTGTATGGTAGAAAATTGACAGGTCGAAGTTCGACTACATCTACATTGACTCTGATTTTTCTAATTTTCTACCACTGTCAATGCTGAATGCTGTAACATGTTGTAAACAAACCTGTCCGCCTATTTTTCGATTAGGTATTTAAATTAATATTCAAGAATATTGAAGAAAAAATACGCCTACAGTGAAAACAAATGTTCGCCAGTCGCCGCAATTTTCATCATGGTGCTTAAAGGTAAATTTCATTGAATATTCTCAAAAGGGCTGAGTAATGTCATATTATGATCAATATTTTTTACCTGTTCTTTTCACCGTGACTTTCTGTTTAATTCTGTTTTTCCAATAAAAACAATATTTTTTCTATCAGTAACATATCCGTTGTGGTATGGTTGCCAAACGCTTGCCGGTTTTTTCTAGTTCCATGTTGGAATACTACCTACTGGGGTAATTGAGAACGTTGGGTAATTGGTACATCAGTAAATTATATATTTAGTACTTTTACCCATTAAAGACCATCCCGCTGAGATTTACTAGAAAAATTAACGTTACTTCTTACATCCGCATTGAAGAAATGGACATATAGTGCGCGTATTTTCATGAGTGTAATAACATATTTTGAAGTAATTCAGTGGCGACCATATACCGGAAAACGCCGCGTAGGTAGGCTCACAAGGTAGACAGACAATATGCTAAAGATTGCAGGTACTTTCTGAATACAGATGGCACAGGGCCGGCCGTTGTGAAAATCTCTGGGGGAGGCCTATGCTCACCAGTGTGCATCTTCTAGCTGATATGATGATGTTAGTGGCCTCTTACTCAGTTCTTATTTCAAATATCATTCCCGCCTTGTATCACTTATCCGATTATGGATGTGTAGTTTAAAGTTACCCAAATAATCTGCTGCAGGTAATTAGGAACAGTTTAAGTAGGAACTTTCACAATAAAGATTTATTTTTTTACAGATTTATCACAGCCATTGTCACCACAGCTACCACCATAGACTATTTAGGATTTAGTTAGGTATTGCTTTTGGAAGATGTTGATATGGATACTACAGGTACTGTAGATACTAACAGAAACTAGGTGATTGGAAACTAGACAATTGTACTCTCTAAAGGATTATGAGTCATATGAGAGCACACAACTGATGGGATTAGCAAGACAACTGTGGCTAATAAAATATTGCAGTAAGTAATGAATAAGTATAAAAAGTATTCCGTGGTACCTGTGATACTGAATTTTCACATTTATCTGACCAAATAGCTCACATTATTATTTAGATTGCTAGTTGTTGTTGTTAAGATTTGTCATTACTTTGATACTTTCCTCTGAAGAATTATGATTACATGGCAATGCCTATTGTAAAATTGAAATGTGTACTGACCATGTTGTTATTGTTACTTACCTATTTACTTTAATTAAATTTACTGATTACGAAGTCTGTATAGTTGTGTTTTGATATCCACGTAATAAAACTTTATTACATTTCAAAGCCAAGCCAATCTACCCAACCTACTTAAAGATTTATTAATCAGATCAGTAAGTTGCTAATATCTTTGTATAACTTTTAAGATTGTTTTCAAGTATATCTATGACAATCCCGCTTCCCTCACACCAGTAGGATAAAGCCAGGACAGGAAAAATACCTATTTATTTTTAGTAGTAGCTATATAATAAAAATAAAAAATATAAATAAACTCACTGAACCTAGTTAATTTACTTACCTAACGGACAGTATAACGTCGGAATACTCCAGACTAAATACATACCCAAATTATTTTCTAAACTAATAAACCCATTTTAATGAAACAAGCTATTAACAATTTCAATTAAACTGGTTTTTAAACAAAGATAATCGCATTGAAATCGGTTGGGGACCCCTTTTTCGTACTTTTTTTCGGTTAGTTTCTAAACTTATTTCGTTTGTTCCGGCTAGGTTAGAGTCCTCATTTAATTCTGCGCAGAGGGCTTTAAAGGTGATTTTATCTAGCCGGAAATTTTGTAGAAACTCGATCTCGGACATTTCATAACATTCACCAAGAAATGCTCGATCTTCGCTTCTTCGCACCCGTAATATGTATGTATGTATATACACTGTACACTGTATGTATATCACTTTGTTATATAGTTCTAAGGTATTTAATGCAATAAAGATTTTATCTAGCCGGAAATTTTGTAGAAACTCGATCTCGGACATTTCATTCATACCTTTTCATTAAATACCTTAGAACTATATAACAAAGTGATATAAAATACAGTGCAAATGCGGGCTTATCCCACAATGGGATTTCTTACAGCTAACCTTAGATAAGCTGAAAGGAGCTTTAACGAGCGGTGGAGGCAACAATGAGTACCTAATAGTAATAGATATTTATGCTCATTTTGAGCCTCCACTAGCATCTTTAAAGCATGCATTTTTAATAATAATTCAACTTGGAAATATTAAAGAGCAAATTGGTAGACTTAAGAACGATGGCGGTCTTAGCGCCAATTTTCACGAAAATCCCGCCAAAAGTCACAACCAAATGGCGGATCTACACTCACGATATTTATCGTGATACGTGGATTACGATCCTGGATCACGGTTATCGAGTGTGTAGGACCACGGATCGTGATACGGATCACAGGATTTTTAGAAAATCGGAAATCGGTCGGATCATCCGCCAATCCACCTCCTTTGTACATCGAAAGTTCGTGAATTGTCTATGGACCAAGAATTTCTACCACAAACGTTAGCTTATGTCAGATAACGTTAGCTTATGTCAAATCCCATACATTTTTTCTACCACAAACGATTATAGATTAACGATTCTAGATTAACGCAACCTCTTGGCTAAGGCCACAGGTCTTTTAGATATTCATATTCATATTCATATTCATTTATTCGTAGTAATAAGCATACATCGTAATTTAAAATAGTTTCATGAATAGAATTAAGTGCTAATAGTTGATGTCAATGTTAAAAAACAATTAATTCAATAGTATCAAATTATCATGATTCGAAATTGTCAAGAATTAAATTAGTATTATAATATCAAATAATAATTAAATCAAATGTTAAATTAAATAATTATAAGAAAAATACAAAATGCTTCAAACATGTCAAATATAAAATTAAATCATAATATGAAATGTCAAATACAATGTTCGAAAACTATATGTCAAATATTAATTAATCGAAATGTCAAATACAATACAATGAAACAAATAGTCGCATACAATATTGCGTGTCACAGAAAGAGACAATTTTTTATAGTATAATATTATTCATTGTATTCAATTAAATGACTAGAAGTGGGTGATATCAATCTAATAACGGAGAGGGACTAAAGGCCTCGCTTATCTAAAAACTCATCTACAGAGTAGTATGCTTTTTTTATTAATGTCAATTTCAATAGCTTGCAGAACCTGTGGTAGGTTTTGCATTCACGAATATCCGTATGCAGTCTATTATAGATCCGCGGGCCCATTATATATAGCGAACGGGTAGTTTTGTCCAGTCTGTGAGTCGGTATTGGTAAGTCATGTTGTCTCCTAGAGGATACTCGTAGGCCAAGAGTTGCGTTATTAGGAAACTCGCCCATATTACGCCTCACGTATTTGGCTACTTCGAAGATGTAAAGTGAAGGAAGCGTCATGATGTTCAGGTCTATAAATAATTGCCTCGCTGGCGCATCAAGCGCCACGTGTGACAAAATCCGCACTGCCTTCTTCTGTAAAATGAATGGCCTGTTTCTATCCGCTGCCTGTCCCCATAAATCAATACCATAGGCCAAATGGGAAAGAAAAAGTGCATAATATGCTGTTTTTAAATTTTTACGCGTCAGTGTCCGTGATAGTAGCATGATGGCGAACAGCGCTGAGTTCAGCTTTTGACACAGTTTATCAATGTGGTCCTGCCATTGGAGATACCGATCGAACTCAAAGCCAACAAAGCGAGCACAGTCGACATTGGGAATGGGAACATCGTCCACACGCACCGACATCGATGGTCCCGAACCCCGCCTTAAGGAAAACTCCATAACGTTAGTCTTAGAGATGTTTAGTTGCATACCATTTGCACGCGACCACGCTGCGATCGTGTGCGTTACTGATTGGACATTTAAGACCAGCTCGTGCTCATCACTAGCGTGAACTATAGCACAGATGTCATCGGCATACATGATGAAATCGACAAAACTGGAATCAAACGGTAGATCATTCATCATCAGCAGGAAGATACTGTTTCCGACATTGGACCCCTGTGGAACGGATCTGTTACCGATCAGGTCGGGTTTAGACCTGCTGCTGCCTACATCGGTCACCTGCGTGCGATTCGACAAGAAAGTCAATATAATTTGAAGAGCCACACCACGTACGCCATAGTGTTCCAGTTTAGAAGTAATGAGTTTATGGTCAACCAAGTCGAAAGCACGGGACAGGTCAAAAAATACGACCGCGACGTGTCTCCTCGCCTCCAGCTGGCGTAGCACGGTGCGCTGCAGCAGCCGCGCCGCGCCCGCCGTGGAGCGGCCCGCCTGGTAGGCATGCTGCTGCGGACACAGCGATTTATTACTAGCGAGAAAATCCGCGAGGCGTGAGCAAATTCCAATTTCAAAAATTTTTGAGATCGCCGTTACTAGGGATATCGGTCTGTAACTTTTTAAATCAGTCTTGATATTTATATTAGATATTTATTTACTAAAGCTATCTACGATAGTCGGGGTCTACCGCGGCGTCTCGGGCCTGATTCCAAGCTTATTATCTGTTTGGTCATGTAGTATTCGGGTCTTCTCATCACGAGGCCGTAACATCGCAGCCGAGCCTCAATTAGCTTTTTAGGTATGGGTCTTACTTTTAGACTTCCTCGTATATTAGGCACTTTATCCATGAGGGTGACACCTGCCGACCAGCGTAACATAATTCGAATGACTTTATTGTTACTACTAAATGCCAGGAAAAAAATAGTTGATTGAATTAGGATTAGTACGTTAATTTCTTTAAACAGAAAGTTAAGCATATCTATTCAAGCTTATACCAAAGTACTATAGTTAAATGTTCCCGTAACGCTGAAGACAGCAACAAGTGGAGGCCCATCGCTGGGGCTGCGTTATCCAGAGAAGACGCATTGTCATGAAACCACGATCACTCTGCTAAGAGTGAACGACTGCTAAGGATTCGAGCTTAGAGCGCTGATCCAAATATTTTCTACTATTCTGCGCGTGCTTGCAATATCAAGCGGAACCGATCGACGTATATTTTACGAATCATATGTATGATTTATCATGGTGGTAATATAAAAACTATCCTAATATGAATGTCGTTTAACTAAAACAACTAAACGGGCAGAATCTCCTCCGTAGCAAAACTAAATGGGCAAGTTTCTGCTCCGTGATTTCCTACTAACCAACCTTGCAGATTGTAAAGAAATATTCATCGTGGAGTAAAGGCCTTTTTTTAGATTAGATTAGATGATTAATTGATTATTGACATCATATTAAGCGTGTCTTTATATACCTAAGCAAGTCACAAAGATATCGTAATAGAGAATTTAAATAATGTCATACAAAAAAATTTAAAATATACACAATCACAAAAAAAAAAATGTCAAACGAATACAAATCAAATTAATAATGTCACAGTTTACACAAAAATACAACCTACAGCTCCTGGGAGCTATCAACCAATCTTAACTTTGGACATTACATCGAATCAAAAGCCAAGACTGCAGGCAAAAATCTTGGAATCCTCTCGAAGGTCAAGCGGTACTTCACTTCAAGGCAGTTGCTTCTGATATATTAAAACATGGAGTACTGCTGTCACCTCTGGGATGGATCAGCCAAATGCCATCTGGCTGCTTTGGATTCGGTGGAAAAACGTACAAAGAAATTAATTTGTGATCCGCAGTTGATTGAAGCTAAGCCGCAGAGCCTAGAGCATCGGCGTAGGGTTGCGCGTTTGTCGGTCTTCTACAGGTTGCACTTTGGAGAGTGTGCGAAGCAGTTGCACCACCTCATTCCGCCGGCCCCGCCCCGCCATCGGAAGACGCGATCCGGGCGAGCGCTTCATCCTTATGTCGTGGAACTTCCAGCTATCCGCACGAGCCGCTTTGGCTCGACTTTTATAATGCGTACGGCTAAGGAGTGGATTGCGTTGCCTGCAAGTGTTCCCTGATTAATATAATCTGGACGCCTTCAAGGCTAGAGTGAATAGGCTGTTCCTAGACAGGCATGCTCCATCATCGGCCGCATCGTCACTTACCACCAGGTGAGGTGGCGGTCAAATGCCTGGTTAGTCAAATAATAATAATAATAAAAAATTCACAATAAATACTAAAGGTATACGTATATCTATAAACTAAAAAATATAAAATAATTGACAATCGTCTAATGATTATTTGTCTAATGCAGGTACAAAATTGTATCTAATTAATAAATATACCTAATGTCAAACCTTCATATCAATTCATCCCCATTCAATGACAATAATTAAATTTGGAGGAGGCTTAATTAATAATTATAATTATAGATTTCGAATCAAATTCATAGGAAGCAAGGTTTTTCATAATCAGATTTCCAAATCATTACATACACAAACTTATAGAACGAGATTTACCTCCTCATACATTTTAAACCTAATTTTTTTAGTTTCACCTGTCCTGGAGTGTTCGTAATAAAATCTTGCAAGAGTTTCTTTCACTTCCCGGTTTCTGATTGAACTGTATTAAGTTATTATTAACTTCTGTAAGTTCGGTGACAATGCAGTTGATTTGATGATAGAGACAGAAGGTAGCTATAGGAACTCTTAAACTATTTATAATAATAATATAACTCGATAAATCCATCGAGTTTGGGCTCGTTTGATTAGTCTTGTCAAGTTGTACAACAGAATCCGTGAACATGAACGAGATTGCTATTAATTTGTTTTCATTTGAGTGCTTGTTATAAACGTTACGCGTTGGTTAATGTACTTGTGAAGTGTAACCTTATTAAAATGATTTCTTATAAAAAATTCATAAGAATCTGATTAAAACTACCCAAAGAAAACAAAATAAAAATAAAACCTGGAAAATGTAGATAAAGTACTAGGTAGAATGTTTTCATGTCAATTTGCGACGGGTGAACGAAAAGTGAACGGGTAAAAAAAATGTATGTACCTACTAGACTCAAAAATTTTTTACAAATACATATTTCTAAATCGATTGAGAAGATTCTAATACCACAATACTTAGTAGGTACTAAGACCTGTAAGTATTTCTTAAATTTTGTTTGAAATAAAGAGTTTATTTATCTACGAGTATCTGTCAAGGAGCCTACGGACGTTTGCAATGCCAGAGCACGAGTATCACTCACGTGCTACTGACCCCGTAAAAACCTTATCACCCCTTTCTTGAAGAACTCCATGTTGTACCTACTCTGCAGGGAAAATCTCCAGGGAAAACCCATAGCTAAAATCCTGTTTAGTTAAAATCATTCTCCATCACTGCCTTTATAAGTAAGTTATATGGCTGAAAGCCCTTGCCAACCCACAATCAGAACTGAATTACTAGTGACTAAGGATACACTTTTCCGGCAAGCAATTCTATTATGGCACCGACTAAGGTATGTAGTGACTGCCTCATAGTAATTATTTTTAATTTGAGTCGGTTTTATGTAATTCATTTGTGTTGAGTCGTCATGTGCTTCCCCAATGATTAAAGCGCACTCTCCATTATTACACGCCGTAACCGAACACTAAATGAAAAACTTTCACGTAACTTTTCACAAACATCACTCAGCGAAATTGAACCCATACACCCACAAAATAAGGTAGCGGTTTACATGGCAGCATCAGTACAATCCACATAATTATTTAAGTTAATGATGTAGTACCTACACCTTGGTTTAAATGATTTCTTTTTCAGCGGGTGTGAGAAGGATGACGATAGCTGTTAACCGGGAGTGGGAATGAAAGGTGCGAGGGGCGCCCCGCGGTTGTGGATTACAATATTGCGGCGGAGTGTAGTACCGGTGGAGTGGAGGCTTTTAATCTTGGCCGAGGGGTGCGGGGTGCGGGGCGCGGGGCGGGGTGGCTATGTATCCGGCAATCAAAGCTTTGTACAGCGGTACTGCTGCGAACTGGACCGGATATATTTTAATCAAAAACGCGAGCTATAAAGGAGCTCTTATCACAAGTACGCGCGCCGCCGGCCATGGAATTCGGCCCGTGAATGATACGCCTACGCACATTATTTACTGAAATGCTTGTGGGTATATAATTGTGGTTTCGGACCTGGCTATGGTATGGGGTATTGTTGTTGTTATTTTATTTAAATTTTCTTCTTTTCTTGGGACAAATAATGGCGCAAGAAAAGGACTGGATTGGATGTAAATTATGTATCTATTATGTAATTTCTTTACATTATGACATTCGCAACGTGACGCCTCTATCCCGTAGGGGGAGGAGGTAGAAACCACATTGTTCAGATTCCTGCTTTCTGGACAATCTCTTTCACTTATTTTTCCACTTTTCACTACTCAGCTTACTGTCATATTGTTCTTTGGTTTAGGGTGGGCACTCTTGGTACTCTTGGTAAATCTTTGGCCGCATCGTCACTTGCCAACAGGTGAGATGGCGGTCAAATGCCTGTCTTGTATAATATAAAAAAAGGATTAGCAATCATTTATTGTAGGTAATAATTTATTGTAAAACTATAGTAGGTACATTGTTGGTGGTATTTGATTAAAGCGCTAACTTTGTACAAATTTTATAATTTGTACAAAGTTGTAAAAAATCCTTACCAACATCTACAGTATTAGCTTTAATAGAATTGTTAATCTAACAATCACCTAGGCATCTATTTAATATTCATCTGGTTTACGCAAGTGTTGTAAAATTGCATTTTAAGGCATTGTATCAGAAACCCTAAAGGCCATATTTCTGTTAGCGAAACACTAGAAACGCGGATGATCAAAATTCCTTTTCGACAAAAAGCACTTTTCAAGAAAACACATAGTTCCAAGTCTCTACATGCATCCGATATGTATCGGAGGTCTCTACATCGCAGATCCTCTACATACCTACATGTGGAGGCTTACACACTACAAGGATAAATTTTTCAGCTAGTTATAATTATAAGTACTTAATTAAATACTTAAATAAACTAATAAAATATTGTGGCATCAAGACAAACCATGACAAATAAGTTAGGGAGAGGCAGACCAACCAAATGTAACTGTTTTTAATAAGTTAAGTTTCCTTTGAACTATATTCTTGGCGTTCTCACGAGGGCCGGGAGTCCGCCTTAACCATGTACTACGATTTGGCAGATCAGATAATTACATTGAAGCGACTGTCATCTGACGTCCGTGACCCTGCTACCAGGGGAACCTGACCAGAGAGGATCATGGTTATTCATTCAGTTGTCTGAATGTGCATGTTTTCCCTCACCGCAAGAGCCTCGGCTAGTTTTTACGGATGTGCATAACTCAGAAAAGAATAATTGGTACTTGGCCGCAGTGGGATACGAAGCCGGTACCTCTCGCTATCTTAACGACTCGGCTATCGACGCGACGCTCCAAGTTTTCTTTGAACTATAATGCACCCATAATAACATAATGATCTCACCATAGCTCGTAAGTCGTAACAGTCCACAGCTCAACGCGAATTGGATATCGCAATTGTAAAAATACACAAAATAAATCGTTGCTGCTTATTTTCTCCTCTTCAAAAATAATAGATATGATTTCATAATAATATTATGTAGCACTAGCCACCCACCCCGGCTCCGCTCGTATATTTTCCTGGTTTTCTCTACTATTGTATTCATGTATCTATACCTACATAGTATAAAACAAAGACGCTTCTCGCCGTTTGTCTCTAGTATCTATGTACGCTTAGATCTTTTAAACTACGTAATGGATTAAAATGCGGTTTTCAGTAATATATTAAGCAATTCAAGAGGAAGGTTTAAAATTAAGAAAAAAGAGTAGGTACGTGTAAAGTAGGTGTATGCAAACGAAGTCGCGTCGGGTCCACTAGTTATACATATAAAAAAGGAATTCTCTAGCTGATGCTGAGAATTGCATCAAAATCCTTTGCGTGGTTTGGGAAGCGTTATATTTATTTATAAAAACTGTATGCCCTAAAGGTACATTGGCGGACTTAAAGCTAAAGTAGCCTTATCTACAAGCCAACCGTGAAAAAAAAAATAAACGAAAACGGTAGACGGTGCGGGAGAAACAATAAGATATGGTGAAGAAAGAGATACTTTACATAAATAATTAAATGCTAAATTTATACAATTTTTCAAATATACAAGATATAGGTGAACAACTAATACAATTAAAATATATAAATACAGTTCTAGCGGATATAAAGACAGACGTAGCAACAAATTTTTTAGTAAGGATGACACTGGTGGTTTGGAAGGGTTCTTTCTGTAGCCATCCTGCTCTGGCAGACCACCGAGGACTACCCTAGAGATATATAAGAGATTAATTAATTACACAAGGCACTCAATGACAAACAAGCAGACAACCTGACGGTAAGCGGTACCTTACTGTCGCCCATAATATCTACGATTCATGCACTTAGTGTTTATCATCTTCATAATAACCTTAAGAAATACTTGTCGGCCTTAGTTTTTATATAACAAAAATGCAGAACTTCAAGCGAGTTGTCACTGTAAGGACTAAGATAAAACGCTTCATGCCTGTAATTGCGCTGGCTACATTACCTTCCAAAGCAGACAACAGTGCTACCATTGTTGCTTGGCAGCAGAAAAAAAAAGCGGTGGTACTTGCCCAGGCGGACTCCTCAGACTAGCTAACTCTACCTAATTCCAAATTGAACGTTAATATGACATGTTTCTTTACTTTAGGAGCCAGGCCAGCATTGATACCTGATGAGGGTCGTAGGTATTTGATAGATGAGGGCAGTGCTATACTGATATATTTGATTTATTTATTTATTCATTTATTTCAGGCAACTGAGGCCCATATTTATAAATACACAAACGACATAAATATAAAATAAACTATTACAAAATACAGACAAAGACAAAACCTATTCCTACATACAAATTATTATAAATTGTAAACTTATATTTAAAAATATAATTTATTAATGACACAGACCCAAAAAGCAAAATGTTATAATGATAAGTTTACTGTACATCTATGTGGCTGTTTATGACATCGTAGCTCATAAAAGAATGGACCAATTTTGATGCAATTGTTTGTATTTCAAAGCCAGTGTGATAGAGATGTATAGTAGAATTGATTCATTAAAATCGGTTTAGGAGTCGTGTCAGGCGATTTATGTCGACGATTACGTTAATATCCGCGATAAAGACCATGGGGACAAATTTTTTACACCCCACGAAAAAAGTGAGATGTTATAAGTTTTTGGCGGTAAAGTGGAGGAGAGTATTCCAGCCGCCAATGTTGGAAAGCGAAAATGGAGAAGGTGGAAAAGGGTAATTACCCACCTGGCCGAGTTACTGTGACCAGAGGACCGAAATCCGATGGACACTCTTTGGATCTTGTATATAAGCGTTGTAGATTTGACAGTAATTGCTGTCATGCTGATTGTCTTGCCAACTCGTGTGTGCGAGCTCTCTTTGGTTCACTATGGAGATCGCTACAAGTTTGACGTGTGTGTCTGTGTATCTGCCAATCTGTGGCTCTGTCTGTGGCGTCCAAGTTCCCGAACGGAGGGACCGATTTCCATGCGGTTTTGTCTATGTGAAAACCAGTTATAATATGTATAATAAGTCTGTATTTAAAAGTATATAAATAATATATCAGCTTTGCTTTGCTTAGTTTGGGGCTAGATGGCGCTGTGTGAATTTGTCCACGATCATTATTATTATTATTTATTATTAGTTAAATCGAGATGATTCTTAGCTTTGTTTCTATAAAATCGGTTCAGTAGTTAAGAAAATATTTGAGTATATGTAAACTTGGTCGGGAGTAATCCGACTTTTTCTGGCGGTTGGGTTAGTTAGACACTTGTGAATGGACGGGGTTAAAGTAAATATATTATTTTCACGAGTTCAAATGTCCACATTTAGTGTAAAATATGTAAATTCATTCATTGCAGCGGCCTAGTGGTAAAGGTATTCGACTCGCAATGCGAGAGGTACGGGGTTAGAATCCCACTGCCGTCATGAACCGATGATTTGTTTCTGAGTTATGTACATTAGTTGAACACTAACTGATGCTCTTACGGTGGACGTACGGAAAAACATCGTGATAAAACCTACACATTTAGGCGATTGAATGTGTAACGATGATCCAATCTGGATGGAAAGTGACGGCAGTGTCAAGATCTTAAGATTCACAAAAAGTGGATTTGCCAGCGTATTTGGTGGGTCGCGCGATAGAACACGTACAACCTTTTTCCGAATTGAAAACGTTCGATTTCTGTCAGCAGTCAACCCCCAGAAATCGATGCAATAAGTAGGAATGCCTAAGGTTCGAATTAAAATACCCATAGTACGCTGTCAGACGATTTTTGTCTGAAAGTGTTTTTAAGAGTGTGTTATTACATTTTATAAACCCCGGGAATTTTGTTGCGAAGCTAGGGCGAGTCGCTAGTGATTATAATATAATGTTCTTCAAAATGTTACACTGGCTTTACTGGGCTTACATTTTTTTATCTCGTGCCAAGATTACGGCATAATCCTCTACGAATGTAGTCCAACTAAGGACTGTTGTAATTTGTTGCTCCAGTACCGCTATGTACAAATGACTCTTTCTTTTCCGCGTTTCGTATATTATTAGTTGCACACTCTCATTGTAAGGGAAAACAATGTAATGAAACCTGCTCATTTTGGCCACTGATCATGGTTACACCATGATCCAATCTGGTCAGATTCCTCTGTTAACAGGGTCACGGAGGTCTGTGGCAGTCGATCCACTGTAGTTACCTTTTCTGCAAAATCTTGGAACATGGTCAATGCGGACCCCGGGTTCTCGCGCCGAAGAACCGGGACATTAACATCAAGAAGACTACCATATGTTGTAATTTGTTAATGTAATGTAGCGTGGGTGATGCCCCTGGTATTGCAAACGTCCATAGGCTGCGGTAGCTGCTTACCATCAGGTAGGCCGTATGCTTGTTTACCACCTTAGTGTAAAAAGCTTTCTATTCATAAAAGAATCACACCCTACAAAGAGACAAAAAGACCGACATGTGTCGTTGTACGGACATCAATTTACATGTGGATATACATACCGATATGGATTAAAATTCTATTGCAGTAAAGTGCATGAAAGCAGGTAGATATCAGTTTATACGCCTAATTATCAAGCATGTTATATATTTGGGAGGAGCATGACTGCAGATACTGAGTACCTACCTACGTGGTAAAAAAAGTCTCAGTAAAAGGAGTGTCTCGGTGGGTCATTAGCATTGCAAGTGCCGGTTTTACATAATGTTAGGCATAACATATGTTAAGCACATGCCTGGCCGCCGTGGGGCGGGAATAAATGAATGAATGAATTTTTATTGCGCCCACGCACTGGCCGCCATCTTGGTATTCATTCGTCTGACACGCCACAGTATAACGAAGGATCAGTATGACATGATTACGCAAATTACTGAACATTCGTGGCCCCACTTGTCATCAGGTGTTGTTTGGCTTGTTTGGCTTGCTTTATATTATCAAACAAAAGTCGGAATGCACACTCTCTCCTTAAACCTTCCCCTTCACCGGACTGGATTTCTGTCCAATTCTTTTTCCTTAATCGCTGCTAGACTTTGGAATGATCTACCTTTGGAGATCAGACGAAGTTCCAGTAAATTTACTTTCAAAAAAGCAGTTCACAGTTATTTCCTTAAGTCTCTGTAACACCTTATATATTTTCCTACATAGTCTTTCTCTTTACCCTCTTTTTTTTTTTAAGTGTTTGGGCAGTAGTGTTGTTGAGTGTGCCAGTAGCTTGTTATGCTCAGTTCCTTGTTCTCTCTCTTTCCCTCTCTCTTATTTTACTATCTATAAGTTTCGGTCTGTGAATGTTTGATATTCATATTTAATTAATGTTACTTTTAGTCAGTTTTATGTTTTTTTATCTTGTTCTTTTGTAGCACCGCCTTGTAATTTTTGGTAATTGTTCTCTGGTTGACTGGTAGAAAAGCTACGTAGCTTTAAGTCCGCCATTGTACTGTAATGGGCATGAAGTTTTAAATAAATAAATAAATAAAATGCACCACATTTACCTACATTACGCGGATACTTACTTTGATACTCTCACAAAGTTTTGTTGTTTGAAATAAGCAATTTCCGAATAGCCAAATAGCCAACGCTTATTATATTCTATAAAATTATGACGACATTTGCTGGATTAGACATCATGAACATAAAATCTTATGAATAATTTAACGACTTTCGAATATGAACACTACATACAAAAAAAAATCAAATGTTCACCCAACTCTAATCTTATGTTATTTATAGCGATTATCCAATATATAATAATTGAAAAAGAAGAATGGCGTTGAAAAGGGGAGACCCTAACACTAATGTAGCAACCCATCCATAGACGGATGGGTGTCGTAAAATACGACTAATGTTAGAGGCAAACTATCTATCATCTCCGTAAACCACGAAATATCAACAGCATTTTTTGTTGAGTATAAATTGCGACCCTACACTAACCTACCTTACCCTACCCCCAAAACCTTCACGGGTGTTAGCAAAGGATAAATTACGAACATAACATTGCAAAAAAAATCTTCAAAACTTATTACAAACTCTGTAGTGTTGTACCAGGGTCCACACTGAATGTCTCAAATAATATTACGAACAACAAAATGTAAACATATGGAAGTAAATAAACTATTTGAGTTTGATATCCAAGTCACCTGCCAAGAGTGCAGATTATGGCAATGCCCTCCACTAACGTGGCGGAGGCTAAAGTCCAGTTATAAGCCGTTGATGGATCTAATCAAATAATAATTCAATAGCGATAGTCTGCGGCTTGCTTTATTGTCGCAAGATTTTTTCCAGGACATAGCCGAGACGAGACATACTGCTTCTTATACTTGCACTGTGTCTTGATTTTTATCCCCCATATGCTAGTACAATGATAATACGCAGAACAGAGTGGAGCGCATTAAACAAAATAATTGTATGTATGTAGTATGTGTGTATTTCGTACGTACTGAATGAATTATAGTTTCGCCATATCTATCTACACTATTATGAAAATATAAAAAAGTTGTGTCTGTCCATTGAAGATATTTCAGTTGAACTGGTCCGGATAGGATTCTGGGACGCAAATATTGTTTGTCTGTTTATCTATTCGCGCATCACACAAAAACTACTGAACGGATTTTGATTCGTTCTAATGGTCGTAATCTAAGTTATGTAAGCCATGTTTCATCTAATTCGGGTAGGTAGAACCAGAGATACAGCGAGACCTCCGCGTAGTACTAAAAGTATACAGAGGTCATTTACCATTTAAAATGGTAACGCAGGCAACATCTAAACTGTCATTAAAACTATTTATATAGCTAGAGGAAATAAACTACACTAGTGTTTCTGCTGTCGGTATGCGGTGGACGCGCGACGGTGGCGTACAGTGCACCACTCGGCGGAGTCTTCAAACGCCAAGGTAATATAGGGCGGGGAAGCGCGAGCGTTGCTGGCGTGTGTACATCACTTATTTACTTCGCAAAATGGGAGTGCTCAGTCAACTCGTGGTTTGCGTTACGATGTAGTTACAGAGATTTTTTCTTATGTAGTTTGAAAATAGTTTGAGATATTATAAGGTAAAATACCTATATTGTGAATTTTGTCGATATTTGGTATATTGTAGTTATATCGCAAGACTATGACTATGTAGGCAATATCGGGATATTTAGTCGTTAGCAAGGTTCAGCATAAAGTTATGTCTATTTATCATGATCGATTATCTCCAAACGCCGATTTTACAGTCAAACAGAATAAAAAAATCGCTAAATTACTGAAACGGTTGGACAGTTCCGTCTTTAAAAAACTTTTGTTATTACTTACGATATTTTATGTAATCCATTCAATTAAAATTTCTGCGTTAAAAATCCTTTTGATGTTCACTTATTGTACCCGCACGAATCTCCCAGATGGTCAATAAAACTGTAATTACCTAATCTGCTAAATCTTGGATCATGATCAAAGTGGACCCCGGACCCACGGGCGCAAGAGCAGCCAAGATGACCATGACCAATAAGGATAAGCTTTTTAATAGAACCACCAGCAAAATAAAATGCTGTTGCAAGTTGCATCGAACAGGGAAACTTCGCGATCAGACCATAGGCAATCACATTTTATTTTAGAGAATTGTAACAAGGTACTATATCTGTGAGCTGTCAAATGCTTGTTATTATACAGTCGAACCATGAAAGTATGGTAACACATGGGCTGTAAGCAAAACGACGCGCTGCCTTAGAGCCTTTGTGTAGCTTGACTAAAGCGATAGCTAAGTTTTAATGTAATTGGCGCAGGCCCGTAGTGGCATGAAATATAGTCTTATTTCAACACGGCCATCAGATAAGCTTCATAGCTTGGCTTTCAGGCATTTATCACTGAGGGTGCGAGACCCGTCATTTGCTGCAGCTGAAAATTGTTTCCGATTTTATTTACTTCTCCACTCTTTGGCAGGGATGTCTCTCCTTCACGTATCCTCATGCGATGACGTCGCTTCAAGTATGCTTCAATCAAAAGGGTTTTGTATACTATCCAGTGACAAAGAAGCAGACAGCCCACCTGATTGTAAGCGGTAACCGCAGTTGTCACTGTGAGGAGTAAGATGTAATGTCTCATGCTTGTAATTGCGCTGGCTACCTTATCCAACAAGCCGAAACTATGTAAGTATTATTGCTTGGTGGCAGAAATAGGTAAGGCGGTGGTACTCACCTGTCTGAGTCTTACCACCTGATAATCCTGGGTATCGATAGAATTCTCCTGTGTTCAGAACCATATGCCACACTTAGAACAGAAGTGTCTTGGTGTCTTTGTTGGAATAAAGTTAAAAAAAAACAATGTCAGTATTTTTATTTTTGGCCTTTAAATACCCCATTTTGCCCGACATTGAGATTAAACTGTTTGTCTACAGCCCGTTTATTCTGGCCTTGAAGGAGTCCAGATTGTACTGTTTTTGAATAATTCTTTATTTTTCTTTCAGTTTATCCTACTCCCAGGAGTGGGTATGTTTTATGAAGCATACATCTCTAAAAGAAAGCTCACTGTTATCCAAAGGGCTATGCTCGAAGTCTCGTTGCGCGATCGGATCAGAAATGAGGAGATCCGCAAGCGAACCATGTTCACCGACATAGCCCTAACAAGGATTGCCAGGCTAAGGTTACAGTGGGCAGGGCATATAGCTCGAAGAATAGATGGCCGATAGGGCAGTAAAGTTCTCGAGTGGCGACGACGTACCGAAAGACGCAGTGGAACGTACCGGATGGTGGAACGACAACCTAGTAAAGATTGCAGGTACCAGCTAGATGCGGAAGGCACAAGATCTGTCTTTGTGGAGATCTCTGGGGAAGGCCTATGCCCAGCAGTGAGCGTCTTTTGGCTATTATGATGATGATGACGTCCCTTAATATTTCTAGCAACGTATCACGATGCACGTCTATGACCACGGACGTCAGTTAACCATTCGCGGGAAATCAACCGTCATTTCGACTTTTAAAGTGCATGACCGTTGCCGCTTACCGTCAGGGTTAACTGATCGCCTTCGTCAATGACTATTTAAAAAAAACTAAATAAAATGGCGGGCTGCAGCCCTGCTCGCCCCTCGGGGTGCCGAATTACGATGTATTAGGGCCCCTTGTTCGGCTTAACGTGATAATGCGGCGGGCGGTGATTACCCAATCAGAAGCCGCCCCCCGCCCCGCACCCCCCGCACCCACCCCTACGGGATTAGGCCGCACGGACGGGCATTCAACAGTTTCCGCGGCAAATTGATTTAACTGCCATCCAATATAGGGATCTCGATGTGGAGCGCTGTCGTGAGGAAACTAGAGGTGTAAAAGTGTTTCATTCGAAAATACAAAAGAATTAAGCGCTATAATGATATTTTTTTAGTTAGACTAGCCAGGCATTTGACAACCATTTCACTTGGTACTACGAGTAATGACCGTGAGGCAGAGTCAGTTGTCTTTTATTTAGCATAGATAGCTTTTGCCTGCGACCTTTCCAGCTTTCCAGACCCTTTCGTTTTGAGCCTACGTGCTATTCTGGGCTATAAGCGATATGACCGCCACATCAAAATCCATTCTTTATAGCTCTAGTGATTGCCCGATAGTATTTCTACGCTAACGTGATAGGCAACTGCTACCACCACAGAAGATATTCTTGTAGTCTTATCTTCAGCATCGCATGATCTGAGTTATGAGCTGTTTAAGGTATAAAAGTGAATGTTATTGACCTTGAACAACTACTAGCTATATACCTACCAATTTTAATAAAATCCAGTATATTAAGTGAAGATCTCTGCTACTGAAGCTCCTCAATATGATGTGACTATCTAATTAAAAAGATAAAGAAACAATTTCAAAAATTCCTGTAAGAAACGAAATATTCTATTCTAAAATTGAATTAAAGTCCAACGCGAGACATTCAATCAGCGTAAGAAGTAGCCTCGTAGTAGCCTCTACGCGTTTTACTGGAAATCCACTTTTGGCCTTTTATCGATGCAAGTCATTTTCGATTCGAGACAATTTCAACGAACGTCATTTTTTGGGTTATCATCTCAGTAGGCCGACTTCGTTTTTTTATTGCCTAGGAAGGCACACGGACGGACGGTCCATCTGATGGTACGCGGCCACTGTGGTCCAGGAAATCTGCATCCTAAGGGAAGCGGATGCAGTACCACCTTTGAGGTCGACATGCCTTTTGAAGAACCCCATGTTACTTTGTAAAGACGTTGCACGTGAACGGTAAAAACAACAACATTTTGAGACTACTTTGACGGACGTCTTTTTCGTAGTCATCTTCTCAGTAGTTAACGCTCCACAACTAGTAAGTAAGAGCTTACCCAATAGTTATTTGGGCCGCAAAGTACTACAAGACTCCCCGACTAGTGCACCTCTTTCATCTCCCTACGATTTTTATAAAGAATTGATGTAAATTGTACCATTTAGGGGCAGCGTTGTAAAAGCCCCTCGCCCTAATCCACCGATTGTGCTGTTGCTGGATTAACGCCTTTCACTGTGCATTATTTATTTTGCTTTATAAACGTAATTCATTGACAGGGTTTATTTTCTTGACGTTATGCGACAAAATAGTTGGTTGTAGACAGGGTAGAATGAACCTTACAAACAAATAAATAAGTATTTATTTGTATTAAATGTGGTAAGTTCATATTATACGTTTGATATGAAACAGTCACTTCTTTACATATGAATGGCGGAATATCATAATTAATAGTTATGCAATAGGTATACCTACTTCTTACCCTACCTACTTTGCCTACGATTTGTATGGCTTTTATCGGTACTTTTTCATGTTATTATGATGAGATGATTTAAAATATGTAACGAATATGTGGAATAGCGAATCAGTTGAATGGCTGCAGTTGTGTGACATATGAAAAAAAAAATATTGTCTTGCCTTTGGGAGCTTGACCAGTCGTAGACGTCAGTGTGTTCTTGAGCAATTTAACAGCAGTTGAGATTTTGATATTATAAGTATAACAAACACAATTGTACAATAAAAATTTCCGATACCAATCAGCCACAGCCAACCTGAAAGCTTCCTTCCCATAGCCGTAACATAATCGATATCAATCCAATACGATCGCCGACAATGGCCGCCTCCGAGATTAAAGTGATCACGGTAATGCTCTCCGGCAATTCGGATTAGAGAGTGCCTCGTATCTAACGATGTCTAATGGCCGCGAGACGTCGTAATGGACCCAAACGTTTATTTATCTATCAGCAATTTGCGTGATTGTGCGCCGGGCGGCGGCGGGTGGGGCAAGAATCGAGGTATTAATGTGGTGGATTGGGGCAAATGGGAGAAGCAGTGGCAATGACCCCACTCAGCAAGCCCGGTGGCGCACAATATGATTTTTCATGTAAGAGCATGACTTCTACATGATATAAGAATCTAGAATAAGACCACGATAAGTCCGAATAGCTCCTTAAAAAAGAAAAAAAATGCTGTATGGCAACTTATGTCAAGTTTTTATCCGTCATAGAACGTCATTCATAAAAGTAAAAAAGTGGTCAAAACAAACAATTTGATTTCTGTAGGCACAGAAATCTGTAGGGTTGTTTATTTTGGTGAGTTATAAAAAAATTTATTAAATAATGGGCAAAACAATTAAATAGGATGTGCGGGAGATAATTTTCAGCATGAATAATAATTTAGACAAAAATTCAAGTTAATAGTTAACCATATAACTGAATGTTTACAAGACGGACTGACAAGGACAGCTTATCCCCAGATGATTGCCATATCAACACTTTATAATTTTTGCTACTGTCAGTCAATACGGACTTATCGTGGTCCTATTATACGTAGGTACACGTTAATTCTAAAATGTGACAACTTTCGGTTTGTTTATGTTATGTGTACGGGTGTATTCTGCCCGATTGTTACAGCGTAGCATAATTTTAATTTCGTGAAATTTAGTATTTTGCCAATCTGTGAATTTTATATTAAAAATTACTATTACGCTTGTACCAAAAAATATTGAGAAAGGACAAAAATGTTCAAGAAAACTTTTCATAACAAAAATAATAAAGAATAGGTAGCTAAGTTTATAGTTATGACTGTTTGGATGTATTATAATATTCGTTCCTATTTCACGCAAAAAGTACTATAGAGAACGAGTACCTAGACAGTATTACTCTCAATCGAAAATCCTTTGCTAACTACTGTCACTATTTTCAATTTTCCCATCTGCCCCATCGACGGGGCTGCGTCAAGCGGCCCTGGCGCGAGGACAGGGCGGGACCACTCTGCGGCGATTAAAGTACCCGCGGACCACTCTAAGACCCGCTAAGTGAAGCCAAATAGAGGCAGACTCAATCAATATTGGTCATCGCTTTCGGAATCGTTTGGACAGTGCAAGTAAGGGGATTATAGTCACCAGGGAGAGTTAATGTTTTAGTTGTAGCTGGTAGGTGTTAGCTGTAGCTGGTGGATGAGGGCACGTTAATTCGATAACGGTAGGTTTGTCTGTGTGTGATAGCTTTGTAAATATTTTATTTGCCAGCTGCTCGTCCACAGCATAAGCGTTGCCGGCTTGTATCTAGTGGACGCATAAAAATCAAGATTGGTGGTCATCTTGGCGTTAATGTCCCGGTTGTGCTCTTGCGTGCGAAGTGTTTACTACCTGAGTACGACGACACTGAAGGTGGCTAATTTCTATAAGATGGACCGTTCGTCCGTGTGCCTCCCTAGGCATTAAAAACAATAAAAAGATTGAATCATTTTGAGATTATTCGATATTTAATATATTATACAGTCCACATGTCACAAAATGGCGCCCAGCTAGTCCAATTCTTATCTTAGTCGCATTCTAGGTACAGCCAGTAACATTAATCTGCTTGACATTAATCTTCTCTACGACTCGTGGTGGCCAAGTCGTGAGTGATTTCCATTTTCAACCGTAAACATTGTTATCCCAATGTATCTCAACCATTCGTACGTATTATCCAACGCCGCGCCTTTCCCCAGAAAAGATCCCCTTCCCAGCAGAGACCACATTAAAATAATACAATCCCATACACCATTAAAATAATCCACATAATCGTACGGGAGCCCTTTCGAATTGTTTTAACAGCACTGCCTACCAGCGGCACTATTACTGCGCACTTCACGCCATTTCCCGGCGAACAAACGCACTGAAGCGGAGGATGCATATAATGTACGCCCAACACGCGTGAATAATAACTATTGTACAGGATGTTGCTAGAGCCTGCTGAAAGGATAATAAGTTTTTAGATACAATTAGTAAGAAATAGTAAGAATCCTAAATGTCGTACCTGGCTCTGGAACTCCCTTCCTGTGTCCTTATGGAAATTAGTTTCACTGGCTGCTTTTAGGGAAAGTCTTTGCACTTCGCTCTTAAAGAGGATTTCCTTTGGGTTATTTTTCTTCACTCACGACATTTCGTAATACTGGTCATTCTCGTCACTTGTTTTTATGTCGCATTGTCTTCCTTTCAAATAATATTATCGGTTTTTGAGGTAATCTAATTCTTTAAAATGTTGTACGCTCTTCCTCTGCCTTACAACTTTTCCTTTCGATGGTTCAAAGTTGTACAACCTTAGGTGTATAACATTGTTTATTTATATAAATGTGTAACATTGTTTTGGTGTAACAAAGAATACTTCAATCAATCAAATATCCAGAATAACAACCATAAACATCTTTAAAAACAAGTCCGTTGGACAATAAGTTATATTTTTTTAAACAGAGATATGTGTTTCAAAAAGAGTACAACTTTAGGTAATAATTTCAAACTGTGATTTATGGAGCAATTATTCAGTGTAACGTATGCCGTAAAAGTTGAGGTTTGTTTCGAAATAAATTTCATGTTGTTATTAACGGGCCCAGCGCGACTTCGTTCGCGTGCAGTCCTACCCCTACTACAACGCCTACCCTATACCCACCCTACACCTACTTTGTCTCTACCTACCCTTCTTTGTTTTTAATCACTTTATCTATTGACGAAAATTGCGTAGTTTAAAAGATCTAAGCTTACATAGTTACAGAGGTACAGTCAGCGGGAAGCGACTTTGTTATAAACAAATTTTTTACTGTCTAGGGAGGCACACGTTCAGACTGATGGAAAGCGGCCGCCGCAGGTATTAGAAAGGTCGTGCGTGCGTGATAGGATTCTCCAAAAGGTCGTTAGTTATAGGATTCTTGAACTCTATACTTTTAAAAGAACATTACGAAGTTTCTTATATACTACTCAATTTTGATTTACGGGACACCCTGTAAATTTATCTACAGTACAGGTAACCGTGCCGGAGTGGGCATATCGCAGAGCGCGGGGGGTGGGGGCGGGATGGGAGGGCCGGGGCTTGATTACTGCGCTCATCATCAAGATGATGCATTGCAATAGAGTCGCGAATTTCGGTCGATATATTTACGCGATACAAAATATTAATATTCTTTGTGCTGTTAAAATATGAAGAGTCTCATCATCATCATCATATCAGCCGACGGGCATAGGTCCTGGGCATAGGTCTCCCCCAGAGATCTCCACAAAGGCATTTAGCTGGTACCAGCGACCTTGACCAGGTGATTGGTCCACCTTGTGGAAGTAGTACACCACTCGAAACAATGTTAAATGATCATTTCATAAATCTGGAGAAAATTAACCGACAATCTGCTACCAGTGGACCCAAATTAAAGTTAAATAATGTGTCCTTCTTCTTGGCACCTACTGACCATTACGGAATCAAAAAAATTATTAGTTCCGTAAATAACACTAGCTCTATTGGATATGATGGCATTAGCACTAAAATCATAAAAGCGTGTGCGGATGAACGGTGTGTTATTCTGGCGCATTTGGTAAATTTGTCTTTTGGAAACGGGGTATTTCCATCCTCCCTAAAACTTTCCATCCTAAAACCACTGTTCCAAAGAGGAGAGCAAGATGATGTTCGAAACTATAGTCCTATTACACTCATTCCCGTTCTATCAAAAATATTTGAAAAGACTTTCCTTAAGAGACTAACTGATTTTTGCGGAAAATTCAACATAATATGTTCTCAGCAATACGGCTGCCAAAAAGGAAAATCAACGTCCCTGGCTTGCTTCAGTCTTGTTAAACATATATCACACCACATGGACAAACGAGTTCCAATCTCCATGTTGTTGTTTGATATGAGTAGAGCGTTTGACCATGTATGCCATAAAACACTTCTGGATAAGCTAGACGCATACGGCATTCGAGGGCTTGCACATGACTGGATCAAGTCTTATCTAACTAAAAGACAACAAATGGTTGAAATAAGCTGAATGACTCGTCTCATATGACCGCATACAAATCTTCAATTAGTGGAAACCATTTTGGGGTACCCCAGGGGAGCTTGATTGGACCAACATTATTCATTCTCTACATAAGTGACCTTGCTTCCACCATCAAGTATCCCTGCGCGTTATTTGCTGACGACTTATCAATGAGGAGTTTTCCAGTAGGTATTAATAGTTGGTTTTAAAGAGCATCAATAGATGGCGCACCTACAATTTTGGTAAGCTTTTTTTAATCTGTATGATGGTGGCAGTGATTTCATGCAGCCAACTAATACTAAACTTAAAAATAAAATGTTTATTAATATAAACATAACTGTTAAAGGTTGAACGAAATATAAAAAGAAATATTTATAGAAGTTGGCACTATGTTCCATTATTATTACAACCTCTAAAAAGGTTCAAAACTATTGACAAATACAATACTATCCAATACAACGTACCCAGTGTTTATATCCCCTTTGCTAATAACCTTTTTCAAGCGATTATCAATTACCAAAATTGTCGGGCCGCCATCTAGTGAGTGGTTAAGAATGCTTTAGATACTTATTGGAAAACTCCTCATTAATAGTTATTAATAAAAAACCAGACACTGACTATGAAACTGAAATCAACATGACCATAACAAACGTAATAAATTGGCTAAATCATAATAATCTCTCAGCTAACTTATCAAAAACTAAACACATACAGTTTTATAATAAAAACGGAGAGGCTCAAAATCTATCTATAATACACAGTGGAATACCTATAACGAATTGCACTTCGGCTAGGTTTCTTGGGATAAACATCGATGCTAACCTAACATGGAAAAAATCAGGTTTGGAAGGATCAGGAAGTTTGTAAAAAAATCAATCTTTTACCTATGCCTTATATGGCTTAGCAAAATTAAGTAATCAAAAGACCTCGTTATTAGCCTACCACGGGCATGTCTGCTCTGCTTTGAGGTATGTGCTTATTATGTGGGGAAACTCCGTTGACATAAACCGCGCCTTCATACTCCCAAAGAAGTGTCTCAGAGCCATGTGCGGTGCGGCTCCACTGGACTCCTACAGATCACTATTCAGAAAACTTAAACTCCAGACCTTGCCCTCAATGTACCATCTCGAATTATGCTTATTTGTAAAAAATAACCCAGATTTATTCAAGGTGAAGTCTGATGTATGCACGTTTTCCCGATAATCTCGTGACTCTCCCTCACTCAACTACATGTTTCGCGAGAAATAGTCACAACAAGTCCATACAAATCTACAATATGCTGCCAGATGTAGTTATAAATATGCCTGTTCAAAAATTTAAAGCTGCGCTGTATATTTTTTTATGTAATCATGTATTTTACAATATTGATGAATTTAAAATGTATTTAAAAAATAACCGTCGAAACTTGAATGTTAATTTCAAATAAGTGAATTTCAATGTATTTTGATATATTGTTTTGACATTTCTGTAATATTTGACTTAATTTTTTATTCTATAAGTTTGACATGGGTATTCAATTAATTTTCTTTGACATATAATTGTATTTGAATAATTTCTTTTTGTTATTGTTTGTAACGCTCTCTTTTCATTTTGCATGCCAATTGACTTAGCTTTATGTGTGATAGTTAATACTCTGTAATATAATGTTATACCTACATACTTACCACATACTGCAATAAATAATTGAATTTGAATTTGAAACTAGAAGTAATAAAATACACCTTGTTGGAGAAATTACCACACTTGCATCTGTGGCCACAGCTGACCAATCTTCCGATTTAGATTAAAACAAAAGTGCTTGTAAATACATTACATTCTAATCAGTCATGTTAACTCAATAAATAATTGCTCTATATGCTTTCATGTCAATAAATTAACTATTAAAAATAAAAATTATAACACACTTTACTAGCAGGTCCTCCGTGGTTTTCACACGTGCGCAGTTCGGATCTATGTAAACCACGGATGGAAACATGCAACTATCCGCCGGTACCTCATTATGTTTCCGGGATCAAAAGTAGCCTATGTCACATGGGTATGATGTAGCTTCCTATTAGTGAGAGATCTTTCAGAAATCAGTTCAGTAGTTTTGGAGATTATACCCTTATTATACATACATGAGTATATCAATATCTTATCAAACCTTTTTCAAAAGATGTTTGAATCTCTTCACATCAACAATTCCGAGAATTTCATTCAATCGACAAATAACCATGCCACGAGGGAGGTCTCTATCTTCAAGCTACATTACTTGATAGTGCATTTTTATATTATATTCGGCCTAGGAAAGGGTTGGGGGGTGCGGGGGGTGGGGTGCTCATTACCGCGGGCCGCTAACGAAGATGACGCCCCGCTTCGCCATGTAGAGGCTTTCACGTAGACATCATGGCATTATGTACCTATTTTGTCTGTGAATTATATGTCTGCTAGCCGTTCCCCGAGGTTTTCTGCAATTCACATATCTGTAAACATTCAACTATCCCGCGGAAACTTGTTACTTTTCCGTGATCAAAATATCCTATTACCTTGGGAAAATTAGTTAGTGAATGATTTTTCCAAATCTGTTCAATGATTTCGAAGATTCAACATCCAATATAAATTTTTCCTCTTTATAATATTAGTTTAAATAGTCCGCGAAACATTCGGTTATGTAGTGTTAATAAATGCTCTAATTTATCTCAAAATTCAAACAACAATTTTGATGTTTTCAATTAAAAATAATAAAGTAGGTAAGTGATGAGCTTATGTTGATCAAAGCGCTGATGGAGGGATCAACCACATCTGGGTCTATGTTCCTAGTCCAGATGCACCGACATGGATATACTGCCACCAGGTATAGCTTCGAAGATATCCCTAGGAGTATATATATCATCCTCCGAAAAGAATGTTGAATGTTGGTCTGGCCGAATAGACTACACGGAGGCTTTGGCTACAGTCAGCCAAACAGTGAGGGAGAAGAAATTCTCCGAACCATACTGGCCACTGACTTGGCATGGGTCGACATCTTTTTTATACTTCGCAGTGAGCAGAGAGCCCACCTGATGGTAAGCAGTAACTGTCGCCCATAATATTTACGATTAATGCATTTATGTTGCAGACAACAAAAAACAGGTTGTTACTGTGAGTTTTAGAGATACCACATGCCTGTAATTGCGCTAGCTACCTTATCCTTCAAACCGGAACACAAAAATGTAAACATTGTTGCTTGGCGGTGGAAATTGATAAGGCGGTGGCACTCACCCAGGTGGGACTCCTCATGCTTGACGGAGTCCTGCCAACTTTTCCTCCAGAAAACACCCGAATACCGCACCACTTTTTTATAATTAGACTAATCAGACATTTGACCGTCATCACACCTGGTGGTAAGTGACGATGCGGCCGATGATAGAGCATGCCTATCTAGGAACGGCGTTCCATTCCTTGGCCATACGCATTATAAAGGTCTTACTTACAAAAACGGTCAACACTAATCGCAGCTACATAGCTAGATAGCTGTCAACGATCACCAACGGTGTGATTAAAGTCATCTACCATTAATTACGCTAGTGCTTTTTTCATCGCTGGTGCTCTGAAAGGCGCGAGCGCATTCCGCCCCGTAACGACTCCGGAACAGCCCCCCTCGCGCCGCACCTCCCCCTGCGCCGAAAACAATGATATTAGTGCTTCGCGACTCAGTAATGAACGAAGGGGCTGGCTTTTAAAAACAGTTTTGCAATATCCGCTAGTGCGGAGGCGGGGGCGGCCATTACGTTTATGAGGCGTTTCGCCCCGCACCGTGCACTATCCCTAGGGGCGTAGGTATTGTACGTTAATATTATGTTTTTCAAGCATATTTTGTAAGAGTGTGTTTTTACGTGTAGTAACTAACGAGCAGACAGGATAGGAAACCTGAAATATCTACCACACAAATGTTGAGTAGTAAATGTGTGCGTTACAGTATGGTCTGAGCTGGAATGGCTCGAGCCTGTAAATATTATGAAATTTATGAATTTCATTGGCTTCTTTCTTCTGTTTCGATTCTTAGTTACTGTGTATATTTTTATGCACTGTAACCCTTTTCCGTAGAGGTAGGCACGCGGTCATGCTGTTTCTTCAACAGTACTGATGACATCAGGCGACGTTGGGCCAATATATATCTAGCAATGGTTAGTTGACTTTACTGAGTAGCGACCCTCCCAAACAAAGGGTCAAAATACAAATACCTAGATCTAACCAGCACTTTCACAGCCAGTTCCCAATCGCACGGCGCGTTCCAAGCAATTTGCCGTCCGATTGTCGCAGTCGCGTTGGGAGCCGCGAGTTACCGAAGTCGTTAGGTCCCGGTCGGCGAGGCGGTCTCGAGTTATTCCATATTCCGGGCCTGCATAATCGATGAGCGAATGTATGGGGTGTAAGCCGTAGACGCCGCGGGAGCACGCAGAGTGAGAGAAATTAAACACGTAGGCAAGTACTTACATACAAGTAAATACGTACTTCAGACCGTATCCGTATCAGAGACTAATAATAAATAAATAAATAAATATTCGTGGACAAATTCACACAGCGCCATCAAGCCCCAAACTAAGCAAAGCTCGTACTATGGGTGCTAGATAACTGATATACTACTTAAATACTTTTTAAATACATACTTATTATACATAGAACACCCAGACCCGTAACAGAAATTAAAATTCATCATTTCAATTTCTGCCCGGCCGGGAATCGAACCCGGGACCTCTTGCGTGACAGACAGGCATGTTGACCATTGAACCACTCAGGTCGTCACTACCGAGGACTATCGAGTGCTACAAGCTACGGATCCTGGAAAACCTAATTTGTCTACATTTATACATAGTTTTATACGCCGGTTGAGGGTACCCCTGACCTGCCCATTTTGGAGAAGGTCATTTGCTTGTTTAGTATATGATGAAAATTAAGTTTTATCATCATTTTATATGGAATTTTGCCGTAAAATGAGTGGCAGCCACCGTAAACGCTTTTCACGTCCTGTCTCGTAAGAAAATTATATGGGATTTTCTTAAACCGTTACAGAATCACGTGTTTTCAAGAAATAAGTCCACACTTTTCTAAAAGCAAGCTTGCCGCCTGAGTGTACTCTGCATGGATTCTTTTTTCAAGACAATTTGTTAGTAATATGCGGTGTTTTCTCGGTTTCGACGTTTCTATCTAACTCAAGTACATCTGAAACAATAGAATTAATACACTTTTTTGCATTTTTCGCTATACAAACTATTAACTACATTTGAAACCATACGACGAACAAAAAACGCCCAAGGCGCGAGCCAAAACGCTTCCTATCAAACGCTCTTTAAAGTTGTATAAATACACAGAGCAAAAAAGAATGTGCCATGAAGGTAACTAACTTCCCAATTTTTTTGTATAAATATCTATGTAACGAATTTATCAAGCGATGCAAAGTCAAATGTCAAATTCATACAATTTCGAAACGCTGTACGTAACGTGTCCAAAAGAAGCGACGATTAAATAGAAAAAATTATTTCGACAAATAATTCAGTTTCTACGTATATTTGGTTGATCCATCCGTGGTTTCCTGTTACTTCCAGCAAAGTTCAAATGTGACTCGGTTAACAAATACTTTATGTAGTTTGTACTTTGTGGAGCATATATTGCTTCCTTTACAAGTTTGGCTTTCACGATGATTTGCTGATTGAACGACGTTGGGGCGGGGGAGCAGAACTCTTTGAACACGACATGTCTTGATAGGATTGGTCTATTGTCAAAAAGAGTTCTCCATAATCAAACGAAGCGATTTATCCATTGGAAAATTTCATTTAATCTCCCTACATGAAAGGGATGGGTTGCAGTTATGAAAATTGAAGATAAAAATCGCAGCTATCCTGTTTCTGGTCCACGGAGCGGTTGGTCGTCACCTTATGATACTTTATTTATTTATTTATTTATTTATTTATTTATTGGAGTACCAACAGCTTATAAAAACACATTACATACTATGAATAGATACAGTTAAGCCAATTACAGGTACTCGCTGATAACCACAGACAAAAATATGGTAAAGCAATCAATTAAACACATATTACTTACAGAAAAACAACATAAGAATTAAATGAACAATATTGTACCAATGCAAGTTTCTTACTATGTAGCTAGAATAAGTAACATTATACATTCATATTATTCCATTTCATGCACTGCTTATAGAATCATCGAAGAATGATCGAGTCAGCCGCCTCCTCAGCGACTCGCACTTTGTATTAAATAAATCAACGTCATGGACCTTGCACAATTCGTTAAATGCACTACACACGCGCCACATGAATGTGCTGCGCCTATAATTTGTGGAAGCATTCGTCAAAGAAATTATAGAGTTAGAGCGAAGGGCTTTATTTGGGGGTCTGAGTGATATTTCCGTCAGTAGCTGCGGGCTATCGACCGCACCGGATGTAATCTTGCAAAGAAAAACTAGATCTGCAATCTCACGCCTTTTGAATAGTGGCAGAAGGTGGTGCTTTTTACAGAACGTAATATATTCTTCAGAACAAAACTTATCACCTGTACGGAAACATAGAAAGCGAAGAAACCTTTTCTGAATGTTTTCGATACGGTTTTGGTACGTGATATAACATGGATTCCACACTTGAGACGCATATTCTAAATGACTTCTTACATAAGTGCAGTATAATACCTTGAAAGTCTTAGCACAACGAAAATCTCTTGAGGCACGCATGATAAAGCCCAGGGCTTTCGAGGCCTTAGAAACTACATTATCTACATGACTATCAAACATGAGCTTTGCGTCATGAATAACCCCAAGATCCCGCACCGCGGTAGCTCTTCCAATCATTTCGTTTTTAAGTGTATAGTCGTAGTGTAATGGGTATTTTTTTCGACTGTAGGTAACTATACTGCACTTAGAGATGGGAATACGGTACCAGCAACCACAATTTTACTAAACTTTTTTAATTGATACATTAAAATGCAATACAATTTGTTTTCTTTCATAATTTACGGTCTAACTAAAATTATTCGTAAACACAGGACTTGGATGATCCTCTGGGCACAAGCCAACGTCTCCTGCACGTAGACTCCCTGCTGACAGACGGACGAGGCTCTGGCGAACCGACTGCACCCTGACAGGTTGGCCTGGTCAGATAGTAGGCAATCGCCGCACGTAAGAAGCCAAAACTCTACTGGTTTTGGTAGGAAAACGCTGCCAGAAGACCAGAACCTGGCAGAAGCCGGGATTGGGCGCTAAGATGATGATGATGAATTATAAACATAGGAGTTATTATCAATGACCTCTTGAAAATAATGTTCTTGAGTTATATCATTAATTTACAATACACATACCTAAACCAAACATTTTTATTTAACATTCATTCATTTTATTATTCACAATAATGAGACGAATCACGGCAACACTTGAAATAATCACTCTTCATCATAAGGAGAAACCGCAAAAATAATAAATCGCTAACAAGAGCCCCAGCGCCCGCGCCGTCGAACAAAAGACATCAACGCGCGCCCATTTCCATAATCACGAGAAACAAATCATAAGCATTTCTTTTGAAGGGAGGAAAATGTGAGGGCTCAAAGGCGGCATCACGGTGAAATAATGCCATACAAACTTGTACAACCCGATGACGACGTCGCTGTTGTTGACAACAAAATTATATTTTAAAATACGAGACGTAGTTCCACTTTTGGCCACCGAGCCAGATAAGTTTGTCGCATTGTAAATAACGGGTCCGCTCTCGTTACGCCGGTACATAGCCGGCACATAGATTATACAACGACGTAATGGCGACGTCCAATTTACAAAAGAGACTCCTCATTTCGTGGGGAGGCGAGGGGAGGGCGCGGGAGGCGGGGGGCTCGTTACCGGAGGGCTCTCGGACAACAAAGTAATGCGGAAATGGAAATGAGATGACACCACATCAGACCGCAGCCGAAGCTCAAAGGAACTCGTAATAATTTCCTCGCTGCTTTATATCTTGTCGTTTTCGAATTGGTTTGATAAATAACGCCATTATTAAAAGAAATAAGGAAAAGTCGTATTTACTCGCAGGTCCTTACGATCTGAAGGAACGGCCAAGTGCGGTAGAAATGTTTCGATTTGCGAGTGCTTGTATTCTGTAAAAAGAAACAGATTACTTAATTCAAATCTCATCTTACACTATCAGACAACATTAAGGACCATTGTAATACATTCGAATTCCGAACCCTGGTGTCTTCTTACATATTTATTTATTTTCAACCATCTGTTGTCATATCGAGATCTGAAGCAGCGAAAAACGACAAGTCACTGACAGCTGATTATTTTTGTTGGATCGAATTAAATGGAGAACCTATTATAAACTATTATGTCATCTCTGTTATTGAATGCTCTGGTGATAGAATCGCGGCAAATTGTTTCGGATTCGTGGCGATTGCTGTGGCCAAACAAAGGTGTCCTGTTTCTTCAAAGGGACACGCATCGGCGGGACAGCAGCGTCACGCCCCCTGTCACGGCCGTGACATGGCTCGCATAATGGCATTGTTAACAACGGAATAATGTCACAACACTCGCGATCATCTTCCGCGATTTATTGAAGAGGGACGAAGAAAAGAATTATCCAACATTTTATGTTATTGATGGCAAAGCGCGAGGCTTACGGCGTGAGGATGCCGAAGATCGGGCGAAGCGGAGAAGATAAAGCAGGAAAGCGAACCGAACTCGGCGATGTAGGTCAGATTTTCAAGACGACAGATTCTGAGGTAGTCAGTTTCTTATTTAGTCAGATTCTCATTAGGTCAGGCGAGCTTTGGTAGAAACGTACAGTACGCTGATTATATCAACGCAAGTTGCGTTATACTAGCGACGCGTGTCGGGCACTCCTCAAAGGTCAACAGTTTAAAGGTCCACAGGCACTTTTTATTAATTTATTTACTTATGTTGCTAAAATACGCGCCGCTTTAGTACAATAAAACTATTGATTCTAGAACACTAGTTCATAATGAGAATTGATAGTATTCGTCGAGATCTACTTTTCGGGTGACAGCTGTCAAACTTAAAACCGTTATAACTCGGAAACTATTAGTCGTAGAGCGCCAGTTCCTAAAGATAATGGGTAGTACTCGTCGAGATCTACATTTTGGATGACAGCTGGCAGAAGCCGGGATGATGACGATAATCATGATGATGATGGTTACCGAGCCTCAGAGGCTCATAACGCTTTCACAGTATACTAAAGGTCTAACTGTATAAACCCCTACTCTACAAATTCTACGCTTTCGCCAAAAAAATATTTGCTGTATCACGACTGTCGCGTAGAGTTTCTTATGCACTTACTTGGAAAGAAAGTACTTCTAATGGGTAAATATTATTTAGATTTCTGACAGACTTTTTTCCAAATTTAAAGATTTGTAGGTACTTTGTAGAGTTACCCAAACCCCGGCACCCTTATTGTTGAGACACTGCGCCACATAATAGTATTGTTAACAAAGGAATAACGTCAAAACTATTCAAAACACTCGCGATAATCCTCTGCAATTTGTTATAGAGACGACGCAGAAAAAATTATATTGTTGCAAACTATTGACCAGTCCATTCATGGTTTGAGTGTCAGCCTTTGACAGAAATGAGTGAGTTATTTTATAGAATGATTTGGGAGGAATTTTGGTGTCTCACATTGTTGGAAGTAATATCAAATTGAGGTTTTATTGAAGTGGGAGTCATCCTATTTGAGGCAGTCATATCTTATTTGTAAGGTATTGTAGTTTAGACACTTACCAAAATAGTTAAGAGTAGATATAAGCCGCTATACCTTCCGCACGACGTCGTAATTTTCTTAAACTTATCCTTCTTTAAACTAGAGCATAAACTCGGCGTACGTATGGAACAACTGTTTTTTACATCAACACTATGCCATTGACATCGTCATTGAACACAATCACACAAATTTTTTGCCTGAAAAAACGGTACTTTCAGCCGTATACGCCGATAAATTCTTAGAAAAAAATTTTTATTTTATTTTTTTTATGTCATATGGTAGGCAAACAGGCAAGCGGGCCACCTGATGGAAAGTGGTCACCACTGCCTATAGACATTAGCAACACCAAGAGTATCGCTAATGCGTTGCCCACCTCTATAACACGTTGCTCTGGCAGCAAAAAGCAAATGCCACTCCACTGCCAAAGCCACGGTTCCCCAAATCCCCGCCCCATGGAGCACTGGAAATCTTACTCACCGGCAGAAACACAATACTATTTAAAAGAGTATTATTTAGCTGCGATATTCTGTAAGGTGGAGGTACTTCCCCAGTCGGGCGGCTCCAATTCGAACGAGATACCCCGCTATGCCCTACCTCTCTTAAAATTATATTAAATTATTCACATAAAATATTATACATTATTGAAGTATTTGTGGTTTTCTCTTACTTGCAGTAAGTTTAAACATGACTCGGATAACGAATACTTTTCATAATTTGTACTTTATGAGATTTTCTTTTTCAATTATTTGCGGACTTCCGTTTCCCATTATGTTACTTTCCAAAAGCCAACAGTTTGTCCACATATAAAACCTAATAGACGATGCTATTCCTGTAGGGATTCTGTAAAAATACGACATGTCTTAATAAGATTGTTGTGTTATTAAAAATAAATAAATATATAAAAACCATTTATTATCGGGGCAACGCTTTTAACAGTAGACAGCAAACAATGAGAGAGACTATGTTCAATAATTATATAACACAACGACAATGCTATATATCGTTATTTCGTTGGTACCTGTGTCATGAGGAGATGTGCGACGGGGCCACACTCAGCATAAGCCACGGCTGACGCCATGGCGCTAGTTTTCAGTGTGCCCCGCAGTGACACACGGACCTTATATGATTTCACATGCCTGTAAATAAAAAGGTGCTTCACAAACAAATTAAGCGTTAAGATCTGATTAGATTAGAAGGTTTGCCATTATCTCGGCGCATAGCAAGCTAGAGATCTTAGTAACTAAAATTGACAATCGTTTTTTTATACAACTAAGGTGGCAAACAAGCCTTCGGCCTGCCTGATGGTAAGTAGTTACCGCAGCTTATGGATATTTACAAAACCAGGTGTAACGTGTTGAGGACCCTGAAATACATAGCGGAATGATATACCAAGGGGATAAAGCAGTGTTCTTCAAGTCTAGAAAAGTTCCGTTTTGAACAATAAGTTCACTTTCCTGTAGGCCTGCTGGAAGAAATTTCTTTTTAGAGATATGTAGTGCCTTTTGTGTCAAGTATATAGGTATGTGCCGTGCCTTTGTTACCATTTTTAATGCGATAAACTATTAAATAACTGTCTGGTCGGTGGTTGATTTACTGTAAACCGTAGGTTAAGGATGTAATATGGAACCGAATAAAGTGCTATGTATGTCTATGTCTTAATAAAAATAACAATATTAGTCGTGTCACGAACAAACTATTAGGAAGTTTTCGCTCCAAACACTGACAAACCTCATTGGACAATCCAAAATGGAGCACTCACTCGATGTGGGAGCCACAAATCGAACGAGTGAAATAAAAGCCAATACTCGGAGAGGTGCGGGGTGCGGGGTGCGGGGCGGGGGCTACCGACGGACAACCTAATGGTCTGCCTGTAGCCCGGCTACGGAGCTACGAACGGTGTTGGATGGCACGCGGACAACTTAATCATATGGGGACAATATTTCTTTGACCTTTTCGGGGTCGAAATTATAACTTTAACATCATTGAATTAACTTTAATTTAACTGGATATAGCAAATGTCGGCGCTAAATTTCAATAATGCAACCTCAAACAATAGTAATGCATTAGTAATTGTATTATTTCGGTTTGGTTAGGTTAGCGTTGTGACAATGCATGGAGCTCCGTAAACTCGTGGCAATATGTATTGTTAACTGGCTAATTTAACCATCCGGCTGCGACATAGGATATAAATAGAGGATATCGAACCAATTACATTTTTGCTCGACACTTGCCTACTAGTATTTTTACGTACCCAGCCAAGTTTATTATGGTCATACTGCAAGCAGTCGGTCGTCAGGGCAGCGAGGTTGACACGTGAGTAAGTCAGGGGTTTTAGTACTCCCCTTACCGCCTGGTTGAATAAATAATCTAATGCATAAAAAGTAGTACAGCTAATTTAAATTCTGTTAGCTCAGAGGAATGAACTCATTCAAAAACTCCAGATTCAAATCTACAATATTTGGGGCGAGCATCAAGATTTTATTAAAATCATAAAAATAACAAAAAGCAGACAGCCCACCCAATAAAAAGTGGCATCTATTCACGATCACCCATTTAAATATTGCAATTACAAGGAACCTTCTTCGACCGCGCCTCGTCGCCTTGTTGGCTCCATGTCGGTGCCGACTCCCGACGATTTGCGATTTTCCGAAGAGGTCTTCTCGCGAGTGCCCTCCACGTACCGCGAGCCTCCCCCCCGCGCCCTCACCCCGCGCTGCTCTAATCGCCTTCTTCCAAGTGGACGGAAAAGACTTTGTGCAGTTTCCAGTTTCCACGCACTCCTGCGCCGGCGACCACTCCACAACTCAAAGGCAATGTTGTTAAACGGAAATGTGGGAATGAGGATGCAATGTCGGCGTTTAGCATATTGAGAGTGGAAATTTTTGTAGGTAGAGGTGTTAAAGCAGTTAAGTATTTTTCGTGAACGTGGTTGCTATTCCAGCCGATGTTTTGGGCTTCACGTACATTCATGTTCTAGAGTGATCAGTGATGGACCATGGGATCCTTTTCTGATCTATGTAAAAAATAATGCATCGTACTTATTGTAGTTTTTATTTGAAAAAAATCTATTGGACCATTGACAAGCGAGAGCATGAGCTGCATACCTATACTATCCCCATGATCGATTAAGGTTTAAATAAATCAAATAATAAATAAATCATCGTGGACAAATTCACACAGCGCCATCTAGCCCCAAACTAAGCAAAGCTTGTGCTATGGGTGCTAGATAACTGATATACTACTTAAATACTTTTAAATACATACTTATTATATATAGAACACCCAGACCCGTAACAGAAATTAAAACTCATCATTTAATTTCTGCCCGGCCGGGAATCGAACCCGGGACCTCTTGCGTGGCAGACCGGCATGTTGACCATTGAACCACTCAGGTCGTCATATGATCAAGATGATGGTAAATAAGGTTTCTGCTTATGACGCAGTGAAGACCACTAACCTCAGGACTATAGAAATAGCTACCTACCTTAAGCAAAACACAATCTCCAAATGTAAACATCGACGCAACCAAACACGTCACCGAACAAATCAGAAATCGCTCAAAGCGTCAAATATAAAAGGCACATGCTATTAAAGAATTTGCGTGTCAAGCGAGGAAGCGGGGGTCTCGGGGGAGAGGGGAGGGGCTGCACAATCGAATCACGCGATCAGCGAACGAGGTATGATTCTGAGCGTGAAAGCGCTTATGAAAACGCCGCGATACGCACTTTCCGATCATTCGCCCCTTATTCTATTTCACCAATCAGCGATTGACGGGAGATTCGGTGATGATGTACCGGCTATACCTATAGATCCCTATGTTGATTTTGATTGATACACGGTATGGTAGATATTTATTTTTACTACCATCGTGTCACACATAGACGGACCATTTATGTAACAATTTCGTTTTTATCGCGATTCACAAAAATTGTTGGCTATAAACTGCTGGACGTTACGACGCTAGACGTTCTAGTTAGATCGGGTGAATCCCATCCGATCATAACTTACACCCGTATCACAAATAGTACTTGTCTAAATAAAGTAGCTTTACCATACGTTCTCACAGTATTCGTCTGAACACTGAACGTCTACGTTCCAGTACTCGGCGATGAATTTCTGGATTCTGAGGACATCAGTTCCTTATTTATTCAGATTCGGAATATGACAGATTTTAATTAGGTCAGACATTTGTACAGTAATAAATACGAATACGAGAAGAAAACAAAAAATATTTAGATTTATATTGATTGGCCAGTTTCGTTCGGTTTGACGGACCCATAGTGCCGAACGCCACTCAAGCATTGTAAGTGGGAACTCTGTGCGTTCGCGCGCACTTTGAGAACTCATAGTAATCTTTCTGAACGAGGGTGTAACAATACAAAGTCTTATACACGATAGTGCGTGCCTCCAGCCTCCGGCAGCCACTCGGTCGCATCTGCGTCTAAATTGCCAATAGCCCGCCCTCGCCAACCCTTATACTATTTATTTTTCAATTTTGCCAATATCGTGTTGGAGTACCTATGTCAGTTACATGTTTTATGAAAGTAGCTTCTGGGAAAGACTACTGCAGGTAGAAGTTACCCAAAAACGCTATGGATGATGTATTTTGAAACTTTAGTTTAGGACGCTTGTGGCAACTTTTTTCCACTTTCACAAATGTATTATGATTTTTTTACCGGCTATCAGGTTAACCCTTCAAAAACACGCAACATTTTGTTTATTAAAATCAGGTAAGATTTGATATTTATTTATCTACTCATAGGTGTGCTAGCGCGCTTGGACGCTTAAGTGGTTATTATTTATTAGTTTCGTTTATATCGTTACCACATACACACATCTAAATTGTAAGAGAAGCTACAAATAGTGCACAGCTCAATACGCTTGCTTACTCAACATATTCCTAAAAGGATTCGATCCAATACATACGTGAATATGTTAGATTGAATCGCACTTATCCATCTCAAACACATCCACTCAGCGAACGTCGGCCGAACAATAGCTTGCTAAGAACCCTTTCAATTTAAATATGACAACGACATTCAATGCATTCAGTTGATATTGAAAGCTAAGTATATTTCCACCAAAATAATTCATACATTTGTCCGCACGTAATCAGATTTTGATCGGACAAATACGGTTGTCGGTTTCACAGCAGACAATGCAAAATACCCCGCTGTCATTTTGTATTTAAATGCCGAATGTGATAAGCTGTTAGAGGGTTAAATTTCAAGAGATATGCGCGTCTATTATGCGGGTCGTTGCTGGTACATAAGTGTTCTGAGGGTTGACAGTCATTTATTATTTTTCAGTTGTTTTTTTGCCGGGTTGAAGCTTGTAAATTATATTTTTTAAATTAAAATTGTAATTAAACGTCGGCATTAAATACTCTGAACACCATAGACTCATCATCATCATCCGAGCGCTCAATACCAGGCTTCTGCTAAGGTCCGAATTCCTACTTTTTCTTCTCCACAATGCCCGATCTTCGGCATTCTCACGTCGCAAGCCGTTGGCTCTTGCGTTCGACACGGCGATGTTAATACATTGCTTCTTGGATCTCCCGCGGGCCCTCTTTCCCGATACAGACAATACAACTCTAACCAATATACATGAAAATGAATATTAATAGAAATAAATTATTTTCTTGTCTATGTTGAAGATAGTCGAATATGAACAAAATCGTCACGGTGAACACAAGACATTGCACATAACTTTTTTTATTTGCAGGATATGGTATTACTGTTTTAAGTTACATAACCTATTCTTATTTGTGGTTCAATTACATGTAGATCCGGTTTTAACTGAGTGGCCAGTAGTAAGTGGTCTATAGGTCGTGGCCATCGTTCTACCTCCTGGTAAAACAGGAGTTGCAGTGGCGGAAATAAGTGTAGGACTGGCTCGTTAACTGACTGTTCAATTCGGTCATTGGCGGAACACCGTAGTCACCCTCGCTTCACCAACGCTCTAGGAGAAACACCTAACGAATGGAGAGCTCATTGCGGTGCTAAGCGTTCGACTAGCCTCATTGTACGAAACGGTCACCCATCGGGATTTCAGACTCTGCGAGCGTTGCTTAACCTTGGTTATCGATACTGGCACTAGATTAGGACCGCTTCTATATAATAATTAAATTCAATTGAGTCGCTCATAAATACATTTCAGGCGACTCGTAGCGGACGTCCGTAGTTGCCGTAGCAATTGCTACGAGGCTACGTAGCCGAGAAGTCAGTCTTTAATGTTAAACGATCATAAAAAGATGATGTGTATGACTGTGAATTCCGGGAGTTATATGCATATTTTATTATAGGAAGGTATAGGCGTGGTTAAGGGGTCCGACTCATAAGCATATAGCTAACTGTTTGAAAACAAACTAGCTAAAGCTAAACCACGTTAAAGGATCACCAGCGAGTCAACTGCACAATGCGAATGCAAATTACTAATTTTGTGCTTCGCATAGTAATTAACCATAATAACACCAGGTAGCCTCGACAACAAATTCACAACAACAGCCCCTTGCCACTGTAACAATAATTAACTTTTACATTATTTCGTTATATACCTCACGTCTTGCACAAACCATATTATTATCAGACCAGTCCGCCATTGATCCCGTCGCCTGTTTAGAATAAGTAAATGCAATAATTCGAATTACTATTGTACACAATAGCTGTCAGTTATTGTCGCTAGTAATAATGGATGTGCGTGTCAGTGTGTCGGTCCCCGCGGTAACACTACACCTTGTTAATACGTTGTTTGAGTTTAGATGGAGCCGTGATAGCAACCGGAGCCGGGTGGGGGCGTATAGCGAAAACAAACAGCCCCCAAGCTTTTTTGACGGGTTTTGTGGATGGAAATTGGTGTTAAATGCGAGACTCAATGGTTCTCCAATGAGAAAATAATGTTATTTACTGGTCGTGAGGCTATTGTTGTTAGGGGCTGCTCAAAACAAAAGGGCGCAGGCGAAAAACATGCACGATTTTCAATATTTTTATCCGTATATGGTAACATAATATTTATCTTGGTAAAATAATTTTTATACACGAGAATTACAGATGTTGCTAAAGTCTGTAACAAACGTACCACGTATGTAAAATAGGAAAACACTAAACTTCTAACTGCGTTTTTCTGAAAATTAACTCGTAAGTAATTGTATGTTTTCTTGAATCATCATCACAGCCCATAACAGTCCACTACAGGACTTTCAGGAAAGGGGAGGTTATTGCCATAATCTCCACGCTCGGCAGGCGGGTTGAAGATCGCAGTGTTGCAAACATAACAATGAAAAACGCTGCTGCCCATTTTCCAGTTTATGGAGACTAAATCTTTTGCCTCTAAACGTTAGTCGCCTTGTACGACACCCACGAGTGTAAGGGGTTGGTGCTATTCTACTCTACCGGTCACCACACGGCTAGTTTCTTTTCTTGAAACTAAACGTTAAACTGAAAGTTAACGCCTACTATATTTATTTCTTTTAAGAAAACATAGTGATTTTTGCGCTATAAGTAAGTCTATTTTACCTATTTTCATTTGAAATTTTGGTTGCTTTTTAAGTGTTATTTTTCTGTAATAAAACAGGAAGTAAGTATTTTACATTGGATATAAAAATTTGGCGCAGTTTTGTACAAGTAGGTAGTATATTTATTACTCTGAGGTTGTAACTAAAGATACATCTGTGCATCAAATAAATATAATACTACACAGGTCTAGAACTCGAAACGGCGCGTTTTGTCTATGTATCTTTATATTTGTTCGACTCTACAAAGTTATATGATGAATAATATAACAAATACGGGGAGTCGTTTCTTTAAGAACGGACGGAGAAAGGAGTTTTAACTCAGTTGAAAGTGGAGTCTTATTTTATTGAAGAAGGCTATAAAAATCCTACTAATCCCATTATAAATACGAAAGTTTGTCATTATGTGTCTTTGGATGTTTTTACTCCTTCACGTAAAAACTACTGAACAGATTTTAGGAACGCAACAATATGTGCCTATGTGCTATTCTGAGCTATAGCCTACAGCTGCCAATAACACATAGGCTATGTTTATTCCGAAATTCAATGTGGTTCCCGCGGGAACAGGTCAGGAATATCTTAACCGGACGAAATCGCGTGCAAACCCTAGTATTTTTAAAAGTTCACATTCACATCTACAGTTGACAACAAAGGTCACAAAAATTTAATTGGGTTATTAATTTTTTTTACAGAAAATGGAGCATTTGCATAACGGACTCTTAGATACTTGCGTGTAAATTTAATTCCATCTTCGGCCGCATCGTCACTTACCACCAGGTGAGATGGCGGTCAAATGACTGGATAGTCTAACTAAAAAAAAATGGTTAAACAATAGTTTAAGTATGGAACAAGGAAACCTTCCTTTTCTCCATGATTGAAGTCTCTGAAAGAGATCTGAAATGAACTCTTCGATGAAAAGTTCATAGAATAAAATGACATATATGATTATTTTATTTTTATTAAGCTATTTTATTTTTATTTATTTATTTATTTATTTATTTATTATTTATTTATTTTATTTAATTTATTCATTTATTTCAGGCAATTGAGGCCCATTTTTATAAATACATAAACAACATAAATACAAAAGAAACTGATACAAAATACAGACAAAGAACCTACACCTACATACAAATTATTTTAAATTGTAAACTAATATATAAAAATATAATTTAATAATATCTTAAAAAATAACTGACACTTAAAGTCGTTCGGCGGCACCGGAAATTCTGGGTCGCCCACGGAATCGCCGGTACACCACACCCTTCGGCCAATATTCTTCCTTCATGAAGAAATCCAAATCTGCAGAACCAACGCCACGAACGAGTTGAAATTGCTATACTCACACAACATTGCTAGAGCCTTGGCTCAAGTTCTCTACCTTACCTGGCAATGAGCATTATTATTTATGGGTACTTTTAACAGATATCACTTACCCTGTGTCTTTCCTTCACTCCACAGCCTTTCCCGCTGCACTGTCAACGTCGCAATCGATCGCTGGATATTTTGACAATGCAATAAAAGAGTTCCATGGAAGTTTTGAGAAGCGAAGGCGCCAGCCATTGAGTGAGGCGTCGATATCCGGCTGTGAACACAAGATCGGCGCCTGCGCATCGGATATCGATTACCGAGCGCACAACGCAGTGTTAGTGTCCTGGGACAACGCTCAGGAAGTGCCGCTTTGTTTATCAATATTTGTCTTTTTTACCTATTTCCTTGGGGTAGAGTAATCAATCGATAGTGCTGAATTGATTGAGGTTTTGTATGTTTGTTTTGTTGACGTTTTTTAATTAATGAAAAAAATGGTAATGTTTTTTTAGTGATGAAAGGATTTGTGTGGATTACTTACTCACGGATCGCAACTCATTACACTCTTCGTTTGTTTGAAAGTGCATTCTAAATTATGAATGGCATTTGCAATACGTATAATGTTACATATGTTACGCAGTCTATGTCTATGTGCAAAGATACATCACATACAATCCAAAGTACCTAGGTATCTTATATGCTAATAATAAAAAAGGGAGAATCGGTGGCCTAATGATTAATGTACCCCGATGTTATGTGTTCGAACCACTTCGTTCGTGCAACATGTTCGTGCCACTATGTCAATGACTTTTTTCTCAGATATTAACATTAGTAGAACACTAACCGATGCTCTTACGGTGAGAGAAAACATCGTGATGGGATCTGCACATCGAAGCGACTGAATGTGTAACCATAATCCAATCTTGTAAGGCTCCCCTGGTAGCAGGATCACGGACGGCAGATGCAGTCGCTCTACTACTACCTAATCTGCCAAATCCTAGATCATGGTCAAGGCGGGCCCCGGGAATTAACATTAACGCCAACATGATTATTTTTTAAGGTAATTGTTACCGCTAGCGTTATCTCTCGCATTACCGCCCGTCAATTAGCGCCCCACGCTATTCACCGCTCGTCAAAACTGGCCGATAACAAAATTATGACCAAAACAGACAAATGGTTAATGTTTTTTGTTCCGTGATTGATACAATTATAGCCCAGCTGTCAGGGCTGCTATTGTTGGTCCAATGTTCCGAGCTATTCGATTGTCCGAGCCTTCGCTGTTTGCTGTAAAGAAGTGCAAGTCATCGCCGCACCTTTTCGTGACGGTATTGAGGTTATTCAATTAATGCCATCATAGTTTGCTCCACGGATTACTCCAGTTCAGGGATGTAGGGTGCGTCTTTCGAATCTTTTCTGTGTGCTCTTTTGGCCGCCTATAGATAGGTACTTATAGGTAGGTATTTCAAGAAGACGTGTTGCAGCTATAATTAATAATTAAAGGTAAAGTTATTTTTCAACATACTTGCCCTATTGCAACATACTTGGGCTATTATTTAACTATTTTTTGTCTTACAATGCAGTTAGCAAATGCTATTATTATTTTGTAAATGAAAGGTAAATCAGTATTCTCAAAATGAAATTACAATTAAGCACAGACTTTGAAAAGTCTCATTGAAGTGCAAAATATTCGCAACCAAATTGCGAGGGTGGCGACACATAAAAGCCTAATGCATTGCCGCTGGCTAAACTGCAGCGTTGGAAGCGCCAGGCACAGAATGCTCCCTCTAATTGGAGCTTTTCAAAAAATCCGTTCCATCCAATTCCGTGATCCGATTAACCGTGCGGTCCCCAGAACGAGCGCCATTTGCAATTTTTGTGCGCGGGAAAAAGCGAAAACCTGCGGAAAACACGCGGGAGTCGAGCCGCGCATAATTTGAAGTTTCTTTTGAATGGTGGCCCGTGATTGGTGGGAGCCGGGTGTTCCCGCGCGCTGATTGGTCGTGGCGCGCGGCGGGGCGCCGAGTGCGGCGATTTCTCAGCTATTAGACACGGTCGGCTGGGCACGCGCTGCGCAGGGTTCGGCTGGACTATCGATGAACTGATACAGGTATAAGGGCTGGGTACACGATTGACACATGGCAGGATTCTGTTAATTTTATAACAATTTTTGACTTTTGTATTGATACGTACGTACACAAGTGTATTTTTTAATTAAAACATATTTTGTCCTCATAGTAGGTAATTTCAATTAAAGTTAAGTTGCTTATTTGAACTTAGTTGTATAATTTTAACCCCACCCTATTCAATATTACAAATGAATTTACTTTAATACTTTGACAATACAGATGTAGAGTTGTAGGAGTACCCTCAACCAGTGTAAATATCTAATAATATGTAAGTATGAATATGGAAGAGGCAGAACAGTATGTGTGTTGTGAAAAATTATACATAAAGGCACAGCATAAAGGAATCGAATCTGAAATCTTTACATACGACGCCATGCGAACGAACTCGCCCAGTGTCCACTAGAAATAAATAAACTGTTTATAAATACATTTTAGTACTATTTCTAAACTTACATTTCACTCGTCACATATATACATTTTATAACAATGTCTATACGTGTAGTGTAATACAATACCACCATCCAAATACCTTCTACGCAACGTGCTACAAAAATTCCACTCCAACTACATACTATGATTTGAAAATAAACATTTCCCGCCAAAAGAACTTGTGTTATCGACAGTCGACTAGTGGTTTATCGACTTTGGCCCGCACCGTGTTTACTATCCCGGTGGGTAATGGGAGCAGTGGCAGTTGGCAGTTACGTCTCAATCATGCCACCTTTTACTTACCGCGGGAGCGAGACGACAATACCCCGCGCCGTGCGAAAGAGCAGGACGCAGCACACGCATTCAACCCGACAACACTTTGATTGTACGACTCAGTTAACTCGTTCGTAGGAAAGTGGAGTTTATTTAGTCAGGTTAGAGTTTATTTTTGAGTGTTAGATGGAAACGTAGGGTTGTCAGCGCAATATTTAGCATGTATGTTTTCTTTAGATATGAATGCAAATAGTAATGGCGCATTTTTATTCGAAATGTTTACATAGAGGGGCGGCCCGCGCCCGCTCGGCCGCCATCTTGGCGTCTGGTACCGTCAGCAGCACTATTGGGACAAAAGAAATGACAATTGCTAGGTTTCTCATCATATCTGCCGAAAGACAGACGCCCACTGATGGACATAGGCCCCGCCAGAGCTATCTCCATAAAGGCCAGTTTTTAAAAGGCCAATCCGAAAAATGTTATATTTATATAATCTATTATAAAACCAATGGTTGGTTTCCGTGGATAAAAATTGGTTGGACTTATGATTTCTAAATGACAATGCATAGTTTCTACGTGAAGGTAAGACAAACAAAATTATAAATATTAGTTTAGTAAGATCACTGAATGTCACTGATATGGGTACCTATTAGGGACGCCACTATGTAAACCACATACAATTAAGAAATACATTATAGCCTAGGTAAATGTTATTCTAGGTTACAAGCTACAAATTTTTTTTCGTTTGAGCTTGAGCATTGCAATGTCTCATACAATATTTCTGTGAAACGGCCATACTTATACTTATTTTGCGTGGTTCAGGAGAAGTTAGCGAAAAGATTTGAGTTAGCAGAAATAAAGATAAACTTTAATTATGCTATTCATTGTATAGTTCTGGCCGTTTCGTGTCCTGCAGACTAGGATAGCACCAGCGCCTTACACTTGTGGGTGTTGTGTAAGGCGACCAATGTTTTCGAGGTAAATGATCTAGATTCTAGAGTATCTGTAGCCTGAACAATGGGTAGCAGCGTTTTTCATTGCTATATTTATGACACTGCAATCTCCAATCCGCCTGTCAAGCGCAAAGATTATGGCAATAACATCCCCTTTCGTGGGAGAGGCTTTAAGTCCTGCAGTGGAGTGTTATGGGCTGTGATGATGTATAATATAGTAGATTTTGATGCGGTTTTTACCATAAGTTAGACAATTTCTTCCGGAAGGTTTATTTTTTATATACGAGTATATAATCATGCTAAATATTATAAAGAAAAGCTGAGAAAATTCTTGTGAGGCTGGGTCGGGTCGCTATTATTGAATAATATGTAGAGTTTGTAGAGTTAGAGGCATACTTTTTAACAGTAACAGCGTTATGAGCTTGTAAGTCTTGAAGAAATGTGTTTTATTCAGGGATAAAAGCTATACAACACAACGAAGTTTTATCAAAATCCGCTAGCGATAAATTAAGGCTAATATGGCTAGGTGTTATTCTGACAAAATATTATCAAAATTCGTTCAGTACTTTTTGTGCGAATCAGTAACAAACAAATTTGAAATTTGGTCCGATTACGCATCGCCCTGCTTCCTTATTATGTATTTATTGTGTTAGTTTTATGTTTTCTGAATGTTTTTATGGACCCAATAAAGGTACGTTATGTCTATGCCTATGTCTAAATAGTCTAAGACTAATTTAAAACACCTTTTACTGCCACCTCGTCGTCATAAAATTCGCTTACGCATTTGCCGCGTGAACCACATTTAATATACCTAAGGATAAAGTACAACCTAATACATTATTCTGGGATATAGTTTTATTAAAACCTGCTTCGTAATTAAATAAATATTCGTGAACAAATTCACACAGCGCCATCTAGCCCCAAACTAAGCAAAGCTTGTACTATGGGTGCTAGATAACTGATATACTACTTAAATACTTTTTAAATACATACTTATTATACATAGAACACCCAGAACCGTAACAGAAATTAAAATTCATCATTTCAATTTCTGCCCGGCCGGGAATCGAACCCGGGACCTCTTGCGTGGCAGACCGGCATGTTGACCATTGACCCACTCAGGTCGTCGAATTGTGTATAGCATAGCTTTCTCAATCCTATTTAGTTAAAGAAAGACGTTTGAGTGTGTGTTACACCTCCACATAAAAATTATGGAGCAGTTTTCTACCTAGTTACTAGGTAATAGAAGTTTTATTTCTGGATGTTGCAGGCAACAGCGTTAAGTGTACGTTTTAATTATGGAATAGCATACCCAACCCTAATATTACAGGTTCATTAAGAACTAAAATTTGTCACGAAGGTTGCTAAAAAAATTCTCTGCATCTTTTCCTAATCCTTTTAAATAAATCTGAGCATTAAATTACGACGGGCACCCCGACATGTGACAGTCAACATAAAGCAAATGAAGCCATAGATCTTGGACCCTTAATAATATAATAATAAATCTTTATTTCAGGAATCGCTCCATAGTATACAATATAAACTTATAAAACAACATGAAAAAATGAACCCAAATAACAAACAAATTTCAGACTTTCAATTTCACTATACTAATTACGACAACAGTTTAATTACCATATCTTCCACATCACAAACCACTTACACCAACTTACACACTGCAGCACCTACCCTGCATATTTCAAAGCCTCATAACTCAAAGTCCTATACAAAGACTCCCGTATTACCGCGTTAGGAGAATTGAGGGCGGGATAAAAGCCACTAGATACCGAGGGCCCTCATACGTCTCTCTTGAGGCCCCGAGGCCCTCAAGAGCCGCCGCCTTGGAAGAATCGCTGGTGGAACTTAAGAACCGAAGCGGTGAGGCCCTCAATTAATTCTGCAGTCGCAGCGCTCGTGGCATAATCAGGCACCCGATTTACATCAAGGCTTTGCTTACTAGTAGATTATGTTGGAGAATATTATGTTATGTAAAATAAAAATAGCTACATATATCTATACTAATATCATAAAGAGAAAATATGTGTATGTTTGTGTGTTTGTAATGAATAAACTAAAAACTACTGGACCGTTAGAAATCTACTTTATCACTGAGCAGCATAGGCTACTTTTTATCCCGATAAAAGAATAGGTTCCCGAGGGAAAGTTTATTGTTTACAGAGATCCGAACTGCGCGTGGGTGAAAACCGCTAGTAATAAATAAAAGAATAATATTCTGGGCGTGAATATCCTGGTTGCGGTTTCGCGAGCGAGGGTCAGGGGTCTGGATTGACATTGATCCAGAATTTTGTAGATCAGGTAATTACAGTGGAGAGACTATCATCTGACCTCCGTGACCCTGTTAACAGTGGAAGCTAACCAGATAAATTCATGGTTACACATTTAGTCGTCTTTTTTTACCGTATATGTAACATAGTACCTAATCTAGTGACTAGTGATTTTAGAGAGCTCTTGCGTCGTACCAGTCTCTTGCCCTAAATACAAAATGGAAGAAAAGAGATTAAAGATATAGAGAAATGTATTTACAAGGATTCATCGCATGGATAACCACAAATAAGATTTTAATTTAGGTGCGGGTCGCAAGGTGCGGGCTACGGGACGGTTTCGAAGTTGGCCCCACTTTAAAAGTTGATAAAAACGATAAGAGTGTTGCTTTTTGGTTTGGCTTATATTGACTTACTGCAACATTAATAAACATGGACGCTGTGCTCAGTTCAGGTACCGCTGTGGGTAGATAGACTCTCCAGCTAACAAGCTGTGGTGGTGCTGGGCCGCTGTGCAGGACATACAGCACATTATCTCCGATTGTCGTTTAACGCGGTACACCGGAGGCCCGCCCGATGACCTGATCGGCCTAAGTGACGAAGCCATTATGTGGCTCAAGTCTTGTAAAATAGATCTGTAGATTTAATTGTACCCAACATACGTCTTTACCTTCATATTAATATGCCAAACTAATAAACAAATAAATTAATAAACAATAGCGATCATCATGACGCCCGTGCCTTATTCCTCTAGGTGGGGTCGGATCAACATGTCATTAAATAAAATATCTAATGAACAGCTTAATAAACATGAGCGTCCTATCAAGATTACCTTACCACACAGTAAAATACATAGAGATTGATTGTTGCTGATGTCGATAGGTGGCGGTGACGACCTGAGTGGTTCAGTGGTCAACATGCCAGTCAGCCACGCAAGAGGTCCCGGGTTCGATTCCCGGCCGGGCAGAAATTTCAATGATGAACTTTAATTTCTGCTACGGGTCTGAGTGTTCTATGTATAATAAATATGTATTTAAAAAAAGTATTTAAGTAGTATATCAGTTAGCTAGCACCCATAGTAAAAGCTTTGCTTAGTTTAGGGCTAGATGTTTATTATTTATTACCATTTTCCATCATCAAGCGGGCCGCTTGCCTGTTTGTCTGCCGTATTACATAAAAAAATACCTCTGACAGCTCGGGCGTTATTATTAATCTTGGAAATCATTCATTTGCATACCTATAACGAGCAATATAATATAGATATATTGCTTGTTATAGGTAGTCAACAAGCAATTGTAATATTGATATCTTTGGAGACTCTCTGATCAAGTTGAAAACAAAATTCGAGATATTTTAAAAGTATGTTTCGGATTTCCTGCCGTTCTTTTGTTTGTGTAATAATGACACTTCAAGAAAATTATCCTTTGCCGTTACAGCAACATTCACCACATTTGGTGCATCTTTATCCAAAATCAGTTTATTAAAAAAATTTAGAATTAGCTGTTTCTTATGCCCAAAGGACTCGTCCTTTACCCCCAGGGTATCATCACAGCCCGTAACAGTCCACTGCAGGACTTAGGGCCTCTCCCACGAAAGGGGAGGTTATTGCCATAATCTCCACGCTTGGCAGACGGGTTGGAGATCGCAGTGTTTAAATATAACAATGGAAAATGCTGCTGATATAACAATGGAAAATGCTGCTGACCCCCAGGGTATATAATAAATAAAAAATAATTTAGGAATGCTATATAACCTGCACAGTAGAGCAAAGGAGTGTGATTCTTAAGGTGGTAAATACTTATCATGTAACATTGCTGACACAGTTGGCAACCCTTTTTAATAAGATGGCCAGCAGCCACTGTCGGTCAGCACCTAAGGGGAACGGATGCGATACCAGCCTTTGAGGTGACTGCTTTTGAAGGATTCCAAGTTATTGTGGAAAGGAAAGACCACCGACATATCCACCGACGGATAGGCAACCTCAACAACCAATCAAATAGATACACTTTTCCTCCCTTACGCGAATACCGTAGGACGAGAAGAGAGAGTGACGCCGAGACAATTACAAGTATCGCACGTCGAGATGCAAATAAGTTTAAGCGTGAGCCGTAGAGCTGGGCGCCAACTCAGTTGAGTTACTTTATGAGTTAACTCACTTCTCCGGAATGTATTGGCAAAGTAGCTTAATTTAAAATTTAGAATAAGATGTACAGGTATCAGCCGTAAATAATGCGCATCGGCTCTCGTCATTGTAGAGCGAGTAAATACGAAGCTGAAAGTATTTGTAAAATAAATTTTAAATGGCGCGCATGCATTCGGGTTAAGTAGATGTGGTATGATTTACGCTTGCTTGTTCATCTACATTAACATGTAGATGAACAAGCAAGCGGGTGACCTGATAGAAAGATTGGAAAGCGGTCACCGCTGCCTATGGACATTAGCCCCACTACCGTATGACCAAAGCGTTGCCCTACTCTAAAAGCCACAGTTCCCCTAGGAGCACAGGAGACAGAACATAAGCTGACCGGCACCGTAACGACTTTAGTGGTTCGCATTCTTTGCGTAGCCGTGGCTGTGATGTTGCCTTTCCGATCCTTTGGAGGTGCTTATAGCCTTCATTATCATCATCATCATCATCCTAGCGTTTATCCCGGCCTTTGCCAGGGTTCTCCTCCACTTTGCCCGGTCTTCGGCCTATCTATCATCATTAACGGTTATACCACTGCTAGACTTGAGCCTCCTCCACATTAGTGGAAGATATTGCCAAAACCTCCACGTACTTCGCTGGCTACTCAAATACTCAAAAGAAAACGATGCTGCCAATTTTCTAGTTTTACTAACGTCTCGGCCTCTACTTTCAATAACTTGTATTAAAATACGGTTATAGCAGATAGTTGAAATGCGTTAGCACCCACATTTCAGAGCGGTCAGATAATCAAATTAAAACATGCTATACGAAACCAGCTAGTGTAAGTGGTTGCTGGTTTTCTACTCTACCACGCATCAAACGATCTTGCATTACCATGATGAAATTTTGAATTAACTCAAAGTATCAGCGCAGTGAGCTGCACTTGTGTTCTGGAATTTGACTCAGCCCATCTCTATAGAGGTAGGTAGCTCCCGGTGCGGTGCGGAGCGGTGCGGGGCGCGGGGTGCTCATTATCGGCGCGGCATCGGCTGGTATCGGCACAGCTCGTTAGCGCCGCCACACCGGCAATCACGACTACAGGGTGGAAGTTCGATTGTGCGTAGGTGCGGTTTATTTTTAACGTCGATTGGTACCTCTAAACCCAGGAACACGACCTCTGGCATGAATGGGAAAAAATGCTAAGCGCCACCACTGTCAGTCGCCATATCTATATTGTACTGAATAAGTAACTATGTACCAGCTATATACCTTATAACTTTAGCCCTACATTAACTACATCCACTTAGCAATCCTAAACTCCACTTAGTAGTAGAGCTCGTCTAGTCTAAAATGACGCGCCCCACTACTTAGTTAGTTGATTTCGATGTGTGAGTGCAAATATTAATAACGACACTTCATCTGTGTGGGAGCGTCGACTGCTCCAATCAAACGACGCGAGCTCCTACGTTGGTGTCTCACCGGCAACTGAATGACCAATTACAACGGCATTTGTATATGTATTGCGTCCATATTTTAAACTTGCTTGTGTGCGTTAATGCGATAGTGGGGCGCGTCATTTTAGATTAGACGAGCTCTACATCGCTTTAGCTATATGTTTATTTACTCGTAAGCACAAAGCTCTCTTTAACGAGCAAACTGTCCGACTGATAGTCGCATGGAAAGTTGTACTTACACGACAACAACTGTTCGTTGTCTTGCCACTGAGATGGTAAGCTAGTATGCCTCGTGCCTGTAGTAGTTATCCTTCAAACAGGCTCACAATAAAGTCAATAAAATATTGTCGCTGGGCGGCGTAAATTGATGCAGTGATCTATCCTTCCAGACGGATTTCCCAGTCTTCACAGAGTCGTACCAACGGTACAAAGAAAGACAGTGTCATATTTTATCATATCACAAATTTGGTGGTAATATTTATCAAAGTTTAAAGGCGTTTGCTGTTAAGGTGCCAAACCTGCAAAAGCCTTTTTATGAACTTCGTGTTGCACTCACTATGTTAAGGCTCGTCTAATCTAAAATGACGCGCCCCACTATACAAATGCCGTTATAATTGGTCATTCAGTTGCCGGTGAGACAACAACGTAGGAGCACGCGTCGTTCATTGGCTCCCACACAGATGAAGTGTCGTTATCAATATTTGCACTTACACATCGAAATCAATTAACTAAGTAGTGAAGCGCGTCATTTTAGACTAGACGAGCTCTACCTGCATATGTAATACTAGCGACACGCCCCGGCTTCGCACGGGTAACAAATTATGGCCCTACTACCATCTCCCATCAATCTCCCTTGCTCGCGGTCCCTCTGCTGAAACACGGACGAGGCTCTGGCGAATCGGCTCTTCACTAATATGCATTGTTGTGCAGGTTAGATGGTAGTGGCCACACGTAAAAAGCCTGGACACAGCAAACGAAAATAAGCAAAGTATGTTCCTGAGATATGGAAGCGGTATCATCATACTCATCATCATCTTCGCATCAGTATCCCGGTTGAGATCTCGCGCGCGAGGGCCTGGGTGATCATGATCCAAGACCATGACCATGATCCAAGTATTAGTAGATCAGGTAATTAAAGTAGAACGACTTCCGTCTTACCTCCTTGACAATGCTAACAGGGGAACCTGACCAGATTGGATTGTGGTAACACAATCAGTCGCCTGAATGTGCATCACGATGTTTTCCCTTAACGTAAGTAGCGGTAAATATAGTGGTGTTTGTGTGTTACTCGCATTCGTGATCATACGTTTTTCATCAGATGTCTGCTTGCCCCTGAGTAGTAGCTAAATCATATTTTTTTTTAAGTTTCCGTTTCTCTCAGAAATACAACCGCCCTGTACCCAACCCCGGCGGATGGAATGATCGGCAATAGGCGCATTATGGTATAAAATAATTTCCCGGCGGGGCGGCGCGGGCGCGGGGCGCGGCGCTGCCGGCCGAACGTCACGATGTCACGCACCGCCCGCGGCGCCGCCCGCGCAGCGTAGGGCTGCCACAATGAACGTTTGCCTTTACTTTTAGCCCGGTCGGCAGGTACTTTCGACCCAGACACAATTTCGATTTTAATGAAATTTTTGCGAGCGAGGTCAAAAACTTAAATTATACACCCCACACTGTTCCCCAACAAACTGACAAAATTTCATAAAAATCCGAATTTAGGTAAGGGTAATAATTGTTACCTTCCGACCGGGGTATTTGTAGAATCTACGAGTAGAGAGTCAGCAATACAAACTGACATAGTAAATATATTTTTCTGCAAGGGCTAGTCGGGAGTGCCGTCAACCGTCGTAATCCCGAATCCCGGACGCACGTCAGTAATATGTACTCCTTGTATTGCAAACGACTACCATCAGGCAGGCCGTAAGCACGTTTGCCATCTCATATATTACCTAAACGACAGAAAAAGTCGGACAACCCCCGACCAAGTTTACATATTTTCAAATACTTTCTAAAATCATGTAAGTAACCCAAATTTTTTTTACAAGTAGACATTTGATTTAATTTGATTTGTAAACTACTGAACCGACATTAATAAATTAAGCTAAGAACGATGAAATCTCGATTAAACTGGCTTTCAAATAAAGAGAACCGCATCCAAAGCCGTTCATCCGTTCGGGAGCTACGATGCTACAGGCAGACACACAGGTCAAACTGATAGCACCCCTCGTTTTTGTCGGGGGTTAAAAATTAATGTGGTACGTCTGCTAGTTTCTACTAGTTTCAAGATATCTACTAGTTTGTCAATAGTGTCCTTTTTTTTAATATGGGAAATCTTCAAATGATACCACGTCACACGGGGGAATGACGGTGGACATGTGGGATTGCCCGAAAAAGGACACTACCCTCTAAAATCCCTTTATGTATCCACAGCCGCTTTTTATCGGACCACCATAGGACCTCATAGATAGTCTTCGCTATGGTGTTTTGTCAATAGTGTCCTAGAAAACTTAAACGTAAAACCCTAAGAGCAGCAACCCTACGAACCGATAGCTGGAACGGCAGCCCTATTAAACATGGTAACAAACCCTGAATTAGTTTTTGTTTCGCATCGCCCCGGGCGCGGCGGCCGGCAAGTTAATTGGGGCGCTCGCGGGGCGCGGGGTCCCGGGGTCGCGGGTCCCGCCGTCGGAGTTATAACGAGTTTGGACAAGTTGCTAATGAGTAGAGGGAACCGGCCACTTGCGAGTTGGGTGACAGTCGCGGAGCGGCAGTCGCAACTTGGGAGAAGACACGGTTGCTCTCAGTTCAGTGCGAATGTGTTGTTGGAAACTGTCTTAACTGTCTTGTAGCTGGTTTTGATAGTAAGTAGGTTCTATTAGTAGATTTAGTATCGAAGTGGAGGAGTAAGGCGCTGTCCTAATCAGAAACGGTCACACGACCGTTGCCTACTCTTGCAGGAAAACGGACCCTGACAGAAGCCTGAATTGGCTGGTAAGACGGTAATGATGACATTGATTTATAATTGCGTGGTGCCTGATAGAGTTACGGTTACCTTCTTATTAGAGTGAGAGCGGGGAATGCAGCAAGAGAGTTTGATTATGAAGGTTCTAAGCCGACCACTTTGGAGTTAGAAGGCTCGCATTGTGTGTGACAGTCATGAGACACGCACTCAACTGGGGAGCAGACATTGTGTGGTGAACATTTAAGCTGATCTGAGTTGTAGGAACAGGTTGTAGGAACAGGATGTAGGAACAGGTTGTAGGAACAGATTGTAGGAACAGGTTGTTGGGTCTCCCGCGGGACCTCTTTCATGATCTCGACAAGTTCAGGCCCCACGTATCCCTGGGGCTTACACAGCACGTCACTCAACAAGCAGACGAGGTTCTTCGTTGTGATGTCTCTCAACCCAAGGCTGCCACGGATGTACTCGAATGTCAAGTTGTGTAACAAATCGACCGCCGGCATTTCATATTTCGATGGCGTGGAGTTAGCAGACGTGCTTCGTCAGCGTTGGCCATATATTCCAGGAAAATAGGTTATAATTTTATTTATCCCAAAATTCAACGCAAGTATCTCCCGCGGGAACACGGTATAATGGTTTTCTTATGTAAATATACTTACTTGTGTTTAAATTATTCCTATACCTATAGGTACTAGAATTATAGTAATTGTTGGCTATACTCTACTGATATAACTTGTAAATAATGGCTCATAAGATTATTTTCCTCAGTTGTAACGCAAGGCCTAAAAAAATAATTAATTAATCAATACTTAATTTTCATATTAAACTAGGGACCCGTCTAGGCTTCGCACGGGCGTTCTCGAATTTTATTTATTGTAATTTAAATGCATAGGGTTCCTTTTAAAACCTTCGGTTCTCAAATCGAAATACAACAGAGAAAAATATATTTAATATTATTGAAACTGGCTTTATTGGAAAATTAATGAAGTGTAATTTTTGTTCATAGATGATTTCGGCCATTTGGCCGTCGTAACCAACTAACGGTGGCCCATTTTCACACACTTTTCGCAGCAAACGGCCGTATTTCGCTACTCACCAAATGCTGTGTTCCATCGTCACTGATTTATCGACGTAAATATATCCCCAAAGACAATAATCTAATGGAGTTAGATCACACGATCTCGGTCTCGATCTCACGACTTAAAATAATTTTTTGATGTTGATATTTGCCACATACAAATTTTTATTCAGTGATGAAGCCCACTTTTGGTTAAATAATTTTGACTTATAATAAATACGCGGCAATCACATTGCCGAAACTATATATTATAAATGGCATATTATTACCTTTCCAGTACCTAAAGCTAGTTTGATGGATAATATAAATATATTTATATGTTAAATTTTAATTTGTAAAGCGTAGGTTTTATAAAGCATCCTTTATTACTTAAACAAAAAAAACCTTTCGAAATAAATTCTCTATGATCATGAAAACCGCATCAAAAGAGAAGTTGAAAGCGACAGAAACAGACTTCATTTTATACTACGTAAGGACATGGATATGAATTAACCTCAAATCTTTCAAATTAGAATAGTGGGCATCCTAGGGGCATCAACTTAATTTTAATATTGCTTAGAACCCAAGGTCCACCTGATAGAAAATCACAATACTGCAGTAAACCAAAATTGAGGAAAATAGGATATTTTGTAGAAATGCTACAAAAATTCTACTAAAATAATACTACAACCGATATAAAATGCGATAAGTTAAGGATTGATGGATGATTGGATGGATATTTGTTGCTCCTTCGCATAAAAACTACTCAACAGATTTTGAAAAAATTTGGCAATAACGTTCAGAATATCATATATGCTATAATTTAAGGCCTTGCCACATACAAAGCTCGGCGCGAGCGCGGCGTGAGCGCGGTGCGATATTTGCTAGGCAACCATCGCGCGGCGCGATAGTTGCTAGGCAACCCTCGCGCGGCGCGTTATTTGCTAGGCAACCATCGCGCCGCGCGATGGTTGCCTAGCAAATAACGCGCCGCGCTCGCGCCGAGCTTTGTATGTGGCAAGGCCTTTATCCTAAAAGTCAACGTGTTCCCGCGGGAACAGGTCCTAGTAACTGAATTTTACGATTTTCAATAAACGCCATGCAATGAAATTATCGAGAATGATGATTGGAGAGTCGAGTCAATACGGTTGAAGTGGCCACAGACCGCGGTGATGGGAAATACGTCGTGTCGTGCGTTATTGAGTGACATTGCGCCGAATGTTTGTGTTATTAAATTTTAAAATATATTAACTAAAAGTAACAAAATTGAGTAACATTTATTAAAATTAAAATTCCTAAGGAATCTTGATCATGGAAGGTGTTATCAATTGAAAAGATAACAACTTAGCTAAGGGTTAAAGCTCCTTTCGCTTACATTTTACATGTTTTAAGAAATTTTCCAGCTCATTGAATCTGAAATTGAAATTGAATTATGGATTACATTCATAGTAATGAACAGCCGTGTGGTGTCCGGCAGAGTAGAATAGCACCAACCCCTTACACTCGTGGGTGTCGTACAAGGCGACTAATGTTTTCGAGGCAAAAGATCTAAGCGCCTCCGTAGACTGGTAATTGGGCAGCAGCATTTTCCATTGTTATATTATAACACTGCGATCTCCAACCCGCCTGCCAAGCGTGGAGATTATGGCAATAACCTCCCTTTTTGTGGGAGAGGCCCCGAAGTCCTGCAGTGGACTGTTATGGGCTGTGATGTGAATGAATAGCTAGCTTTTGCCCGCGATTTCGTTGGTTACTACATTCCGGACTGGTTCCCGGGAACCGCGGCAATTATCCTATGTTGCTATTCTAGGCTGTAAGCAACATCACTGCAAACTTTCATAAAAATCCGTTCAGTCATTTTTGTGTGAAGGAGTAACAAACTTCCATTCATCCTTACAAACTTTCGCAGCGGAACAGTGAGTTTACAAACTCATAATGTCGAGAGAGCACGAACACTTTCACTGATAAAAAGTTATCAGATCTCATGAAGAGCTCTACAAAATAATAGGCAGGTAGAGCTCGTCTAGTCTAAGATGACGCGCCCCACTACTTAGTTAGTTGATTTCGATGTGTGAGTGCAAATATTGATAACGACACTTCATCTGTGTGGGAGCCAATGAACGACGCGTGCTCCTACGTTTGAATCTCACCCGCAACCGAATGACCAATTACAACGGCATTTGTATATGTATTGCGTCCATATTTTAAACTTGCTTGTGTGCGTTAATGCGATAGTGGGGCGCGTCATTTTAGATTAGACGAGCTCTACCTACCTATGTCTCGCGTAACTCTTCAACCAAGAAGTGTATGGGACTAGGGCTTGTAGAGTTGGGAGCAAGGCTCTTCTGAAAACTGAATTTTTGTAAGCGATATGATCTTGTCAGGCTCAGCAACCTTCCCAATTTACATGAAATGTTGTAGTGAACTCACGGTCTGAGACGTGTATGAAATGCTGTATCTAACTCAAATACATATTTCGGGTATGCTATTCAGAATAGAAGATTGGGAACCTTATTTCTTAGGTAAACTAGGTAGCTTAGGATACGGTAGAGACAGAATTTTCCTTCTTCCTTCTTTAGTCCCTTGTTAAAGTCTTAACGGCTATAGTAAACCAATTGTATGTGGTTCTAAGTTAAGGGTAATGAGTTGAATTAAGACTATTGACGCTATATGCGGGTTTAATTTGTTTATCGTAAGCGGTAAAAAAATTTTCAAACCTCTTCAATGTTGATTCTTGAAATCGGCTTTAGGAGAGGAGGTAGGATGTAAAGCTTTTGTTGAGTAAAATTTTGGTAGCAAAGGTAGCTTCAAATCATTAAAGACTAGTAGGTCTTTTTTTATCTACTTTTCTACTAAGTACCTACAAATGAAACCATTTTTGTTCACACTCCACGTCACATCGATACAACACAATACAATCCCCGTCCATTGCACCGAAAGTAATCCAATTCAATTGAAATTAACGAAGTAGAATCTGGCCCCAATTCGAACGAGGCATTCAAATTGCCGTCGGCGCTCGATGCCCAATCAATGTAATTAGTCGTTCCCGCCGCGGTAATTACCCCGCCGCCATTGGCCGTTGCCGGCGCGGGCTCTTCGCTGATTGGTCGCCGGCGGCCCCGCGGCCAATCATTGGCTGCACCAGCGCTAATATGGCCGCTGCAATGAGCTGCATTGTTCCCAGCTTATTGCGGTCAGTCCGGTGTAATGGCGGCGCGAGATTCGGTTCGCGCCAGTTTATGTTGGAATTATTGTGGTTTAAATGGCCGGGATGGGGGATGACTGAGTTTTTGCCTAAGGTAAGATATTATTGTAATAAAATGTATTAAAATGTGATTGATAAATCAATAAAATTGAGTTCTAAAAAGTTCATGCATGTTGTAAAATTGACGTGTGTCCGTTGACGATATTTAAACAGACACATAGGTATTATTTATTTATTATTCTATACAGTACCTACATACCTTTCCCTACCACCTACTTACATAATAGACAAAAGCTAATCATCAATTACCGATAACCATTACATAAGTATTTATTTATTTAAATAGGTTTCGATAATCTTATGCCTCCAGGAGTTCATTACATTTTAATTAATAGTTACTTAGTTGTTAATCATAGTATCTCGTTAATATCGTAAATAGCCAGAAATCCATGATACTTTAACTATTGTATTTGTGTTTCCAAAATATGATTATACATAGAAACTGTTTTAATAAGTAAATTACAGAAAAATTGCGATAAGGCTTGATAATATTGCCCTAGGATAGCTAACATACTGCAAACACGCTACAGATATTAAGTAGGTAGTAGTATTCTTTACCTAAAATTGTTATAATTTTTGTGTGCAATAAACTATTAAATAAATAAAATGAATAACATGAACGTAAACACTTAGTAGGTATGAAATAAAAATTGAAACATCGCTATTGTCTACTACGAAAAGTAATGTACCTAGAGTAAACTACACCTAGGTAACGTTCTACATTGCTCAGAAGCCATTGGGCGATACTTCTTGAATATGATCATAAAGTATCTGTATAATGTTATTAGCCAGTCAAACTAGGGACACGGTTCGATTGAAGCATATACGTTCACTCCTAAAACGTATGAAATTAAATGTTTATTCAATTCAATTCAATTAATTAACTAAATACAATTTCATACAAATTAGTCAATGTCAAAATTAAACCTAAAACTAAAAGTAAATGGGTTAATTATGTAAGTGCATTACTTCGTCTGAACTCCTAAAATGTAAATAGGTATATATGTGTGAGATTGAAGCTAATGTGAATCGAGTATCTAGAGAAAAGGCACTTGGTCTGCCGGAGGTGATAAGGAAATCTCATTCTGGATGCATTATCCTGTTCGACGTGAACACTAAGAAAAAGTGAACATATCTTAATACTTGCTTCAATTTTAAATGACCCACGCTGTCAATTTCTAACTATGAATTAGATTCGAGAATAAGAGCCAAGAGAAAATAAACATCGTGAATTTATTTACCAACTACATTTTGCCCCCGACCTCATCCGACTAGGTTTCATATTTTCTATTTATTTTGCATACAATATTCTCATCCCCGTTCCGCCTGTTCCCGCGAGAATTCCAAAAGTATTTTCCAAACGGATGCCTACGTCATAAATGACAAATTTTAAACAGATCACCCTTCCAGTATTTCGAACTGCGATACCTAGATTGTCATCCACTCTCCTATTTACCGGATTATCCAATTTCTTTGTACCTTCCCGCAAAAACTACTGTACGCATTTTAATGAAATTGGACAGCAACATAGCTTATAGCCTAGACTATAATTTATCCCGAAATGCAACGCGAAGTCGCGGGCAAAAGCTAGTAAGATATAAATATAATTTCAACATTATCTATCTACTACTATAAATAATAAATAAATAAATAATCATTTATTTCAGAATTTACAATTCCATATCTTTTTAGATATGGAATATACTATATGGCGGATCGGTATTTTTATATAAATATATAGCCTGGCCGATTTAAAAGACGATGAACAGGTTGCGTGCTCAGGTCGGCAGATCAAGAGAAAAATTATGCAGATGGGGGTATATCGCTCCCACCGAAAGGGCCTGCGAGTGTGGAGCCTCGCTGCAAACTATGGCGCATTTGCTAGTCTGCTCGACCTACCCAGGCTCCTGTTCGCTCGAAGACCTATATCAAGACTCAGACAGTGCCATCCGCGTCACTCAGTTTCGGACAGGAAAAATAGAAATAGAAATAAACTAACCTATTTCATCATTGACACGATAAGAAGATAAATATATATTAAATGTACTCAATAACAATATTACGCTGTCAAGTCTGAGAAGCCCATCCTGACATCTGCAATCGCGGCTTATCTTATTTCTGCAATAAAGCCTTGTTCCATCTAAAATATTTCAGTGTCCTTATAGCAAAATTATATAACTATCACAAACCACAGCATAGTTTTGTACCAGCCCTCAGTGGCAGCCCTGCGCCACCCGGCCCGCCTTAGGTTTTTAATCAGCCGCCCTCTGTCATTAGTATGCGGCCGGGGCCGCCCTAATGTGATTGCGGTGGCGAATGCACTGCACCTTGTACTTACATTACCGCTTTATATAGCTAAGTTCGGATTCTCCCTCTACCGTTGTTGGAGATGGTTATCGAATTTTAACAAAGTTTGTTTAGATACTTATGTCGATAATTATGTAATGGTAGGGTATTTGAGTGTATGCGGGCTAGAAGCTTCGATATTCAATGGTTCAAAACATTTTATTCTAAGTGAGAGAGCAGAATATCCAGCTTCATTTTTAGAACCACTGTAGTAGGTATCAAATTTAATTGCACAGTAACTACACCCTCTGTCACAGCTACCGGGCAGCTCGGAAATCTCGTAATGGATGGAAAGCGCGGAATGGAAATCTCAAATCTAGCACTCCAGGTCTCACATTACAAAGGCTAGGCCACCTAGACCAGTGGGTACATAATGGCGGGCGCAGTGCCCGTGCAATTATGCACCCCGGTCTCCCCCGCGGCCCTCCCTGGCGGTGGCGACTGCAGGGCTGTGCCGACGAGCAAATGGATATATACGAGTAATGTGATTAATTTTTTTTTGTGTAAGATGAGGAATAAGTTGCCGTGTTAGCCGTGTGGTGTCCGAAAATGTGTGGAAAATGGCAGCAGCGTTATCAACGCCCACCAAGCGTGGAGATTATGGCAATAACCTCCCCTTTCGTGGGAGAGGCCCTAAGTTCTGCAGTGTACTGATTGTGTGATATGTGTGATGTGTGAGCGGATAATTGACCCGCCTGCCAATTAAAGAGATTACCTTCCATGCCGATGGTTGATGAAGATTCATTGCAATGGTGTTTAGATACCAGTGCGGCCATGTACGTACCAATGTCTCTTTTCTGAGTTATGTACATTAGTTGATCACTAACCGATTTATGGTGAGGGAAAACATCGTGATGCTATTCCCCTATTAACAGGTTCACGAAGGTCAGACGGCAGTCGCGCCACTGACCCGTCAAATCATGGAATCATGGTCAAAGCGGACTCGGCCCCTCGTGCACGAGATCGCAACCGGGACATTAACGCCAAGATGACCTATGTAGATTGAAGAGATTCTAATTCAAAGACTATGACATAGGCCCGCTTCAACACTGGTGGCCCGATATTACAAATACCTATAGAGTTTATAATCTACTTCAAGATCTACCTACCTTATTATAAATATTTATTCAGATAGGCCTCACTTTCACTACACATGTTATCGGGTTTGTTACCACGGTTAGTATTGTTTTTACCTCGATATTGCGACGCAGTTGCATGCGTCATGGTCACGAGTTGACTGGTGCCGCTGTGTGAGTGTAGTGAATAACCACGAAAGTCTTAAAACCAGATAGGCCTCATTTGGAGTATTGGTCATATTTAGGTATGGGCAGGAGCACCGATATACCAGCTTGGTCCTGGCGACTCGATCCAATTGTCCATGATCCAAATGTGTGAGAATTGTCGGTAAATATCATGCTCACAAGTGATATTGAGCCATAGAGTGTTCGGAGGGATTTTGCCTCCCATTGCGTGTTCTACCGCTGGTACAACGGTGTTTGTTCTGAGGAGCTGTTTGACATTATGCCCAGTCACGTTCTATCATCGCACCGCTGATCATCGACAAAGAGTTCATCTGCATATCTTGGCACCAAATTGGTTGCGAATTGTGCGGTTCCAAAGGAACTTTCTCCCACGCATACTAAAGTTGTGAAATGAGCTCCTTGGAGAGTACAACATGGAGAAATGGGAGAGAGAGGTGTAAAAATGTTTTACGGGGTCGGTAGCACGTGAAGGTTACCCCTGGTAATGTCATCCATAGGCTGCGATAACTGCTTACCATCAGGAACACCGTAAGCTTGTCTGCCACCTTAGTGGTATAAAAATATTTTTATTTAGTTATGCCTTCAAAATCATTTAATGGAAAGGGAAAAAGAAAGCTTATCATGCTTAATATAGAGTCGTCCTAACTCTAGTGCCTATATATAGCGTAATTTAGCGTTTATGAACATACAGCTCCTCAGTTATCTAAAAGATAACGATATATAGAGCGACTGTCAATATGGTAACCGACATCGTCGTTCAACGGATGATCTTTCACAGCTATTCTTTTTCCTAGAGTGATCTTTAGGCATTCTCATGCATGACATAGACGAATCTTTTTTTGCATAAAAGTAGTAGCAATCTTAGTAAAAAAATATTTAGGCTTTTGCCGTTGAGAGTCAATGAGTGACACTGGCTTATGGTCTAGATGTAGAGAAAGCGTTTGTTATGATTTGGTGTAGGGGTCTTCTATCAAATATATCATCATAGGATCGTCCCGAGAGATTATACAAATGAGTAGCTAGTTTGATGTCTAGCAGGTGCATCAAAGCCGTACTTAATGACAGTTGCTCTGATAGCTTGGCTAATGATACTGGTGTCCCGAAGGCTCGATGCTGTTTCTGTACTGAAGCACTTACATTCATACGCTTGGTCTAATATCCCTCAGTCTGTAGAAGAAAGTCGCTAAATACTTGTTTAACATCAAGAGTACTCTATCTAGGGACTGAGTGGTCAGAATAATCATGTTTCAATTTGTTGAGGCTCCACAATTCTTTGACACATCATTTAACATCTCAAAAGCATTAGTATCCTTGGAGTGGATTTCTCTAGTGTTGTCAAGCTGGCATCTAAAAAACTGGATCTGCTTAAGAGGTCGAAAAAATGTTTCACATTAACTCAAGAATTTCTTTTGTTCAAGGCACAGGTTCGGCCACATTCGCTCCCATCTATCTGCATACACCTAGCATAGAATGTGTTCATTCGGCGAAAAGTGGAACAAGTGGTATAGAGCTGTTTAGCCAGCCAACAGAAATTTCCTCAATTTGCGTCTTCCACCGCTCCATAGTGGTGTAAGTTCCTAGAAATTTTGGCCATACGCCCACGGCTACGTTTTATCATCGCACCGCTTACCATCGACAGTAAGTTCATCCTAATATCTCAGAACTACAATATTCTAGTAATATACGGTTTCTACGAGTTCTTAGATTATAGAATATGTTCCCTGCTGCGGTTTTCCTAGGTGAGTACATCATGGAGTTCTTCAAGGAGGTCGTGAAATCGTTTTTATAGGTTGGGAAACAGTGATACTCCATAGCATTGTAAACGACCATAGGCTACAGTAACTGATTACCATCAGGCAGGCCGTAGGACGCTTGTTTGCCACTTAAGTGGTATAAAAACATCGCTATGAGTCCAAATTCTACAAACCTACATTTGTTTCTTGTCTATCAGTCCTACCATTAGCTTGTAGTCAGGTCAATTATCGTTTATTTTAGTATCTGGAGTGATTACAATGTAGACGTCCTAGAATTCAGAGTCATTCATAGTGCGGTACGTCGATGTCTTGAAACATAAGTGTACTTTTAATTTTATAAATTACACTTACACTCTTACAGTGGACTTTTACGTTACGAGATGTTGATGGTAACTACATATTATGTCGATTTTGGCAACAGTGTCAAATGCAATATCATCCTACTATTACAAATGCGGAAGTATTATTACATTTATCCGGACTCAGCCTACCGAAACTTCGTGGCAAACAAATCGCAAAGGTCGCGTGTGAGTCCCGATAAATGAAATACGTTTAGTTGATAGATATTTGATAGATATTCCAATCACTAACCTCAGGTTAAAACTAATTTCGCTTTCACTCTTAACTTTACGACAATTTGCGACAACTTAAGCCTAGTGAATATCGGGCCACATTGAATCATAGGATGAATTATCAATATTGGTCATAAGCTACAACACTGCAACATGTCATTAAAATCCGTTGTCATTGTCAATCATCATCATTCTTTTTTGGTATGAATGAGCAGTTTTCCAAAAAGTATCTAAAGCATTCCTAACCACTCATTAGATGGCGCCCCGAAAATTTTGGTAATTGATAATCGCTTGAAATAGGTTCTTAGCATGCTTGCTATACTGCTGGATATAAACACTGGTTACGTTGTATTGGATAATATTGTATTTGTCAATAGTTTTCTACCATTTTAGAGGTCGTAATAATAATGGAACATAGCCAACTTCTATAAATATTTCTTTTTACTATTCGTTCAACCTTTAACAGTTATGTTTATATAAATAAACATTTTATTTTTAAGTTTAGTATTAGTTGGGTGCATGAAATCACTGCCACCATCATACAGATTAAAAAAAGATTACCAAAATTGTAGGAGCGATATCTATTGATGCTTTTTGAAACCAAATATCAATACCTACTGGAAAACTTCTCATTGGTAGACAAACAGGGCCTCGATTCCGCTAATTAACTTGCGAGCTGCGATTACGATCCAATTACAATTCCAGTGAGCCATTAGTAACTTAGCACACTTAACAGACCCAGGTGAGGCCGTCCCAAGAAGCGATGGCATGATGTAGTTAGGGATAACATGCGTGCCAACAAGCTCACCACCAAGGATGCCGAGGACCGAGCGATGTGGACAAAGAGGAGTAGGAAGTCAGACCCGCGACTAACGCCAAGAAAACGAAGAAGAAGGACACACAGGTAAGTCCCCTGCTCTTATATTTTAGAATAGATACATTACATATTAATTTACAGTCAATAACACCACAAATATATAACATAATGACTTAAAAATGGTTAAATAACTGATCTCCAACAATACAGGTATTATTTGAGGTCAGTGGCTAGGCTCCATAGCCGTGAAATAAATAAAAACAAGTAATAGAAAAATAAAGTTACATAAAAATGCACAAACAACATGAAAAGATGAAACAACAACTAGACAAATATACCTGAAGAACAGAGCTATTGCATGTGGATGTGGTGTGGTTTGTAAAAGTGACCTCACTCGGCTTCATGCCCTGGCGGAGACCAGGGCGCTGGTTTTCAGTGAGACCTGCTGAGTGAAGCACGAATGAAGTCGTTTTAAATAGATAAATATAACGTGTTTTACTAGGTGGGGTTGACAAAGATAAGCCGAACTACATTGTTGTACCTTTAACTTAAAACTCTTCTTCATACTTTTCTTGTCTGAGGCGGACCCCTGCCCCTTGTACCTCCGCAAAGTAGAAAAAGGTAGCCACATTTTTGTCTCGTGTATTTTCAACTTTGGCATCTCTACTGCAAAGCGTGGTGACAATGGCAAAACCCTACACAAATGTGTGGTGACCCAGATCCAATTCTAGATTATAGTTATGTTAAATACCTATGTCTACTAGGTTACTTTTGTAAAATAGTGTCTGTGAGTTTACATAGGCATTTTTAATGTGTCATTCAGATAGCCGCGGTCTACGACAGCGGTCAGCTCGCGGGCACGATCTGTTCACACAGATTATCTATGAAACGTTTATCCAAATCTAGGGGCAATCAAAGAAATTGGACTAAAATTATATAATGTGTTTCTACATTTAGTACCATTAAAGAGTGGCGCTGTTGTCTCTAGGTTTGCAATATTCTTATAAGAGGTAATGTAACCCGCTGATAACCACAGGGCTTTAACCTGTGAGTAGTTGTCGATATCGAGATAGTTGTCACGGTTGCACCTAACACAAAATGAACTTTATCTACACTCATAGCGTAATGTTCCAATTATATATTCAAAAACAGTCGTTTAAGGGTACACTTTTCTCACGCCAGTCTGTAAAATTTTAAAATAGTAGTTTATGCAACTGTCATATAAAGGGGGTATTAAAACATGAGTGTCTGTTTATCATACGAGGCTACGCCTCGTATGATAATAGTTTGACACGAGTGTTTTAATACCTAATTATGTGCAGTTGCATACACTAATTTATCTACACTCATATTTTAATATTAAAATATCGTACCTATAATTTAAATACCACAAACACAAATTACACCAACTAGAAAAAATATTCTGTTTAGCCGGAAAATAATTACAAAGAAATATAAACAAGAAAACTTGCCGGAGTGTATTATTAAAATTTAATAATACACTCCGGCACAAAACGTAGTCGGAGTTTTTATCACGAATTTGTTAAATCTATGAGATGTTTTGATGCAGATAGGTTTCAAGTGACTTGATTTAAGTAGATAATTAAAGTGTGCCAGAACTGTTTTCAGCGTCCATCCGAAAGGGTCAAATATACCCACATTTGTCGCAGGTTAGTTGTTGTAAATATTAGCAGTGGCAGCCTTGGCGTGAGGGATATCGCAGATTAGATTGAGGAGGCTCGCCTGCGCTGGTTTGGTCACGTGATACGTAAGTCTCAGGAATACGTAGGAAATAGGTGTCTGAACTTGCCGGTATCAGGAAAGAGGCCCCGTGGGCGACCCAAGAAGCGATGGATTGACATTGCTGAATCGAATGCTAGATCCACCGGCCTACGTCACGAGGATGCCGAAGACCGGGCGAAGTGGAGTAGAATGAGTAGGAAAGCGGACCCTGGCAGAGGCCGAGATAAAAGCTAGGACGATGATGACGAAATGATACTGTTACTGTTAAGGTTTCGCCTACAGTGGATTTTATATAAAAAAAATTACTATTGAAATGTTTTATCATTTCTCGATCAACTTCTACATTACCTTTCTATATTATACAGTAATAATATTAATTAATAACAGCCTTCAATATCAAAGATTTTAAAACATTTATATAATTAATTGTAGCTTGTAGCTGATGTTGAATAAAATTTCGTTGAGATTTTAAGCCTTCGGTTTCGGCCGAAGATTGTGCCGATATCCGATTTAGAAGAGTACCTATCATTCGTTGATGGTTACATAGTACAAACTCACAGACAATAGTAAGTACGAAAGATTTGGTGATGTCTTTGCGCTCGAGCACCCAGGGTCCGGCTTGACCATCCATCAGGATTTGGCAGATCGTGTAATTACATTGGAGCGGCTGCCGTCTGACTTACGTGATTCTGTTAACAAGGGGAACTTTACCAGATTGGATGGTGGTTACACATTCAGCAGGTTTCATCACGATATTTCCCTTACCATAAGGTGTTCAACTAATATACATACCTGTTTCAGAAAATAGTCTACTAGGCTATCCATGCCCTATATTTTGCGAGAGTAACATGTAGATATGTATCCCAGATGTAAATCCTAGTCCACAACTAGACTTGGACCTCCTAAATTTTTTTTTTGCCACAATCATCACGCTTGGCAGGGATAGAAATCCCAGTGCCGAAAGTACACATAACAACAAAAAATTCTGGTGTCCATTTATTAGTCTCTGGATGTAATAGATTTAACTAGAATTAAACTTGGAAGTATGGTGTGATACTTTGTGTATTGAAAAAAATATAAAATACAGAACTGTTGGTTTACTCTTTGATCACCAGAATAATAAGAAGCCAGATACAACGTTTATTGATGCAATAAAGAGATTACATACATACATACATACATACGTTACACGTGTGTGTATGTGCGCATCATTAGTGTTGCCATTTTAAGCACCTAACTAAGTACTTAATTAACCTTAAAAAACCTTAGTTATCCTAGTGTAAATAAAAAAATAAATAAAAAAAAACATTCATTTTCTACAGAATGGAATGTGCTTTATAGGCAACGCCAATCACAAATATCAAGTTTGACAGTTTATTGTTTATTGCTCAACAACAGAGTAGATACGAGATTTCATCAATTAAATACAGCAGTAAAACAATTGCAAGTATCGGATCAGCTGTTTAAATATGACAGTTCATCGTCAAATATCAGTAAAGTTATTTGTTGAGGTTGGTCTAATAGGTACTAGATAAACCTATAAAATGAATTTTATTTTATGTTTTGTGTTTATTGGACGACAGTACAGTGACAGCATTACGAAATAGAATTAATTAACTAATAATGTGTTATCAAAGGTAAAACAGTAACGCATCTAATTGTAAAATTTTATCCAATCTGTATCCGACACATACCTAGATACTATTAAGTTTAAATTAATGTAATATTTTTAGTCGCACAATTATCGTTTGCATCATCCGAGCGTTGAATCATGGCTTCTATTAGATTACGCTATCTTACTCTTTCTCCCTCACTTCCCGGTCTTCATCTTCAGCTTATCTTGCATGCGACCCAGCTATGTTATTTATTGCTTAGATGGCCTCTTGTCTCGTAAGTACAATATTCACGGTAGGTAGGTTAACGGGCTCAGTACCATTACTCACATCCATCGCTGCAACTCCTGTGTAGCCAGAATTTAAAGCCTGAGAGATCCACTGTTTGTTAACACTCCGACCGGCACGATAACACTGTCTTGAAACCCAGAATAAATTTACTTAAGAAGTAACAGGTTGGAGTAGGAAAGATAATATTATAAGTTTAGTTCTGAAAGTTAGGTTATGATTAAATTAAAGTAGAAATAACTTATTAATTTCAAATTCCAGAGATGGATAGATATGGATAATTTTTACTTATATTTTAATTTGCGTTCTTTGTTAGCTCTTGTCATATTTCTATTGCGTCTAAAATATCACGCTCTGTAACTCAAATGCATCCAGAAACTATTATTAAACAAACTATAGTGGCAACCGAGATCTATTAGTAGCTACCAATTTTATAGTAATAAGTAGCTACTGACCTGCTTGAGAAGCTGATGATCTTCCAAATAAATAAAACAAGTAGACGCCGGCATGCGACTTAGATTTTATTTAATAAAAATGTAAAGTCAGCGTGTGATATAACCTCTGATGATAGAGTGTTTGGCCTTAGATTTGGTATGACTTATACTCATGATATCCATTACGATTGACGGTTTCATTTGCCATCTGCATGACCGCGTGGTGACCTGTATTCAGTAAGCGAATCGGGAATGATGTGTTCCTTTCGTAGTAAACATAGTTGCCCAACCCTTCTGTCAAGATATGGTAAACCCTCCACCATTTTAGAGGAGGCAGTTACCTCCGGACTGCTGATTATGTTTAAAGAGTTTTTTTTATGTTATCCGGCAGACAAACAGGCATGTGGGCCACCTGATGGAAAGTGGTCACCGCCGCCTATGGACATCAGCAACACCAGGGGAGTCACTAGTGCGTTGCCCGCCTCTGAAGAGACCTCTAATATACCTCTTGAACGATCCCATGTCATAGTCCAAAGGAAACACTGTGGCTGCATAGATTAGATAAGATTAGAGTTACTGGCAGATTGTTGATAATTGTCATGGGTAAGGGTCTCAAATTTGTTGATAATTATCATGGGTAAGGGTGTAGGATACGAATCTACAATCTACATAAACCAAATCTAACACCACTCAGCCAGCCCTACATCCACTAGCGGCACAATCGCCGAACCCACGCACATCCTCGCAATTGTCTATAACCGAACGTCTCCGGATCAAACTGATTGACGCCAAACCGTGACAGGCATAGCTTAGCACACAAAACACGACGCAACATATCGCGTTTCCACCTACAACGGCGTGTGAAGAACGGATCAAAACAGCGCCAAATGCCTGGCTGCACTAGCCAAAAAAGGAGAAAGAAATTAAAAAGAAATCGGCGTGACGGTGTCGGGTGGCGCGGGAGTTCACACGATGGCCTGATGGGTCGTGGACGTGATGTGGACATGGGCGGGGCGATGGACAAAGGATGGGCGAGGGTGGACTAATCTTGGCAAGATTATTTTGCGAAAAAAATGGATGTATTGCCACAGGTGTGCGATTGGGATATTGTGTTATGGAGTTTGCTAGGGTTTTGTGTTAACCTATAGATAATAAATATTGTTTAGGCTTAGGTAACCGTAGGTATAAGACATAAAATATCGTATTCAATTGTCCAAATATGGCACTATACAATCCATTTTATTTTCCATTTAGAAAAGCATTCTCTTTTTTTTAAATCAAAAAAGCACTCAAAATCACTCGCACAATTTGAAGTTCATATTGTTAATAAAAAAAATTTCAATCTATAACACCTGTAGCCACACCACCAAAGGAGTAAGACATTACTTTTAAAAATGTTTACCACATGAACATAAGTAGTATTTCTAATACCATTCAAGCCATCACAAAATCATGTTATTAATTTATTTATTCGTGTGAAATATGAAATATTTATGATGTTATTCATTCAGTTAAAATAATATTTATTTTATATCAATTAATTTAATATTTTTCTAAATTATTTACTTGCTATAATTTCTTATCAATATAAATAGATACCGACCTAGTACTAACCTACAACCATAAACATAAACGTAGCCATCGAGCCTAGCCTAATAAAAAACCCTGTTTAGTTTATTGACAAAACAGCGTTCGCGTTGTCGTTTTTGCGGTGGCCAGGTAGGCAGGCCTTTCAATTCATGCGATTACGATGAAGTGGGGGGCCTCACCTTCCGCTGAGTGGCGAGCGTCGGCGCCTCGGCGGGCGATCGGCCCGATTGTAAAGTTTAAAGTGCGGCCGCTACGGTCCCAAGTTGTGCGCCAGCGCGTCGGGGGCGGGGCGCGGATCCGGGGAGAAATCTGGCCAATACTGTGCGGTAACAAAATATCCGGATTGGCCATTAGCAGGCCCCGCCCCGGCCGCCGGGCGGAGGGCGGCCGCCGCCACCGGAGCGCCACTAGCGCAGCACACGCCGCGGCGAGCGCTCGTCCACGCACCCTCCGCGAATCGCACTCGCTGAAGACTTGTCATTCGCGGAACTCGAGCCTAAAACACGGTCTAAATCCAAATAAATCGCCAGCCTCGGGGCTGCAAATAAAATCGAATATTTTGTGTTCCAAAAATAAAAATCCAAAATCGAAACGCTACCAAAAAATCCTCTTCCCAAATAAAAGTGTCACCACAACATCAGTCCATATAATGTCGAATCAAGGCGCACCACGACCCTTGTAAGCATGCAGGCGCTGGGCGCGGGGCCGCGCGCTCCCCAGCGCTCCCCGTTCGCCATCCAGGAGTTGCTCGGCCTGTCGGAGCGTGGCGAGGCGAGAAGGGAGCCCGAGGAGCGGTTCGCCCCTCAGTTTCCCCTGCCGGCGTCGGTGGCGAGTCGGGTGGCGTACGCGGCGGCGTTCAACGCGCAGGCCGCCGCCGTCGCAGCCTTCCTGCCGGGACCGCCGCTCCTGCATCCGCAACATGGTGAGTACTGAGCACGGCCACTGGCTGACAGGAGTTGGGGAGAGATGTTCATGTGAGATTTCGCTAGATGCGTGCATGTAGGGCTCTTCCAAGAATAGAAGTCGCAAGGAATCTGATATTTATTTATTTGTCATGTCGCCTTGTTGTTTCTCCTCTAGTGTTACAAAGGTATTCCTTGCGATTACCAGGATCAAAAACAGTTTTAAAGGGTCAATCATACCAAATAACCTTATTGATAGGCTAGCTGGGCTAGGCTAGGATTATTGTTATTTTTATCATATTTTTCATATAGCCATATTTATGTTATGATCATTTTTGTTATTTTACTTAGCGAAAGTAGGATAATGATTACATTGATAAATATTAGACATTAAAACAAGAAAAGGTAGGTAGGTTACGTACTTAGATGCAAGATAAAATTAATAAAACCAACATGATCCGTGGAAGATTATCTTGTGTTCCGTTTCAAATAAAATAACAACTGAAGTATTAACAATTACAATAACTTTAGACTCACCGGGGTCTTAACTTTAGACAGATGAAACCACTTTTAGCGGAATAATCGCTGTGTATATTGTTGTAGGTACTTGCAATTTTAAATCAGTTTGCATCGTCGCGGGTAGACTAAAAGCTAACACAGATATTGTGCTAAACTATCCCATCGTGTACATTTTATGCAGGCCGCACTGGTACCTAACCAACTAAAGACATAGCAGTATGGTGAATGTATTGTCCGTGACGATCTTATTTCCCGCATCCCATACAGGCGGAAATTTCCAACCGTCTTCTCTGTCGAAATAGGGATGTTTTTAAAATTAAACTAAATCATAATAAACCAAACCATAGCTCTACATTTCGTCTCTACATTTGCGCCATAAGCCCCATACTTGCAAACAGCTAATTTTTTTTTCAAACCGACTTTTTTTTCCACAATCGCGCCGATACCGGCACAAAAGCCACCGGATTTCGCGCTTTGTCTCAGTTTAATTAGCACTTTAGGCACTATAATTAGCGTCTTTAGTCTTTAGTGGCTTTAGTGCCGCGTACAATGCGGGCTTTGACGCGCCGCGGCCGCCGGCACCGCCCGGGCGGCATCGGATGGCGGTTTATTTTATTTTGGCTGCTATGTGCGTTATAATTGAATTTGATGTAGGTAGTGTGGGATGAAAAGCTAGATATCTACGTAATGGCACTTCTTATACATAGATTATCAAAGAATAATTAAATTAAAAATGAAATAGATGCAGTCTAAAAAACACAATTACAAAAATATTAAGGTATCTCCTTTAAGTATGTAGGTGAGTTAAAATTATTTTTCATGTGGTCGTTGTTCAGATCAAGATCAATTAATTGCAGTAGACATAGGTATATATTATATCTACAGAGGCATATAAGCTTTGAATACACACACAAGAACAATAAAATTGAAAATCATCATCAACATCCTGGCGTGAGTTTATTAAATATTTTACAAAACGATCTGACTGACATTAAATCATGGAGAAGTAATTCTAAAAATATTTAGAATTCTGTTACTAAACATCTAAGTATTAAGTGATGACAATGCTGAGACACAAGTAACCTGAATTTATTAGATGATCTATCCTCAGCCGCATCGTCACTTACCATGAGATCAAGTAAGATGTATAAAATAGTTTATTGTAAAGTTTATTGTATAAAATATATGAGATATCCGCACCTGAAGGAGAACGTGGTAGAGGCCCAAGTTCAGTCGACTGCTATTCACATTTCAAGATTGATATTGATTATAATGATCCTATCTGACCAAATAATTTTGACAGATAATGAAACTGAATTTATAATAGATCTTACTAGATCTTCACCTATTATGAAATAGCCGTTTTGTTTGGCAAGGGTGACACAAGTATATTTTTCTATTATCTGGAAACGTTTTCCCGTTTTAATGAAATTTTATATAACAAATACGATTTTTATAGAGCATATACTCAGATAACGTATTGGAAAACTCATAAAATACTACTAGAGGCTACTAAAAACCATGCAGGCAGAATATAGTTTACAAGCGAAACCGCCGCGCCAAAATCCGTCGGCCGGCGGCCGGCCCTGCCGGCGGGTACATAGGTACTTATTATACGTTAACTGGACTACTAGGTAGTTAAAACCTATTTAAATAAAAGAAGTGGAACCTATTTTAGCTTACTCTATTGTTTATTAACTGGTTTGTTTGTTAACTAACTGTAATAACTGCGTCCGCGCAAAATTATTTTATGCCGCGTTCCTGCGAGAGTCACATTGAATTTCGTTATAAATTAGAGGCTATGGTTTATTCTGGGATATTACGCTACAACATTACATTAAACTAATAATAAAAATTTATTCAGTAGTTTTGCGTGAAAGACGAGAATTTGAGGATAATATTTGTACTAAAAATAAGTAAGTGGCGACCCACACATACATTAATCAGCAGATCATTTTAACCGTTAAACTTGTAAATAATTTCAATTTCAATTTCAATTCATTTATTCGTATAATGATTAGTAATTTGTAAAACTATTTTAAAGAAAAGAAATTGATACTAAATACTGCTTCAAGAATCAGCATTTTACCTTGAAGTATTTAATACCTTTGAAACTATCTGTGTAAATGTAACACCTACTGTTTAATTTTAAGATAAAATATACCTACCTACCACTGATTATTATTCCAAAATAAACTTTCAATTCAACGCAATTACCATAATATTCACCCACAAAATTTTAGATAGCTACGATTCCTAACGCCTCTATTAAGTATGTATAGTATATAAATTAGGGTGGTGCGTATACGCCGAGTGTGCGGAATAGCCAGATGCGCAGGAGTGGATGGCGGCGCGCCCTGCCGCGCCCGCCACGGGGCTAGTAGAAACGCGATTTCCACTGATTTAGATTTTAAATTTTGGTGAATAAGTCAGGCATGTAGGGACATACTGTCAGAAGCGGCGACGATTTCCATCAGGTAGCCCGCTTGCCTGTTTGCCTAGCCTTAAGTGAGGCAGATAATTTTCTTGAAATGTTGATTTAGAGCAAGTTCCGAAGTCATTATCTGTGATTCTCATCTTCTGAGGTCAATTTCGAGGGACGTCTCATATCAGGCTTGACGAATTGTTTACTTAATAATTTTCTGGCTATAATGTCTCCATTATAGAAATATTGGTGTGAAGATTTTCTTTTTTATTTCACTAAATTGATATAACAAAATCGTATTCTACACCCTACGAGAAATCTCTAGCAACAAATAGCAAAATTGCCACTAAAGTATAGCGAAAGCTAGACAGAAATGTAACAAATAAGCAAAATCATTAGTTTGTTGTATCTGTATACGACACGTCACACTATGTCTGTAATTTAAGATACTCACAAATATTATAATATCATGATTAATCTGTAGGCCTACCTGTGTCAAATAAATGCCTTCAACTTTGAATGAAAGTGGTTGCGTTATCCCTCAAACTGTTGCAAGGTTAGTGCTGTTGCTCCCCAGTAAACCCAACCAGACGCGCTATTCAGTGACGATAGACTTGCTTAAGCGTTACATGATTAAGATGGCGAAACCCTTCTAATAGGTATCTTAGACTCTTCCTAGGTCTTAGACCTGAAAATGGACCACAGTATTTTCTGTTGTGTGTTTCAAAGACTGCGTTTCATCAAACACCATTCATCATTATCAGGTGATAGGACTCTGTCAAGCCTGAAGAGTTTGCCTGGGTGTGTACCACTGTCTTAACTATTTCTGCCGCCGAGCAACAATGCTTTCATTATTGTGTTCCGGTTCGGAGGATAAGGAAGCCAACGAAATTACAGGCATAAGGCACCGCGGTTCTGTATTTTTGTTACCTGCAACCTAAATGTATGAATCGTAGATGTTATGGGCGACAGTTACCGCTTACCATCAGAGAACGTCGAAATATCGAGGTAAAAACAATAGTAATCGCGGTAACAAACCTGATAATATGTGTAGTGAAAGTGTCACAGAAAAGCATAAAAAAATTCAGTAGTTTTTACTGATGGCGTTAAAAACATCCATCCTTAAGGCTGGTTTACATTGGACAAGGACAGTAATGAGTGCACTGTCACTCCGTATAGCGTACTGTCATATTGACAACGAACTGGCTGTCAATGTAACTTAAATTGACTGTGCTGAGAACGACTAGTACGTAATAACCGTAGCTGTATGAACCGCGTTAAACCGTTCCATCTCGAATATAATTCCCTCATAAAGCGCTTACCTCGCCAATGTCATTCGCTAATCAGCCACGATCAGCATTGAGCCTCCACCGCGCTGCGCACGCGATGCGTCCTCTCACAAAAAGCACCTTTGTCTCACCAGCTCACACCTCGCACAAAGCGATACCCGACCCGCCACCACTCGAGAGGGACGCATCGACACTGCATTGAAAGCCACGAATTAGTGGTCACTTGTTTTCTGAGCATTGTGCCTCACAAGTGACGCTCCCAATCGCCTCATACCCGTTCAACCACTAGTTTTGTTTTGGCTTGTAGACGCGAGACCCGAGACGCTCGCGACCCGCGTATAGAATTACCCTCTGGTGTACAGAACTCGGAGGTTTTTGTCTCAGTTTTTATGCCCCCGCCACACAATTTGGTGTTTGAACGCCTCGAGACGGCATTGTCTCCCTATTGAAATGGTGTCAACATGTCATATTTAAGTTATTGGGCGTACAAAGCCATTGTTCAAACATAATGAGTAGGGTCTTTATTAGTTTTGGGTTCACACTATTTTACGCTATTTATTTGTTGCCACAAAATGTTTAACAGCTAGAGATCTATATCAACGCAATATTCCAGATTTAATACAGCCATGTGTTTAATATACTCTTACCTTTACTTGTATACAGATTATTGCACTATTGGTCTAATCACAAAATATATACAATACATGGTAATTTATATACATGACTAAAATTGATTTCACGATGATTTTGTTGTACTCAGTTGTACCTACTCTACCTTTCTAAATCGTAGAGTCTACACATGACACATGAATAAGCTAAGTAATTGACAAACCCGCAAAATATCTTCGTTACCGCAATAGGATTTCATTTGACCTCATCTCACCTGATGGAATCGACGATGAGGTCGCAGACGCACTGATACTGTTGATAATAATTTACTTTACATATCTTAACTCTCACCTTAACAGCACATTGTTGCTACAAGTATCATCATCAAGAGCACTGCATTATCCTCGGTGCCGGTTTCCGCATCGATCCGCCAGATGGCGGCCGGAATGCGCGACGAATTGGGACTCGCATCGCGATATTAGGGAACCCTAATTCGGTAGCGGCACACCAACAGCTACGCTGGGATATGGGGTAGTTGCGATGTAGCTGATAGACGAATAGTGCTAGTTTTGCTGGTTTGTGTTAACCACCTTTCATGTCTCTCGGAGTACTATTACAGGGAGTACATTCTCACCTTAGCACCATATATGTAAACTCTTTATTGCTTAATGAGTAAGTACAGGAGTTACAAAAGTGTAATTTATGTGTGGTGGGCTTATCCCACCATGGGATTTCATCAAGCCAACCTTAGACTTTTTAAAGGAGATCTAAAAAGCTCATCTCAAACGCATCATCAACACCGACAATCCATAAATCTTCATCTAACTATTTGAACTTCGATTTTAGCGTAGGCTCTGTGGGTTTCTTGCCGTTTCTTTCCCCCACGGAGAACCACCTTGGAAGGGGCGTTAATTTTCCTTCCTCTCCCACACATGGTGTCTCCTGTCTGCGCTAGGGTAGGGGTAGGGTAGTAGTTAGAGTAGGGGTAGGGTAGGGGTAAGGTAGTGGTAGGGTAGGGTTAAGGCAATGGTAGGATAGGGTAGGGGTAAGGTAGCGATAGGGTAGGGATAGGATAGAGTAGGGTGGGAGTGACTACCTATCACATGCAGCATGTGTGATGCACGCTCACTTAAAAGTCTGTCTGGCGGTGGCGTGGGGGCCGGGTCGCTCTTTTCCCTCAAATATGGTTGAATTGGGCGATGGCTGGGCCCTGCGTTATACTCGTGAACGGGTGCTGCCTTGGTGGACTGGCTTACTCTTGCTGTAGTTTTAGGTGGTTTTTCTTAATTATACTAGACATACCTATATAATATAATATAGCGTTACGGCTCTGCCTGGCATTGTCGAGCACGGTTCGGTCGTGGTTGGCGAGGGATACGTTTATCTACGGCCATAGGGCGGTCAGCGTGTCACTGTGTGTTTCCTTCCTACTTTCCTATCCCCCTCCTTTTTGACGATTGAAAGAGATATTTAATATCCTAATCAATAAAGAAATTTTGAATTTTGAATTTTGAATTGAACATTAATGTATAACTTAGTACATAGGTAGACTAAATGAAGTTTTTTTGTATTCGATGACAAAGGATAACCTACGGCGCTCTAACAGTCTCCAATGACTTGTCTACATTCACATAGAAACCAACACGCTCTCTCAAAAGTATTCGCAGCCACTGTTTTGGATAATTAGTCACTCAATTTCATGCACAGCTTGTAAAACTGTCTTCTAGTGAAGGATTGGCTTTACCCGAAAGGGTTGCGAGTTATTGGTTCCCGCGTGCACACATTCGCGGCATACACGTTCGCGTACACCTTCGCTGTGTGTGCGAACACACGTGTTTGCATGCGAGTGTGTGAGTGTGTGCAACCCTTCCCGCAGAACCAGTTTGCTCGGGCCGGTGTGAGTTGCGAAATCTAGCGTGACGACGCAGTGTTGTACTGTGAAATGATGGTAAGAAAATCTTAAAACATCTCAAGGTTTGCTTTGCGAAGATAGATATCCTCGATGGATTAAAATTGTTTTTTATATTGTGCAGTATTTCTAATTTTATATATGGCAGAAGTCTAGCAGTTGATCTATTGGACTAGCTGTTGATGTGATGTTGTGTGTAGAATGTTAGAGTATGAAAGATTTCACGTAGCACCACCTAACCCCAAAGAAAGCAAAGCTTGTATTGTGGGTGCCAGAAAACTGATAAACTACTTATATATTTTTTAAATTGGTCTCTAACCTGTTCAACCAGTCTCAGTGGACCCTAGTCTGTATACTTAGACAGTTTAATTATAAAGACAATTCTGATTTTGATTCTAATGGAAGATCTAAGATAAAATTTATAAGAACCTACAATTTGAGCAACTGCTTAATGACGAAACCAAACTTAATTTGGAAGTTATATTCAGTACAATAACATATCCCGCAACTGACAACTGTATTCTAGAACTAGCTACTTCTGTCCGTGAAAACATTCCGACGAACCAAGTTGATAATGCAGTAGAAAATAAAAAGAAAACAGCTGGCACTGGAGTTGTTTTGCAAACGCGTGGATGAAAGCTTTGCGTCGGTGTGCGGCTGTCGGTGTGTATTTAGTCTTAACTTTGCGTAGCTTTTGCCTCATACACCTATTGATTGTTAACTAGAATATTCTGGTAGGAAACAGGTTTTAGTAAATCTGAAGTTTCGCTGATAACTTTGGCTGGCAGATTTATCGCTAGCCGCAGAACCGGGATTAACACTTATAGGTACATCCTCGTATACACATACACGTGACCAAACATACACATAAAATAACACACAGCCCTGTGGAGAGCGGCAACTGTCACCTTAAACCTTCCTCCCACAAACTCCCTTCCTTCACTCTAAGAAATTTTGTTATAGATTGGCTACAAACTAAAATAAATAATTTAAATTATATGTAATACCTATGTACAATAAGTACATAATAATGATGTACAGAAAAATATAACAGTATGTAAGACACAACAGGCGTTGCTCATTTCTAAAAATAATTTTCTTCCACCTGGCCTACAGACGAGATATGCTAGGCTGAAGTAAATTATTTTACAACTTTAATGTGGAAGGCCTATATTGCCTATAATATAGAGAGGTAATGTTAATCATCTCTAGAAGTTGATCTAGAGATGATAAAACAATTATGTTGCAATTTATTTGTCAAAAATAAAAAAAACACCTTCGGCGAAGTTTTGTGTTTTTTAGCCGACTGTAGCCGAAGCCGAAGCTTCGGTCGTACACAAATTATCACCAAGTCTATTAAAATACCATAAAATTACTATTAAATTTTCCTGTGTATATTTCAAACCACTAAGTATTCAGAATTCGAGACGAGAGTGGATCCGTAAGACCGTGTGTACACATTCGCGCGGGTGTCGCGGGCGGGCGCGGGGAGGGCGCTGAGTGTGTTCGAGTCGACACCTCCACACAAAGCGCGCCCGCCGCCCGCTAATAGCTAGTTTTGCTACACTAGTGTTTAAGCGCGGCGTCGCTCGCGATTAATCTGGCTTTTTTTGGAGATTTGGTAGGATTGTGGAGTTGGAAGAGTTGTGTGGTGTGGGCAATTATATTTGAAGAAAAAAGGTAGATGGTCACCTACTGGAGATTCGCTGTTGACAAATGGTACTAAGTAGTTTGAACCATCAATTGCGCAAGTCTGCACTTATGTATGGCGATCCTGTTATATTTTTTATTGGGAGTTTAGGATTCGTAAATCAAGTTGCAGAACGCGTGTGGGTGAGATGAAATGCGATAAATTTAAATATTCATAAATATTAGAATGCGTCAAAATCTTACAAACACGCCTCAAATGTGCAGTTGTAGCAACGGCTCGCGCGCCGTTCGTAAGATTTGGACGTACCTTTATAGTATAACACCCCTTTAAGGGGGATTTTTGCCATGATCTACAAAAATAATTTCAGTTAATAAAATAGAAACCTACATATAAAGTAAAAGAAAAAGTAAATCGAGCACCAAAATACCTACTCTTGCCGTGTAACAAATCGACAACCCGACTTAGTTACTGTAATAATTCTTCCCATGCAACACGTTTACTGCTAGGTATCCTAAGCTGAGACCTAGGCGCTAACTGCCTATAGTTCGCAGTCACTCCGCGCCCTCGAGCCTTCTAATTAGCCTGAAAACCAAACTAAGGCTGTGCTAATCAAATTTATCATCTAAACCGTAGTTAGTAAGGTTCATTTCTGCTCGCGAGCACGGTAACAATAATAGAGGACTCTCGACCTCTCTGGTGGTGCGAAGTTCGCCCGAGGGTTTGAGTTTTTCCCTATTTTTTTTCTGGCTGCACAACCTGCCCCAGCTTCGAAAACATCGGCGTTTGTTCCGTGCGATAATAACGTTGTAGCATTATTGAATGATGGCTCGCTATTTCGTAGTCGTAGTCGTAACCCTATTTTTGTTTTGTTATTTATATTGGGTATGTCGTATGGCGATAAGTTGATTGGCGATACGTCGATGTTCCGCATCTTGAAACATTTGGTTACGTGTTTGGAATTTGGATGAAGCAAAGTATTATCTACTATCAATAGCAAAGCAATATTGGTTTGCGATCCTTTCATCATCATCACAGCCCATAACAGTCCACTGCAGGACTTAGGGCCTCTCCCACATAAAGGGAGGTTATTGCCATAATCTCCACGCTTGGCAGGCGGGTTGGAGATCGCAGTGTTAAAATATAACAATGGAAAATGCTGCTGCCCATTTTCCAGTCTACGGAGCGCTTAGATCTTTTGCCTCGAAAAAATTAGTCGCCTTGTACGACAACCACGAGTGTAAAGGGTTGGTGCTATTCTACTCTGCCGGACACCACACGGCCGATCCTTTGCTTCATCTAAATTGAAAGGCAAAAGTGAACCGTGAATTTCCGCCATAAGACATATGGTCTGCCTGAGAATTTGAGAGTGTGGCATTGCCTAGCTAGATATAGCGTAATATTCTGCATGCTCGGCGTATCGTAATCACAATGAGTTCTGTTGGTGGCAGTTATATGCCAATAAGCTTCGTTTATTTTATTGTAGGTAAGGTAGAAGCGTCGGTGGCCGAGCGGTTAAGGTATCCGACTCGTAAGCGAGAGGAACGGGTTCGAATCTCACTGCGGTCATATACCAATGACTCTTTTCTGACTAATGTACATTAGCTGAATGCTAGCTAACAATGCTCTTACAGTGAGGGAAAACATCGTGATAAAAAGTGCACATTTAGGCGACTGAATGTGTAGCCATGATCTAATCTAGTCAGGTTCCCCTGGTAGCAGGGTCACGAAGGTCAGAAAGCAGTCGCCCCACGATAATTATCAGATCTGCCAAATCCTGAATCATGGTCAAGGCGGACCTCATCCCTCGCGTGCGAGACCACAACCGGGACATTAACGTCGTAATTTTTTTATTATTATTGTGTGTATGTGGTTCATCACTAGAGGAATTTAAAATATATCGGTAAAGTAAGGGGCTAAAAGGGAGCTAATGCACATTCTTTTTATACAAAATCATAACGCCTCTCCTTTTGCACGGCTCTTCTAGGTTAGGTATGTATGTAGATCTTGCAACTTTGTTCCTAAAGCTAGGGGTAGTCTCCAATCCGGTTTCGGGCGGTTCTGTGACGTCACACGTCTCCAGGCAAACCCTGGCTGGAATAATGCCCCAATAAAATCAGCATAACGGTCTCGCGCATCGCTTATAACTCCCGATATAAATAAAGGCCCGATCCCTATTTCCGCATTTACATAATCGCCAGTTCCGCTCGCGAGCGACAGAGATGCACGTATCGAGAACGCACGCGAGCGACGGAGACGGAACGTGATTGTCGTGCCAAAACTTTTATTGGAGCCCTCATTATGTAATGGGGTGATATCTTATTGAGGGACGAATTGACTTTTCTACGACCGTTTTATTTATGTGCAATATCTTATTTCATTTGACAGCCCGTGGTTAGGTTGAATTAATTGAGTGATTGAAGAGGCAATACAATACTCTTTTATAATCTACTACTAACCTACTACCATGTCCACGTAGAGTTTTATTTATCTGTTAGTATGAGAGTGGTGACATTTAAGTACTAATGAACAACAGCGGGATAGATAAATATTTTGATACGATGACCCAGACCTCAAAGCTGCCAACAAATGTAAAACAACAAGACTTCCACTGAGTACTTACCAGAAGATCTGAAAACAACATTTAAAACGTACACATTGCCAGAATCCAACAGCCGTATCATGTACCCGGTTTTGAACAAGCGGTCCCTACTAGGGCGCCAAACTCCCCGAAAATCCATAGCCCTCCCCCCACCCTCCGCGCCGCCCCCGCGCCCGCTTTTGGACTTTTTAACCCAAGATGGCTTAATTTCCTTCTCGCAACGGTTATTCTACGTTTCTTAAAAAACTCCATTAGGATCGCGTTCAGTGGGTCGCCCGGTGCAGTCCCGCTTGCACCTCGTTGAGAGTCAATTGAATATTGTATCGGTATTTTTGGACAGGGTTGAGATATTATGTTCTTATACTGTAAGTTGAGTATTTAATTATAGATTTTAAATTAGTCGCTCATTAATAAACGTTCCTGTATTCAACAAAATCTATTAGGTGAAAACATATAATCGGTGTTTCTTTTGTTTTAGACTTTCGTGTGGAATTTGATCATTTACAAAAGTTTTTAGTGGATCCCGCGGTAAGAACATTACGTGTAAAGGTCGCTAATGACCTTAATCTCAATTCGAAATAACAATAACATGTTGATTTTCCCAATGAATAGATTTTCTCAGCATAAAATTAGGAATCCTAATTTCTGATTTAGACATAGACATAGACGTAACTTTATTTGGTCCAATAACACATTCAAATACTTAAAACTAACATAATAAAGACATATTAAGAAAGCAGGGCGATGCGTCCTCGGACCAAATTGGACCAGCCTCAGCTTAATGCTATGAATGGCATGTATGGATTTCTCGATTCTATGCTTATTTGCGACATCAATATTAAACTTTGTAAATATAGTCTACGTTTACATAAGTCACTTTTTCTATCACTACACTCCATACTACCCCAACACGAACTTTTAAAAATCAGAAATAGACAGTCAGGAATGGACCTTCGACAGGGAAATTGTACTGGGGCCGGAAAATGAGAGGGGGCTGCGTGTTTGTGGGGGCAAATATTTTCGGGATTAGCATTTAGCGGGTGGGCCTTCGTGGGGGGGTTGGGGGGAGGGACCTTTGTCTCGAGTCTCGAGAGCGGCGGCCGGTTGGAAATTGCATAATTCCGAGTTAGCCATTGTGTCCGCCTAATCATGTTGGGAAGGTCAGCTGTGTACTTAAACGCCAAATTTCATATTTTTTGTGTCAAGGAATTGTGTCTTTTTTTTTTTTTTATGTCATACTGTAGGCAAACAGGCAAGCGGGCCACCTGATGGAAAGTGGTCACCACTGCCTATAGACATTAGCAACACCAAGAGTATCGCCAATGCGTTGCCCACCTCTATAACACGTTGCTCTGGCAGCAAAAAGGCAAATGCCCCTCCACTGCCAAAGCCACGGTTCCCCAAATCCCCACCCCATGGAGCACTGGAGACCTTACTCACCGGCAGAAACACAACACTATTTAAAAGAGTATTGTTTAGCTGCGGTATTCTGTAAGGTGGAGGTACTTCCCCAGTCGGGCGGCTCCAATTCGAACGGGATACCCCGCTATGCCCTACCTCTCTTAAAAGAAATCTTAAATCATACAAAAGAAATTGAGCTTAATTCTATAGCCAACTCGAATAATTTCAGGGCAGGATATCTCCAATAAAGAATATGTTTTGTTGAGGTATGGCCTTTCCCAATGGGATGTATGTATAGATAAAGAATAAAGCCCCCTGAAATATTGCTAATGTATCTACCTAGTAGTACCTATATAATCATACCTACCTATGTAAGTAAATTAAGTCTTAAGTTTTTTTTACATTGAATTACATCTAAATAAATGCCTGCTAGACTAAATGTCTATACTTTATTGTTATGTACCTATGACATTTTTGTAGAGGTAATTAATTATTAAATAATATAGGTACCTAGCCACATTATAGGAGTAGGTACTCGCAATGATGACGACCATCCTAGACAGTCAATAACAGTCCAATCAATAATATCTACGTACTAAATACCTACATAATATTTCATTTCGTCACATTTCTACACATTCATTAAATATAACCTGTCATCACTGTTCCTCGAGGCGTCCTACCAAGCACTCACTTAAATAATTAAGTTCCTTGAAAGAAGCGTTCAAAGCGGTTGTCTCTGGCAGATTCCCCTCCCCCTTGCCTCCCCCCAGGCGCCTGCGCCGTAATTACTTAATTACATTGTAGTAGCCAGGAATTAGCGGGAGCGCGCGGCTCTTTGTTTAATTAACGCATTCCTACCATTGATTTGCCGCGCAAATTAAAGAAATACCCGCAGCGGTGGCTCAGTGACTCAATTATGGCGGCCATGCTTACGGACTCTGTTTTGGGATAGTCCACGTGGAAGGCAACGCCAATTCACATAAATTGCGGGTAGTATCTTGGAGAGCCGTAAATCCTCGCCGCCCTAATGCAGATAAAATATCGCTTGGAGTTTCTGCTTGGGACTAATTTATAAACTGGCTTTTGGTCTTGGCAGGGATGAAGGTGTAGCCAGCTCGGATAAGGCAAATTGACGGTATTATAACAAATGTTTGCCTTTCTATATGGAAACAGTCCGTGGAGCTATTATAATAATAATAATAAATAATTTATTTCGAAAATTTACAGGCAATAAAAATACAATGTATGTAATAGGTATACAGATAGCACAAAGAATACACATAGTACTGAGGTAAAATACATTGAACCTTCTGAAACCAAAGTAGGTCAGAGACCTGTGTCTTGGATATCAGGGGTTTCGTCGGGTCGTGGTAGCACTATTTAGATGGTATTGCATTGTTGTGGAGTACTTCTGATACATTCTATTCCCGGACTTATACCTATCTTATCATAACATACGTTCGTAATGACTGGTTTGATAATCGCGTACAGTAATCACCTTCTCGGCGTCAGTATCCCGGATATGTTCTCACATGCAAAAGCCCGGAGTTCGCCTTGTTCAGGATCAGGATTTGGCAGATCAGGTATTTTTTATTGAGGTACTTCTTTTATAATACCATACTTTTTAATTGGCATTCCTTGTTATCATCACGTTGTAAAACCTACCACCGACCCGACAAACTACCAAACCCACCTCCACATACAGGATGTTGTGAAAAACAATAACCCGATTGCCGTAAGCTGTCGGTTATTAGCATTGCATTTAATCTTAATCGAGGTTAAATGGCGGCGGCGACACAAAGGCCGATTCGTTTATTTGCGGCGCGCGAGGAAGCTCATTAGCCCGCGTCGCCCTGCCTGGGCCACACCGCGGGCGAAGCCTAGCGAAATACTGCGCGAGAATCCAATATGTTCATGCTGGCTGGCTGTGACGGCCAATGCCATCCAATATACGGTATTTGGCTGGCTGAACGTTTCAATAGAAAAAGGGAAAGTAGATAACGACAACGATAAGTATTATCCACGTATTATCTCTATATTAATTGACTTATTGAATTGAATTACAGTAGTAGTGGGCCCGGCCTCATTCGCGTGGCATCCTACTCCTACATACCCTTTTTTTCTTTCTTATAAACCTTCCTCTTTAATTACTCTATCTATTGTTGAAAACAGCATTAAAATCCGTTGTGGAGTTTAAAAGATCTAAGCGTACATCGATACATACGGACAGATGGCAAGAAGCAACTTTGCATACCATGTATAGCTATCTATATATATATATAGATTATAAAATTATTTAAATGTATTTATTACACTAAATTATAACATTACATTTACAAATAAAAAACTTGCCCCAAGTCCCTCGTAAATAAAATTATTTCCAAATGGCTGGCCGCATTGCCTCGCTATATTCCGAGACTGATCCATTGACCAAGGTATTACGGATTTATTGATTACTGAATCAGATTTACTCTATTCAGTCAGTTATCTACGAAAACGGTAGTTTTTTATACCAGCAACGTGCCAAACAAGCTTACGGCGTTTTTGGTGCGTCCGTAGCGCGCCCCAGCCTCGCCGACAGTGGCGCCGCGTAGCCTCCGCGAACTAATTGACAATGCGCCCTGCCACCGGCGGTTCCGGCCGCGCCAAATTGGAACACCCTTTATAGTCGGCCGCCGCCAGCGGATCCCCTGTTTGTACGAATCTCCGCGTGAACCTTAAAAAGTCGCCTTTGTATCAGCGAGGCCCACTTAAATGATTTCGGGTTGCTGCTCTGTCTGTCGTGAGGACTTTTTTTTATTTCGTAGGTGGGTAGGTGGTTTAATTAGGTAGGTTGGAGCTTCAAATTGCGAGATGCTCTTCAAAGATTGTTGTTATTAATTTATAGGCACTAGTTCGTAAAATGCGTCTCTCTTTCCGTTTAGTGAATTCATCAATGAGGATCAATCATATGGTAGAATTACATCAAGACATTATGGACTCTTTACAGATTTCAAGGTTCGCTGTAAGAGATCGCTTTCAGGCTCGCCTTTGTACTTATAAAGAGTATAAAAATATGATTTTATAGTTTATTAACATAAAATCTAAACGCATTTTGTAGGAAATGTCAAGCGCTATGATATATGTGCTTTATTACGTGTTACTTAAGGTTTACTCGGGTGTCGAATGACAACATGAGACTAGTCAAAATCACAGTATTCTAGCGCATATATCTTCTCTGGTTTAAGAGATATCGTGAAAATTTCTTCACAGTCATTCAAGTGGTATAAGCTAATAAAAAATACACTAAACAAAAATCGTGACCGATCCTCATTGGTAGACTCACGGTGAATAAAGTTTGAACATGCGCACAGCAGTGTATTCGGAGCTACGAGAAAATGAAAGTTCCCATACCTTGAAATTAAATTATACACATAACTTACTTGACCTTACCTTACCGCCAGCAATACCTGTCACTTACCTCTGCACCTCGCTTTCTGTCTGATTAGATCGCGACGTCGAACAAAATTGAATCTTATTCTTCTATCAATAAGATAGCTTTCAACCGACATACGGTCTAAATCCAGGTGCACAGATACTGTGACCGGTCCCGACCACGCGCGAGTTCGTCGCCACTTAATTATCGGCTCATTGAATCGGCGAATTGCTTTGTTACGCAATCATATGGCTCATTGGCGAGCTGGCGCTACCTACGGGTAGCAACAACGCTCATTGGACACATACACATATACACACACCCTCACACATACATAATGGCGTGACCTCCACGCAATGAACTGCGAAGTGAGACTGTTCAATCAAGTCGAAGGGTCTTGGTGCTTGGTAGCGGTATTGAGGAATGGGTTTTGTGGTTAATTTTTTCGTAGTAGGTGTCTGTTTAAATTGGTATGTGTCAAAGAGTTTTGAATGCTGGATGTAGAAACCTAAGTATTTTAAAGTATTGAAGCAGGTATGCTATTTGACTTAGGTCTGATGTTGCTTACTTCTGTATCATTTTTTTTTATTATATTTTATCCAGGCATTTGACCGTCATCGTGAAGTGACGATGGCGGAGTCATTTTGTGCGGTTATGAGGCATTGAATAAGATAATATCCTCTAACGACCCGAAATGGGTTAACCTATCAAAAGGCGAAGCCTAAGCCCCAAATAAAAATGCCTAATCGTCAAAAAAAAAATGCGTAACCGACAGATAAAGATAACCCCAGACCAAGTTTACATACACTCAAATATATTCTATACTACTGAACCGATTTTAATGAAACAAAGCTACGAACCATCTCGATTAAACTGGCTTTCAAATAGAGAAAACTGCATCCAAATCGGTCAACCCGTTCAGGTGCTACGTTGCCACAGACAGACACCTACACCGATACACAGACATTCTTCAAACTAATAACACCCCTCTTTTTCATCGACGGTTAAAAAGCCCGAAGAAAGAAGAAGAACATACACAAACAAGCGTCTAGGAATCTGTATGTTATCGGCACGGCATACCCGCCCGGGGTTGGTAAACTGCACATCGCACGCAGAATCACAATGGATCTCGTCTTTGCTCGGTTTTTTAAACCCTTTTTACCCCTCTCGAAGACATGAATACGTGCTCCGGAGGCTAAAGAGTCTAAATCTTACGTTGTTTGGAACTTGTATGGTGTGTGGGATTCGTTATTTATGTAGCAGGGTGTGAGTAATCAATAAAATAATCATCTTGGCGTTGGACACTAACTTGGTGAAGTTGGGTAAAAATTCGCCATACTTTTGTGTAACCTTGGGCTTACAAATTTTTTTTATGAAGGTTATACAGGCATTCATCTAGGCGTTGATGTCCCGGTTGTGGTCTCGCGCACGAGCGTCCGGTGTCCGTCTTAACAATGATCCAGGATTTGGCTGATCAAGTAATTACAGTGGACCGACTGTCATCTGACCTCCGTGACCCTGCTACCAGGGGAGCCTGACCAGATTGGATCATGGTTACACATTCAGTCGCCTGAATGTGCAGGTTTCATCACGATGTTTTCCCTCGCATCGGTTAGTAATCAACTTATGTACATAGCTCAAAACAGAGTCATTGGTACATGGCCGCAGTGGAATTCGAACCTGGTACCTATCGCTTATGATTCGGATACCTTAACCAATCGGCCACCGACGCTCTACAGGTTGAAAGTAATACTTTCCATTCAATAAGTAAGATGGAATATAGTTAATTCACAACCAGTCAAGAGCAAGACAGAATTTACTAGTTGCAATGGTGTCAAACTTCATATTTGTTCACAATAACCACTAATACCTTTTCCAATGAAACTAAAAAAAATCCTTTCAATGAACAAATTCTACGTAGATTGTAGTTTGTGACCCTGTGGTGACCGGCAGAGTAGAATAGCACCAACCCTTTACACTTGAAGGTGTCGTACAAGGCTAATATTTTCGAGATCAAAACTCTAAGAGTCCCCGTAGGCTGGAAAATGGGCAGAAGCGTTTTCCATTGTTATATTTTTAAGGTTTTTACGAGGTCGGCAACGCGTGGGTGATGCCCCTGGTATTGCAACCGTCCATAGGCTGCGGTGACTGCTTACCATCAGGCAGGCCGTAAGCTTGTTTGCCACCATGGTGGTAAAAAAAATAAAAAAAAAGATACAGCGGTCATCAACCCGCCTGCTAAGCGTGGAGATTATAGCAATAACCTCCTCTTCCGTGGCGGAGACCCCTAGGTCCAGCAGCGGACTGTTATGAGCTGTAATGATGATGACGAGACCATAGTTTTAGTTTATTGTAATTAGTTCGAAATAATAGCTTTATACACAAACATTTTCTATTTTTGTTACAGTGAACTCAACTTTTTTTATTATAAATACCTACCTACTAAAACAGTGTCTCAAGTTACTGTCTTGTTGAGATTACCAGGTATCTTGATTTACTTTCGCTTTTATTCCCACTGGCCACAGTAATTAAGCGTCAAGCCGACTTGTGTACACCAGTCGCGAATTTCAACCACACGCGTCACGCCTAGCTTCTACTACCGGTTAGGGTCGAACCGCGACCTTCTGGACAGTAACCTCTACCACTGCCCATTACTACCCCTCACGCATCGATTCTACCACCCATTCCGCGGGGAGAGGTAGCTCAATACAAACTGGTGTTTCGATTTAGCACCTACCATTATAAGTAGATCTCTCACGCGCCCATTCCAATACCCATTCCGCGGGACGGGGTAGATCTAAACAAACTGGTGTTTCGATTTTGACACATCCATTTTAAGTAGGCCTCTCAGAGTAGTCGATGCGGTCGCGGTCTAGTCTTCCCGGCGGGTCAGGTTACGCTGGCGGCATCGTGGAGTACTTCACACGTGCTACAAAGCGCGCTAACTGCCTGCTATTAACGCTTGACGCCCTCGTGTAGTGATGCGACATACGACTCTATAAATTGTAAGTACGTATGCGATTTTATGTCAATTTTATATAAAACGATACTTTTTTTTGTCAATCGGCAGATAAACAGGCAATCGGGACACAGGTCACATTAGAGGTGAGCTGGTAGCATCACCAGCGGCTTCACAGTGCGTTGCCAACCTCGGAACTCCCGTTGCTCTGGTAGCAAATAGGCTAGACGGAGAGGCTAGTGGAGAGCCACTGCGAAAGCCACCGTTCCTTATGAAGCAACTTAGCTATTACACCGGCAGGAACACAACAGTACCTACCTATCTAATGGACTGAAGATGAAATACTATTATATTCATACTTTACTAAGATTCATACATTAATTTTATACGTATACAAACTTACTGTTGGTATACGTATGAAACGTATGAACGTATGAAACGTACGTGTTATGGAGGTAGGCAACGCATTAGCGATACTCTTGGTGTTGCTAATGTCTATAGGCAGTGGTGACCACTTTCCATCAGGTGGCCCGCTTGCCTGTTTGCCTACCGTATGACTTAAAAAAAAAAAAAAACTAATGTATGTTGGTAGTTTGGAAAATGATTAATTATGTCAAGCAAGGCAATACTTAAAACGGGGCACTAGCCAGAGATGCACAATAAACACATATTAATTCATAAACGTATTTCACACATTATTTTCCAAATAGTTTTGGATCAAGATAATTTACTTTGTGTAACACACTAACTTACATATATGTGTCATGAATACATAAACGACAATGACATACACTTACCTACTCAGTTTTTCCCATTTTAACAATCTGTATCCAATTTATGACTTAGCTACTTGAGTTAAGTAGTTACACGAGAGTTGCCAAACACTTTTATTGGGTCGAGTTCGCCGAATCTCCCTCGGGGGACGCGTTGAGAACGAGATAATTAATTGACACAAACGCCCTGTCCCAGAAGTTACGGTTACGGCCTCGCTGGGAACAACACTAGCCGGAGCCGGTGCAGCCGAAAATCGACCTTAAAATGGCTATGATAAGCCCTAAAATCTCTTGAATCTCAAACGTGTCAACCTACCTTCATACGATTAATTTTAGACCCTAACGACTTCTAGTTGAGAGTGCAAAATGATATGATACGAAGTTTTTGTCAACTTTCGCGGCCAAAACGGGACAGGGGTCTTAATAGATTCGATAAATGGTCGCAAACTTTCTTTAATGCGACCATTACTGGCTCTCAGGTTGTCGTTACGCGGTGGGCCTAACGATGGTTGGGAAATCCTGTTAATTTGGTTATTTACAGGCATTTGAATTAAATTGGAAGGCCAATAATAGATTGGTTTTATGGGGTTAAGGCCAGATATACCTCTAGTATTGCATGCGTTCACAGGCTACGGATACTACTGACAGCCAAACGGGTGAAAAAAAAACGTACACCAATACTCTATGTTCTTTTCCTTCAGCTTTTTCCGTACCTCATAAAGATCGGTACAGAGGTTTACCTACAGAGTTACTTAAGCATTACATTTATGTTAATATTTTGTAGTTGAATAAGCTTATGTGTAATCTTTGCTTGTTGTGTTCCTGCACCGCAAAACTTTTTTGACTGATATTTCTCCTGGTAGACTGGTAAATAATTGCCCCCTATTTTACCTTTAAGTCCAAGTACATAATCCTGAATTTGGCAGATCAGGTAACCACAGTGGAGCGACTGCCACCGAACCTTCACAACCCTGGGGAACAAGTTTTATTACGATGCTTTCCCTCACCGTAAGAGCATTTCAGGTTTTGATATGCTTATTGGTATGGTCAAATATATGTATGAATGAGTAAGGCCATAGTTCCTTTACCGTCAGGTGGGCTGTCTGCTGGTTTTGTCACGAATTGTAGTACAAAAAATTCTTTTGTCACATGTGAATAGGAACATCGCTATTATTAAGATTAAAATTTCTGAACCCACCTCTTTATATTTACATTATAACGACGTAAGGAGGCGTGATTTTAGTGTTGCAGTTATTTTAAACTTTCAAATGTGGGCGTTTTATTTTGGATTATAATGTAACCCTTTGGGTCGTGGGTCGGGATTTGATTACAGTGCGTTGCAGTGTCCAGGAAGGGGTGTGGAACCCTAGTGACACACGGGCAGACAGCTTACCTGATGGAAAATGGCAGTCGCTCATAATAATTATCTACGATTTATTATTCGTTATTGGGCTATTGATAGTTCGTTACCTAAATGTTAATGATAATTATCTTGGCGTTATAGTACTGGTTGTGCTTTCGAGGGCCCGGGGTCCGCCTTGACCATGCCCATGACCAGGATCTGGCAGATCAGGTAATTACAGTGGAGCGACTGCCATCTGACCTCCCTGACCCTGCTCCCAGGGGAACTTGACCAGATTGGATCATTCGTTAGCTGAAGGTTGTCTGGAAGAAATCGCTTTAAGCGATACGGTTGCCTCTTGTATTCTCTATTGCTACCAATATTACCTATATGTATTTTGTAGCTTTGCCCGCGACTTCGCCCACGTAAAATTCGGTTAAAACAATGTAGACCCATTCCTGCGAGAACCACATATTTTGGAATAAATTATAGTATACCTAAGTGACTATAGCACTGGCTAAGTTCGTCCAACAGTAACCTCAGGTTTTACTTGGCCGTACAAACAGAAACAGACAAGGCAGTGGTGTCAATGCGGGCTCCTCAGGCTTGACAGTCACCACCTCACCTCGTGGTGTTATGACGCCCGCCCCGTGTCGACAACGCACCGGGCTCTCGCATTGTGTTTTTGCGTCTCCACACCGGACTCATTCAACGCCCGCGATGTTTAACTATCTCACAATGAGCCGCGATAGCACTCCAAATTTTGACGTCTCAAAGACGCCCATTGTGCCCCGATCTCCATTCAGCGAAAATAAAACTTATCTGGTCCTGCTCCTTTTTTGTAAGCGCCGTTTTTGACGCGGAATTATTTGTAGAACAGAGAATCAGCGCGAAGGGTTGCATGTAATTGCGAGGCGTGTTTTTGTGGCACTTTCGCGGAACAGTGTGTTTGTGTAGGCTACTGGGCGCTTGTTAATGTTAGTGATTTGGTCAAATGTGGTGTAGTGGTGTGTTCTGAGAAAACATTGTCGGAGGTCTGATTTGTGGTCTGAATTAGTGGCGAAATTTGCCTTTTTTTAAGATGACAATGTTATTTTCGTGTGACTTTTATGTAGGTGTTGGTAAAAATTCGAAATTTTTAATAGTCGCTATATACATGTCTGTTTGATTTTTGTTTATACCACTAAGGTGGCAAACAAGCTTATGGCCCATCAGAATGAATGAATGAATGAACACTTTATTCCATAAATACAGGATTTTTATTTATTCGTATGGCAAAAATACAATATACGAGAAACACATTCAACTACAAATTTAAATCAAGCGAAGTCAGCCATTTAATTGCTTCGTCACTAAGGGTGATCAGGTCCTCCGGTGGGCCAGGGTAACTTATGTTAGGGCTTTCCGATAGTACAGGATAAATACAGGATACAGTCGGTACATGTCGGTAACGACAACCGCTGGTCAGCTTTTATCGAAGGAATAAATATTCACTGCAAATGCGGATCGGTTTTAAAACTAATTATACTTTCTTGTTGTTACAAAAATATGAATAATTTACCTCACCGTCGAAACCGGTCACCATAATTCCAATCAACCACTTCCGCGCTCCATCTTCGGCCCAATCGTCCCTTACCCGGAAAGCTAACCGTCTAGCACTTGTCTGCCTCACCAGCACAAAGAAAAAAAAGCGGCCACCCAACTCCTCTCAAGTCCCATCCTCGTTCCATCAACACTTGACAGCCGTCCAGGCGTCGGAATCCAAATCTAAAGCGCAATAAAATGTGCATTACCGGGAACGCATTGTGCCTGGATTAGCCGCCGCGCTGCACCACCCCTAATTGGAATAGCTGCCCCGCGCCCCGCGGCCCCGCGCCCCGCACCGACCCCTCACCCCGCATTCTCGCAGGATTACAACTTAGAGCCCGTTTCAATTAACCCACCCCAAAGTCGATCCAGTATTAATTTATTGCCCTCAATATAGTTTAGTTGGATTAGTATTAAGCCGCGGTAATATGTTAACAATACCGCGGCTGGAGTGTTGGGGTGGGGCGTCTAGGCGCGAAGGATTTTGTATTTCTTTGCCGTAAGCAGCTCGTGAATCACTGCGGCAGTAGCATTATTATCGTCACTTTTTTCGCAAGCCAGGCATCTTATTTTATGTACAGTTAGCTGCAGAGTGAATGGACCAGACATTAAATGTATGCTATGGGGGTTAGCCCGCGACGTGGTCCGCGTCATCATCATCACAGCATATAACAGTCCACTGCAGGAATTAGGGCCTCTCCCACTACAATGGGAGGCTATTGCCTTAATCTCCACGCTTGGCAGGCGGGTTGGAAATCGCAGTGTTGTAAATATAACAATGGAAAACGCTGCTGCCCATTTTCCGGCTTACGGAGACTAGATTTTATGCCTCGAAAACGTTAGTCGCCTTGTACGACACCCACGAGTGTAAGGGGTTGGTGCTATTCTACTCTGCTGGACACCACACGGACTTTCCGTTATACCATGTTCCCGCGAGACATTTAATTTCGGGTTATTTTAAGCCACAACACTGAATAATTTCATCAAAATTTGTTGTGGAAAGAGTAAGATACATCTACATTAAAGAAAGTCATACTATATTGTTGTTTGCATAGAAACAGACAATTTCCTCTAGCTTTGAAACCTAGATTTCACTTTCCTTGCAGACCACACATAAACACCATTGCTTAGCCAGACGCATTATTTGTCTGGCGACTCTGGTGGGGCCTTAAAAATGCCTAATAAGCCTGTAGGAGTCACAAAATCGGTGTCATAAAGATAAGAGTGACTTAGCGAGACAAGGTTTGTGTTGGTTCAATGCTTTCTCGCTAGGAATATTTTAAATCGATTTGGTCGTCGCCTAAAATTTAGTGTGCACAATTATCTCTTCACAATATTTAAATCCTAATTAAAAAATAAGCATGGAAGCAAGAAAAGCAGCCGAGGAGCGATTTGTATGGTTTATGTAAAGGCGAGTGCACACGCGTGTCAAAACGCGGCGGAGTGGCGCGACGTGCCGCGCATACGGATCACGTGGCACACTTTTGCACGTGATTATACCAACGTATTATCGTATTAACGTAGATGACTAGCTATTCAGTTTGAACATTGCATCCTTAACATATCATCACAGCCCGTAACAGTCCACTGCAGGACTTAGGGCCTCTCCCACGAAAGTTGAGGTTATTGCCATAATCTCCACGCTTGGCAGGCGGGTTGGAGATCGCAGTGTTTAAATATAACAATAGAAAATGGTGCTGCCCATTTTCCAGACTACGGAGACTCTTGATCTTTTGCCTCGAAAACATTAGTCGCCTTGTACGACACCCATGAGTGTAAGGGGTTGGTGCTATTCTACTCTGCCGGACACCACACGGCCTATCCTTAACATACAAATCATATAAGGATTTTTATTGATTTATTTGGAAAACCAACAGCATATTATATTACAATAGTTACGACCATAACTATAGTGAGCCAATTATAGGTTTCTACATATAAAATTTGAATAAGTAAGTTTCTTACGAGCAAAACATGCAATCAAAGCTTAACCCAAGTCGACACAGTTAGCCAGCTGCTCACCGTTCTGCTACTATGATTATTTTGTTATTGTTTCTTAAACCAGATCTTGGAATCATAGAAATAAAACTTATACAAGACGAGCGGTGATATCGTAAAATAAGATAATTGTACAAATAAATTATAAAAGAATAAAAGTTAATCTATATTGCTGCATACTCGTACGTCAATTAAGATACATATTAAACCAATAATAGGTAGATGAGTATATAACAAAATCGTAATTATCCCAAAGTATACTCTCACCATGACCCCATGAACCCACCAAACCACATATAAATGCTTAACTGACAGTTTTTGACGCCACACCAACTAAGAGGCGCGTTCAAAAACAACAATCGAAACGTTACTAGCACCAACAACGGCGTCCGTTAACACGAACCGCCTGCTCACCGACACACGCTACAATATTTTCCGAACGCATTTAAACAAATTACGTTGTTAATTAAAATGATTAGGGGCTCACAAAGGAATTATGGAGTTAATCATTCTTTGGACAATACAGGATGAGTTGCTCGGCCGCGCTCGGGCCCGCTCGTCATCGCTCGTTAGTCGCCTGACAGATAGAAGGAGACTGGAGAGGCTGCGATTGAAAGACGTTTATATCAATTAGACAGGAATCCGATACGCGGGCGGGGGAGCGGGGGACGCGGTCAGCGCCATTGTAGGCAAACACCGTTGTAATTGGACCCTTTGTCGCTCAACAAAACTTGTCCAATATCCCAATCGTTCCCCAGAACGGAGCGGAAATCAAATCGTCCGAAAGCGCCACGACGAGTATCTTTAAAATTGGCTTACACTCACAATGGGCTATTGTCGGGGTCGCTGTCGCATCTTAATCCTCGTCGACATCGCTTGACGCATTAAGTGGCCCACTGCGCGACAATGGCGCTGTGTGTAATCCCCTTAGCTGCATTGTGGAGAACCCGACGCCCGCGCAACTATTGTGTGCTTTTTCTTGGACACCCGACACCGCGACTGCGGGCGCTGGCTCGCGTTTCGCTCCAATTAATGACACGCAATCAGGGTAGTGTCAAGGAGTTTTGGGCGATTAGGTAATTAAAATAAATTTGTTCTAAGAATGATTTTATTCTGTCTTCTTAGTTACATGACAATCTGTTGGTACAAATGCCAATTCTTAGTCAATTGAATTGTCTTTCTCTTTTTATTTGAGATAGAGTAACTTGTGACCTCCTCTGTTCTTTTTAATAGTTCAAATCACTCAGAAAGAGTGGATATACTATATCTGCTCAGGCGAGAATGGTGGACACTTCCCGTGCCTTTTAACTTATATGTCAATTAATCGTATGTCTTGGGAGTTTGGATTATTCCCAAGATCCCACTACCTTGAGGAAATCCGGATAAAATCTCAAACTGATGTGAGTTTCAGAATTATATTAAACCTCTTCCATTCCATGGCTCCTCACAACAATTCTCTTTATTTGTTAAACTTGCCCCTCTTAAACTTTATCAAACGCCTGATCGATGTCAAGGAAGAGTTCAGCCCAATATTATTTGTATCGTAGTATTGGACTATCGCCGTGTGGATTATGCCGTCCACATTACCGTCGACATATTTATTTTGTTGCATGCTGCACAGTAAATCTAAATCGGTGCGATAGTACTACATCTGGAAGATATGCGTGCCTATGAGTTTCTACAGGACTTTTCCTATAACTGGCAAAAGGCTGATATGCTTAGGTATAAGTATCAGATTTATAAATAAATAAATAATCGTGGACAAATTCACACAACTCCATCTAGCCCCAAACTAAGCAAAGCTTGTACTGTAGGTGCTAGTTAACTGATATACTAATTATATACTTTTTTTAAATACATACTTATTATACATAGAACACCCAGACCCGTAGCAGAAATTAAAGTTCATCATTGAAATTTCTGCCCGGCCGGGAATCGAACCCGGGACCTCTTGCGTGGCTGACTGGCATGTTGACTACTAAACCACTCAGGTCGTCACCTGCATTTATGAAGCGGCTTTCTAGCTTTAAGTGTCACTATTTCCTATGTTATTTTCCACTGAGAAGAAAACATCTGCAGTCTTAAACAAGCATTGAATAGTCAATAGCAGGATTCCCCTTTTAGGTAAGTGTTTCAGTAGGGTGGCATCAATTAAGTCTATCCAGATGTCTTCCCTCCTTCAGACACATAATTTTGCGCTGTATTTCTGGGGGGGAGATGCTTTTCAATGACAGACACTGGCGTCGTAGACCGAGCGATTAGGGTATCCGACTTGTAAGCGAGATGTACCGGGTTGGAATCCCGCTGCGGCCATGTACTAATTATTTTACCAGTACCAACCATTATTTTCTGAGTTATACGTAGTTGAATACTAATCGCTCTAAGGGTGCGTAAAAACATCATGATGAAACCTGCACATTCACACACCTGCACAACCTGTCAGTCGCTCCACTGTAATTACCAGATCTGCCCATATCCTGGATCAAGGCGGAGCTCACGCCCTCATGCGCGAGAGCACAACCGGGACATTAACGCTAAGATGATTGTTTACTATCTACAGACAATACCTATGATCTCTAGATTCTCTAGTGTCCCTGTACGTCTCGGTACTGATTGTAACTTGCAAAGAATTGAGACCAACCCGTTATAGAACATCGTTATCAAGCCTCATTATCTAGCTATTACTCCCACATTAGAGTTCTACCCGCGACTTAGAATTGCGCTAACCGCCGCTTTCCGTTTGCACAATACACCTTTCTCCTTTCCGCTGGTTTCGCCCCGACAATGCTCGACTCACACGCACCAAATCCTGTATTCTATTTACCTTGAACGGTAATTGAGGAAACGTTCAGCACCTTTGTGGTTGTCCACGCGTGGGACTCGCGCCCGGCAGCCGGTGACGAAGAGCCGACATGTCTTTCTTCGCGATACGCATGGTTGAAAGTGCTGTTAGTGAGAAAATGATGTGCAAAAAGGCACAAACACTTATGTTCTATTTTGTGACGACAAAATTGGACAGCTTTTACGATAACTAAGCATTTCCGATGAAAGTGATTTGGATTTTCTAATCTACATTTGAATAAGAATAAAGAATAAAGACATTTATTGCCACACTATACCACGACACGAGTAAAAAATAAACAAATTTAAAAATAGTGATATAAAAAAGAAGGAAAAAAAATACATTGTCATACGTAGTACCTATGTCGCGGCGGCCAATGCAAAAGGGGTCCCACTCAGCTGTGCTGTGAACTGTGGGTCCTAAATGCTTAATTCTGTTATCAAGTTTCCTTTATACATTACGAAATAATCTAATAATTATACTAAAACTGATAGTTACGATCCGAGCAACGAACACTCGAATATCAGCATTTACCTGCAAGGCACTTGTGTTACCACCACAGAGCCGGACTATGTTGATCTGTTATATACTTAAATATTAAAAAGGATTGTTGTTGGATACTGATAATAAATAAATCTTTATTATCAAAGTTTTTACTAAATTCTAGACTCCTAAACTCGATTTAGAAAAGCTGTATCTCAGGATTCAGAACTCTGATAAGAATTCGCACGGTTTTTTATGTAGGAAGCAATCATCCCAGGTGTATTAGATACAGCGACTCCCGCGCCGATACCCAATACGTATTAGTATTAGCCCTTTGTTTTCTAATTCAATAACCTTTTTATTCGGACCACAATAGCCTCTCCACTATTCAAAGGTAGAATTTGATCCCGTTGGCATTTCATTGTCCGTCAATTAAGCTTCACAGCGTCTAGCCACTGGCATATTTTTTTCTCGTAGGTTCCTATAGAATAGGAAGGTGATTGCGAAATAGATTTTGATTGTAAAATGTCAAATGGGACAAAACCAAACGAAGGAGGCTTTCTTTACACGTCGTTCCGATTCTAGTTAAAGTAGTTTGATCATAAAGAATTTCAATATTAAAATAATATAAACAGTTCGGTTCGGTTTATTTGTCTATGCTTACAAACCGCGTTTTAGATACGTGGAACAATTAAACGCGCGATTTTATTGCGACTGTCACCAAACAGAACAGTCTACAGAACCCAAAATTACACACATTACACACATCGTAGGGTTAGTTAGATACTGTCAGTCAGGCCCTGACAAAGTTTCTCGCTTTTTCCTAACTTCTTCCACATTCATCAATCAACCTTTTTTACATTTCTTTAAAATATCATCGTACAGATCGCCATCCTATGTACGTCTCGACAATTTCCAGCATTCACTCTCCTTTCGACATCACTTTAACTTCTTCCATCCCCCGTAAACACGGTTACGTAATAAACAAACTCCTTCACATGTTTTTTTTCCATACTCAATCCCATTTTCGGCGGAGTGCCACATTGGTATGTAATAGTCATCTTTGTGTTAATGTCCCGGTTGACTCTCGCGCGCGAGTACTCCAGGTCCGCCTTCGCCATGATTCAGAAATTGGCAGATCAGGTAATTACAGAGGAGCGACTGCCATCTGACCTCTGTGACCCTGCTACTAAGGTAACCTGACTAGATTGGATCACACTTACATATTCAGTCGCCAGAATGTGCAGGTTTCATCACGATGTTTTCCCTCACCGTAAGAGCATCGGTTTGTGTTCCTGTAAGTGTAAATAATAATGTTTAAATAATGTGTTTGTTGGTTTGTCCGCAGGGTTTCCGCAAATCAAGTCACCGTACAGTCCTGGCAGTCAACCACACCTCTCAGGTAAGTCAGTCATTGTATTATTATTCAACACATTTCACAACTCAGTGTCAGTAACTAACCTATGTTATACAGACATCGAAAAGCTACCTTCTTTGTAAGGTTATATCAATAATATCTAGAGTAGGTAATAAATGGCAATGTGTTAAGTATAAATGGTAAAAGTAAGTCGTTATGGTTGAAGTTATCTATTTTACCATGAAATTACTGCTTGCTTAGTTAGAGACAAAAATTTATAATGGATCTATAGGTTATGTTGTATGAAGTAGGTAGCTATCAAAGTGTCCTTATTTTTATAAGAAAACCATTGTCAATATCAAGGACAGTACTTCTTTCGAACTGAGGTGCATCATTTGCATTTGAAATTTTATGAAAGTCAAGCTGCTACTTTGCAGAAGGTATAAAGACGGGCCACCTTTCATATTTTAAGGTACTATACCTGCGTATCAACTACACCTACCCCTACCATTACTACAGCACTAGTGTTTATTTACCACAGCACCTTGGTGCGAATGCATGCACCGAGTCACGCGTCGGCTAATATCCTAACGGGTGCCGCGTCAACCACCTAATACGGCCGTAGCGTTGCCTCGGTGCGAGCGGGTGGAGCCTGAAGTAGGTAGTAATTAAGCGCTAGATTCCGTTAGACTACGGTAAATCCAGCGCTAGATTTTAGAAAAACTTTAGAAGTAAAATATTGTATGTATTGTAATGTTAAATTACATTATGATACTTATTTATTTCTCCATCAAATAAGGTGTTTGCCATGCTCTCTATGCTTGACTAGCGGGTTGGAGATCTCAGTGTTGGGATGGTCAATGTTTCGATGATATGAAGGTTTTAGCTGGTCCGTCTTCAATTCGTTACTCGATTTGTACGACACTCTTGAGTGGGTTGGTTCTAAATAATTGTACGTGTGGCGGACACAACCTCCTCTTTCTCGTGTCGTATTCCGCATTAATGAGGGTCGTGAATCCCCTGACGAACAGTCTGTTTTTGCTTTTTGATTTTTTTCTACCAGCGTCTGTCCTTTTCATCATGGAGTCCATCTTGCAGCTTGATATTGAACGTTGAGCTGATTTGATCTGTTCGAACCCTATCGTCTTTTACCACCAGGTGAGATGGCGGTCAAGAGCCTAGCTAGTCCAAATTAAAAAAAAAATGTCCACGAAATGCCGGATTCAACACCGATCATGAAAAATTTGTAAGCGTGTAGCTGAGTCTAGAGCCTCCTCCACATTAGTGGAAAGTTTTAACTTAATCTTTACACTTGACGGGCGGCATTTAAGTGGTTCCATTATAAAGACCGCGTAACTAGATACACTTATCTGACCAGGTGACCAAAACCGGAACTTCTTTATTAGTTTCAAACTTTAAAAAATTCTGATCACTTATGGTGACAGTTTTGCTTCCAGTGATAAGTTTTCTGTGATGTGGGTCGAGATATCAGTTTATAGAGAGAACATTATAATTATGTTATTTTGGATGAGATGAGATAAAGACAAGAAAATGAAACAGGACTCTCTCTTTGCGTCGTATTATCTCGCTGGTGTCCGGCAAAGTAGAATAGCACCAACCCCTTACACTCGTGGGTGTCGTAGTACAAGGCGACTAATGTTTTCGGGTCAAAAGTTCTAGAGTCTCCGTAGGCTGGAAAATGGGCAGCAGCGTTTTCCATTGATATATTTATAACACTGCGATCTCCAACCCGCCTGCCAAGCGTGGAGATTATGGCAATAATCCCCCCTTTCGTGGGAGAGGCCCTAAGCCCTGCAGCGGACTGATATGGGCTGTGATGTGCTGATGAACTCACTGCTGATAATGCGACCAACTCCAACATTAATTGTGTTTTGCCATAGAATCCAATCTAATACCTGGATTGCCTCTTATGGGAGTCATCTTGTAAGACTGATTGTGATACGATTCACGATCACTATCAGGTACTCGAAAATGGCCTCTAAAATAAATACCCTAAGTTAAGATAGCGCCAAAAGCGCTAAGGTAGCAGCACATCCACCAGTGATTTAGGAAAGTGGCTGCAGCCCCCCGCGCCCCTGCCTTTGTCTCAGTAATGAATCCGCCAAACGCCAAACGTCGCCCCTCTCCCCACCCGCGGGGGGCGCCCCACGATGGAAACCACACTCTATACACTTAGCTTTAGAGCTGGTGTTCGATTAGCCGAAGACGGAGATACGACGTTCTACGTGGGGCCGACAGGAATTTGCTTAGGACCCGGGACGCGGGCTTAGAACATATCCCGTTAAATACAAATTAGAGTCAAGATAAAGACGTAAAGAGTCGGGGTTCTTATTACTCAATTTGGCACGAGTTTTTGTTGTCATTAGATCGGTAATTTGGCAAGGGTTTGAGATGTATTAATTTAAAAAATTTGAATTCTGCTGTGCGATAGGTATTTGACAAAACACAATACTTAGGTTCCACCAATCCTATCGTAATCCTAAATATTTTTAGGTTATATCAGCAGCAAAAAATTTCGCAGTCATGAAACTGGACAGTATCTACCAGGTAGCTACATTTTCCACACTATTATCTCGAATTCTAAATGTATTCAGGCAATATCATCATCATCATATGAGCGGTTAAACCAGCCCAGCTGTCTCAGGGCCCGCCTTCTTGCTTTTTTTTCAATATTCCAATAGGGCATTTCAGTACGGCACTCTTCGCCAATGTGAAGGAGGTTCAAGTCTAAAAGTGGACTGTTCGATAAGGGATGTTTGTTGACAGCGACTGAGTTTTCCAAACACGTCGATGGACAGAGTATACCTAGGTAATTTAGATTCTAAATCCACGCACCTATAGTTCAACACTGCAAAACCGCGGGGGTTCTGCGCAAGAACACGCCACGCGCCACCTGCAGCGGCGGCCATTTGTAAAAATTACCTCCGCCATTTCATCCGCACTCCGCACATTCGACAATCATGGCCGCTCTGCCAAGCCACGCATTGTTTCTAAAACAATGCGTGCTGCGATGGCCGTTTCAATCCGCATTGTTTAGACGCGCCATTTTTAATACCGAAATTAGGGACCCGCGCCCTTCCAGTCAAGGCCTCGGGGCTGCCAACAATGGCCTGTGAACTTATTGGTTGTTTACCCTAGTGGTGGTAGAGGCCATTTTGGAGTGGAAGAGAATGGGTAGATAAACATTGAACACAATCATTTAAAGAGGTCAAGGTTATTAGTAATTACATTTTTAGATTACTTATAGATAGAGCGACCGATAAACACCTTGTTGTGCAGACATTAAATAGGTTGTGACAATGAATTTCACATGAGCATGCGCCCGAATGCACCGTTGCAACAGTGCGCATTAGTGACGTGTCCGCGAGATATACACATTAGCGAAAGGTCCCATTCGCAAATGGGGTTCGCAAAACATTCTTGAGTGGCGATCAGCACTAAGTGTCCGTCAAAATAAAAGGTAGCGAATAATATAGATATTTATATATTTATTGCAAACTTAACAGCTATTACATCTAGTTGTATATTAATATAAATACAAACTTATACAGCCAATTACCAAGTTTGACACATTACATTTTAAATTATACTGTGATAATAACAAGAAGGAATGATTAAAAATATTATTATTTCATGAATCTATTATGTGAATGTTATATAGGTATACGAGTATTGTGAATGCAGGTATTACAATCTAGGGATACTTTAACATCACAACCTCCACCAAGTGTACCTATTTTGGGCTACGGTAGTCGTAGTCGGCATTTTTAAAAGCACTTGACAACAGTCGCAAATCACAGCTCCCATCCACCGGTCCCACGTCACGTGTCCGGTCCCATGCAACGTGACACTGCAATTAACCGCGTGCGTTCACGCCATTTGGCGCGGGGCATGTTCACACCAATTGGTAATTTTCTCGCGATCTTAATTGGCGACTTGCTGGCGGCGATCCGGTGTCGGCTGGACGTCGCGTAGAGGGTGTGCGAAGTTGTGCAAAAGTTGGTAGTTTTTGAGTTTGTTGGCGACTTTTGACCGCGACTGCGCTCCTACTAGAACTTATGTAGGTATCAAAAGCATACGAGCGAGCTGGCTATGATTAGTTATATTTAAGTAAACCATGAAGATAACAGTCTTTCAGGGAAACCAAAATACTTTCCCCAAGACAAATATCTACGTAATCATAACAATATATTTTCGTTGAACATGGTCTTACAAAGCAGATATTTAGCTTATCGTTTAGCCTGTCGAAATTATGGCATACACATTTTAAATCACGATATCATAGTAATCAAATCAATGTCTAAAATTCCCAAACCTCCATACAACAATACAAATTCCGATCTTAACTGACAAAAACCAAACACATCAAAACTGACCGCAACAAAAGTAGCCACCACAACAAAAATTAAATCAATGTCTAACATTTCCAAGCACCATAGAACACCAAAACCAATATCCAAACATCCAAAGTGACCGCACCAAAAGTAACAACCTCAGTAGACGCGTTCGCGACCGGCGCCGGCGCAACCCGATCCGAACACTCTCGACACGCGATACTGACGCGGCGGAGAGCTGTTAATTACAAGTGTTTTCTGAGGGTAAACTAAAATGTAACTATTGGGCGATGGGGAGAAATGGGGTGGAGTAGTTTTGAAGGCCATTTTTTTGTGCAACACTGTGGCAAATGAGCTGATAGCCCATCTGATGGTAACCGGTAACTGTCGCCCATAACGTCATCGATTTATATATTTAGACCGCAGGCAACAAAATGTAGAACCGCTATTTTAGGTAAGCTATCAATAATCTGTAGTATAAGGAAACGTAAAACTACATTATTTATTGGTAGATAGGTATTTTATTTACATAGCTCCGAATATGTTTATAAAATTATATAGGTTGTTTGTTCGTTACAACTGACTAGCTCAACGATTGCACGATAGTTCATCAATGGCACTATGTAAAAGTGAGGGTTGAAAGGTTTTACGGGGTCGTTAAGTATTCGTGATTAACTGCGTACCATCAGGCAGAATGTAAGTTTGTCTGTCAATTGAGTGGAATAAAAAAATGTGCACAAGGGACCATTTGAGACGACAGGCATGAAAAGAACCTTTTCGCTACTAAACCGTTTAATGTACAGAATTAGTAAATAGTAACTTTATTGCATCCAATTAACATAATCTCCAGTACCTTATCGAAACTCCAAAAAGTTAATTAATATAAGTAGATACCAATGTTAACACCCTGTAAGCGAACACTCTAGCGCCAGTCGGCTCTCCTCACGTTGACATGCGACAAAAAGCCACATCCTTGTGCGCGCGCGCCGGCCAGCGACGCAAGTAATAGTCCAGGAGTTAGCTGCGAGAATTGGAACTCATTTTAAATAACTAATGAGATTACTTAAGGGGGGTTCTGGCGTGTCTCTGGTCAAAGTAACAAAAATAAATTGAGCGTTGCGGCGTTTCAGGGGATTTTTTCATACACTTTATACGTAAGTAGGTACCTGTACAGTAACGAGTACCTCTATAAGCTGCGGTAACCATCAGGCGGGCCTGTATAGTACCTTAGTGGTATAAATAATCTGGGGTTGGAGCAACAAAAATAAATTGCGTAGAAACTTAAATTTTAAGTAAGTTTAACTCTCCTTCCATATTTTATAAGTACTTATACAATTTTTGACAAATCAATTGACAATTTGTTCTGATTGCATACCTATGTAAAAAGAAACGCGTCGGCTTTTACTCTTTATCTCCATAAGTAAACTAATTTCATGTGGACAAAGTTTTAGTCAAAAGCTAGTTCATTAAAATAAGGGACATTCAGTCCAATGGAGAATCTCCTCCTTTTTCAGTCGATCGATAAGATGGCATAAGATTTTGGCTGCCGTCTCTTAGACTACAACCACCACAACGTGTTACATTACGCGCGGTGACAGCCCGCGGCTTCTGTGTGACTTTTTTCGACAAGCAATGTTGTTACAACACTCACAAGAAACCGCAGCGCAGGCGCCGCCCTGTGATGGTACCGGTTCCGCTCCCGTGTTTGTTTAGCGGTTGGGATGCTTATTTTTGGTTGGCGTTGCGTTAAAAGCTACTTATGAAGTTACAGTTTTTGTGATGTTGTAGTTAATTTGTTTTAATACAGTGTAAACTGAGTGGTTACTTATGTGGAGTAAGGTATAGCACTAGCCTGATCACAGAACACGCCCCATTAATTTATGGGTGTGCTATAAGCATAGAAGCAGACCTTAAAGTACAGTCTATTCACTAGGCACATTGGTGGTTATGAATGCACATTGTACACTGTACAGTTCAAATAAAGCTATCTATATCATTGGAATCGGTAGTCGATTCTTAAAATATAGGAAAGTAGAGGCAAACCGACAGCACATATGTCGGCACATATTCTGTAATAACAAATTTTTTCAGAATTCTGTAGAATACTCTAAATTAAAAGGCGAAGGAATAAGCATGAGTTTCCAGGTATTCATTTCGTACATAAAGCCCGTCGAATCAGCACTGAGTCACAAATATTGCCTAGTTTGACGCGTTTTTGGTATTCTGCTACAATTAAAACTGCCATTGACCTTTGATTGCGATCCAATTACAATTCAATCGCTCCTCAGTAAATTAGCGGACTTGAGACCCAGTAGACAAACCCTAAATATCCTCTGTACTGCTCCATGTACAATCGCTAACTCATCCCTACATAGAGGCCGAACCGCCACCATTCACGACACCTAACAAATTAAGGCCCTCGCAGACTCACCAATGAGATCGTAACGAACTACTTATCGGGCCAGTGACGACATCTTAATGAGCTGGCACTCAGGAGCAGGGAGGGGGCCAGGAGGGGGGTAAGGGGGGCTATTATAATTGCTAATGGCGCCCCCGCTTTGATATTTCGAGCGCCGACTCTCTGTCCGCTGGCTTAATCGATTTATCTGAAGATTCTGAAGAGACTGAGAGACTGCTTTGGGACAATGGTATATGCTGAGCAGGTCATTGTGTTGGGGAAAATTTTCTCTGTTGGTACATTGTTTAATGTAACAAACAATGTGAATGGAAATCTGTCTGTTAATTTATTTTATTCTTATAGCTTCTTGGTTGGTACACTTCATGTGGGTCTCATAGAGGTACCTACAAGTACCCAAGTCAAGCGTATTTTTTGTGTCCACGATTATTTGTTTATTTATCTACATTTTAAATTATTATAGAAAAATATAAAAAATAGAGCACGACAACGATAAATTATATTATTCACAGAAATCTAAATAAATTGACTAATTTAGAGACTTTCTTTTACTTTAGACTTTTGTGTTTCTCTATTCAATAGAGAAAGTACTTTAGATGAGTACCTATAACTAGCAGTCACCCGCAGTTTTCGGATCGGATCGATTCGGACTTAGGAAACATTCAATGATCCCACGTTTTTAGGAAACATTCACGACCCTATTATGTTTCTGTCATGAAAAGTAGGTCTATGTCACTCAAGAATAACGTAGCTTCCTATTACCGAAAGAATTTTCAAAATCAGTTCAATTGTTTCGGAGATTACCCCCAACAAGCAAGCTCACGACCATCCAAACTTTTCCTCTTCACAATTAACTATAGATATACCTACTCTGTGGACTGTAGTACAATTTATTACCTACCTCCGTATTGTGCCAGAGAGTTACAAATACCCACACGCGGCCCACCTCCCGCAAGACAGATAGAGGCAGCTATACCAATCGAACGGGGAAAAGAAGCCAATGCCTTATTGCCTAAGTGGCTGTTACAGTGACCGGTTCCGCCCACTGCCCCCCCCCCCCCTACCCCGCCCCTCGAAGCCCCCCTTACACCTCCGCGGGTAACGGGGTTTGTTCGCCTTTGGAGGTTTTGATAGTCTGGTATATGTTGCTTAATATGTTATTGGAATGGATGTTAAAGGCCAAGGAATTAATACTTCAAATGTGCGCTGTTGTTATTCTTTATTATGTGCTTAGATTGTGGCTGGATTTGCGACTAGTGATGGGCCGAATGTGATTTGGACCGAATTCTAACTTCGGCCGAACATTCGATAAAAATTTAGTCGAAAATCGAAATTGGCGACTGTCCTATTGATATATTTCAATAGTCGATGGCATTTCATAAATAATAGTTGATATATATTAATACACTTTTTTTTAAACCACTATAATTAAAATACTTATATTACACCTAGAATCAAATGAATCATCGTCAGTCATCAAGAATGCACTATAACACATTAACTAAAAATACAAATGGTAAAAAAATAATGTAAATGAATGTTTACTTCTTCGATTTCCCAAAAAAAAAAAGAAATTACCATAGCTCACAAAAAAGTGGCAACCCTAGTCCTGTACAGAATTTCGGTTAAATGCGTTCGGCTCAAGCTGTCGAAATTCGGTTAAACCGATTGTGAAATGCACCTCGGCCCATCCTTATCCAACCAACTTACCAATTATTTTCTGCATATGCCTGGAACTGTACCGAGACTGCCAAGGTTTTGATTTTACAATTCAAATCAAATCAAATCAAATCAAAATTTCTTTATTGATTAGGACATTAAATATCTCTTTCAATCGTCAAAACGGAGGGGGGTTGGAAAGTAGGAATTATACAGTAAAAAGTAAAAAATATTTAAAAAACTTTGAGTTTATCTCTAGGTATGCTTTTTACGAACAGTGTTTCAATATTTGGCAAAAATGTCTAAAATGTCCAATGTGGCACAAAATATAAAGAAACGTATAATGTTTAGTGTGTCAAACTGGTTTAGGGAAGTTGGCGATTTGTTGGCGAGAGAATTTAGACCACTTACAGCTGAAGCAATGTCATAGCCAGAGTCTTATCAGAGTCCCTATTTTTGAACTCGCGTTAGGCACGCAACGACATTAGGAGGCAACTGATTCATAAATAGTGCGCCATAGCCTAAATTTCAGAGAAAACTTTAATATGCTCATAAATTTCAATTTGCCTTTGCTAAGTATCCATAAGGCATTGTACTTACGTATTTTGTACAATATTAGATAACTCTAATTTCTAAATCAAACTTATGCACATAGGTATATATAAGTACTTATTTTATTATCGTTACAACTAGGTATAATCCCTAACAACGATCACCACCAATATCTTGAACCTCCAAGTGGCTTTAGTAAATAATTATCCTTCATATCTTCCAACAGCTCGTTATTTACATCTCAGCCCCCGCTCCACACCAAACTAACCAAGCTTTCTTTGAGAAAAACCTTGCCTTAACTAGAACCATTAAAGCACATTGTTTAACAAGGTGTTTACTACACATCCTGAGCAGAAAACCGGTAGCTGGAAAAAAAATGTGCACAGGGCCGCATTCAGTTTCTGATCGAGTGGGTCGGCTAACAAGGGGTGGGGGCGCTTTTTAAATTATTCTCCTTCGGCGCGTCGCCGCCGCGGCACGCGAGTTATCTAATGCGTCTCGGGGCCCACTGAGCGCCTCTGATTGTTATTAATTCTGTGGAAAGTGCGCGGTGGAGGGAGCTGTGTGGCGGATTTTTTATTTATTTTTATAGTCATAAGTAGGAGTGTTAGGCCGAGTGGTGACGGTTTCTGAGACGTAAGCGTGAGGTACCGGGTACGAATCTCGCTACGGCCATGTAGGTACCAATGACTTTTGTCTTAGTTATGTAGGTACGTAAGTTGAATGCTAACGGTAAGGGAAAACATAGTGACGAAACCTTTATACATATTTAGGCGACTGAATGACTGTGTAACCATGATCCAATCTGGTCAGGTTCCTCTGGTAATTGGATCACGGAGGTCAGATGGTTGTCGCTCCACTGTAATTATCTGATCTGCCAAATCTTGGGTCATGGTCAAGGCGGACCCCGGGCACTCGTGCGCGAGAGCATAACCGGGACTACGCCCAGATGATTATTTTTGATTATTTATACCTACTAATAAGTAAAGATAAACCTTTTAAGGGTTAACATCACGCGAGAAATACTACTATAAGAATATCAAATTTGATCGTTTGCTCATAATTATAAAACACAGTATAGATACCTAACTACCCATACCTACTTAACCTAACTAACTAATAGAAACATAAGTATAGATCCTATAAGTAGTCAAATATTTCTCAAATTACTTTACTTTTTAGTTAATTAAACTACCTCTATTATACTGAGTTTCGAATTAATAAAACCGCATCAAAATCGGTCCATCCGTTCTGGAGCAATGATGCCATAGACAGACACACCCACGTCAAAACTATAACAGCCGTCTTTTCACGTACGGGGCATAAACTTGCCTGGTAGGTATATCAAACACTTTGGTCCGGTGTTGAAAAGAGAGAAATAAAAGCGAGTAAAATAATCTAAAATTAATATTATTTATTTTCGTGTGATTTTCACACCATGAAGATCAAAAGGGAAAGCAAATCAACGACGTCCACAAGAGTATCTAATCCGTAACCCACCGCAAAAAAAAACAAAAACAAAAAACTATCTCACGCACCTAATAGCGCCCGCAATTACGGGATCGCGCGTCAATGTAATCCTCGCCGATACCGAGGTATCCAGCATCAATTACCCGATCGTTTGTTGTGACGTAATCATTAAAACTACATTCACTCAGCAAATTGGATGGGGCGCCGCGGCGTATTCTTACATCATTACCCGCCCCCCGGCCCCGCGACACAACAATATCGTTTTCAAAAAATTGCGGAAAGTAATACCCCTCTTCCCCTTTCCCCCCTCCCCCCTAACGAGTCCCGAGGGGCTTTCCGCCCCAAAAAATGATTTCCCGGCCTCCGACGCGCTGTTTAGCTCCTCCAACGGACGGTAATGCGCTTATATTCGCCGCCACTTATTTCCATGAGGGCTCCGTTGCTAGTTCCGAAGGAAATGTTTTGTGTAATATAGATGTATACATCTACATTACTCTTTTAAACTTAAACTTTTAAACTCTTTTACCCTATGGGGTAAAAGAGAAAAAGTCGATTGAAGGCAAAGATATTTAATTCATTTTATTTTATTCGAACGACCAACAGCCATACTACAATATAATATTAGTATTTGTATGAAGCAGAAAGCCAATTACAGGTAATAGCTAATAGATATTGATAGCAATAGAAAGGTTTATGATTGCGTTTTGGCGCTCAACCTGTTAAATACTTTATAAAAGTATTGCTTGACCCAGCCATGTTGGCGAACGGAGGCGTCTCCAAGGAAACGTTGGCGCTGCGGCCGAGCGCAAGCGGCATCGTTTAGTTACTATTACTTTGAGTAATGACAGGGTAGTATTGAAGTAGGTATATAGGTTTGCCTGTGGAGGTGTGCGGACAAACGAAAAATGAATAATCCTATAATTTTTATTATAGGAACTTTGATATCGAATCAAAAGCAATAAAATGGAATTGTACCTAAGTAACGGCTAAACAATACAATTATTATTTCAGAGACAATTAAATATAATTGAGCGTGAAAACCTCCTATTGGTGCTGTCGAGTACGTCACACTTTTGTGCAACCTTGGGCTTACATATAAATAAATAAATTTACTTGGAAAATTCACACAGCGGCTTTTAGATTCAGATTCAGATACTTTATTGACAGGTCATTAAGTTACATTATCATCATGTCGTATACAATAGTTAAAGTCAGCACAAATTGGAATAAATAAAAATTACAGAAATAATTTAAGATTCATGTCGCACCTACTGAATATTGTAGGCCAATAAAAATGTCAATTAGATTAATAAAATAATAAATGTCATTACAATAAAATGTCTTAAAAATTATGACAATTTAACATGTCAAGTGTTTCCTAATTAAATAGTAGGTATGTTTATGTAAATGTTTATTTATCTTAATAATCCATAGATTCACATAAATGACAAATATATGCTACTTATCGATTTAAAAATTCTTCTAGAGTGTAGAAGCACTGCTCTAAAAGCCATTTTTTTACACGTGTCTTAAAAGTGATAGTGGAGGTTGCATCTTTGACGTTCACGGGTAGTTTTTTGTATCGCCCTAATACGTAGACAGATCGTACGGACTTTGTCAACTTGTGCCGTACATGGAAAAGTTGACCTTCGTCCTTATTGCACGAGCACGAGTTGAGGCGGTTTTACGTTGGGACATGTGTATTTTTCGATAAGTAAACTACCTAGCTACCTGTAGTATTAATTCGCACGGCAGTGGCAAAATTCCAATTTTTTTTAATATTGGTCTGCACGTTTCGTGTCAGCAACGTCTGCGATGGCTCGCACCGCGCGTTCTTGGACTACGAATTTTTGCCCCAAAGCCAAGCCAAGGTCAGAAAACTGATAAACTACATTTTTTTAACATACTTATTATACATACAACACCCAAATCCGTAACAGAAATTAAAATTTACTATTTCCATTTCTCATTACACCTCTACGTGGCAGACCGGCCAAATGTTAACCAACTGAACCACTCAGGCCATCAAATTAAAGCTATTATAGAAACATGAACAAGAAATTGTTATTAAGGTTACACATGCAACAATTACACGACATTAACTCTAAAGCCTTGCGTTGTGTAAACTGACGTCACCCGCTAAGTAGGGGTCTCTGTGCGGTAAATATCGTAATAAATTACAATTATACAGCTTTAATAGCTCATGCAACAATAATGTGTAATTGTCGCACAATGTACTTGCGTAAGCGACGGTATATCGACGTTCAAACAAGAAATAATTGAGCCATTGTGTCTCCGACAGCCTCAAATTGCTTATAGAGGCACCGATCAGTAATTAACATGCATTCATTGGCGTGTTTGCGACGGTAATGAGCTGAAGACAATGTCAGTGATTAAAGCTTGGTACAGACCAACTTATCTGTTCAGTTGAAGGTGTCGCTAGCGGCGTTTCAAACTGACATTTCGATACAAAATGCCTTGGTTCCGATTTTGGTCTGCAGTACAAAGTTGGTGTCGCTGTAGAAGTCGATAATTTTGTCCTGTTTTTCGTTGTTAATCATAAATAAACAGACAAAAACTGTTTTTCATCAGCAGATGCGGATTGCGGGAACTTTGGCGGGGCGCCGCTCTTTTGTTTCTTTCGGGTTGTACCGACTCGCTGTCCAATCCCGACTTGGCTGCATTGCCCATTTGTCACGGAGCAAGACAAAGTGATATTTATTATTTTGATTTTAGTTACAATTTCTTTTATATCTGGGGCTTTGTTATAGTGATGAATGTTGCAAACGTATTGCAGAAATCCCACCTATGAGAAATGCCAAGCATAAAAATAAAAAATAATCATCTTGGCGTTAATGTCCCGGTTGTGCTCTCGCGCATGAGGGCCCGGGGTCCGCCTTGACCATGATCCAGGATTTGGCAGGTCAGGTAATTACAGTGGAGCGACTGCCATCTGACCTCCATGACCCTGCTACCAGGGGAACCTGACCAGATTGGATCATGGTTACACATCCAGTCGCCTGAATGTGCAGGTTTCATCACGATGTTTTCCCTCACCGTAAGAGCATCGGTTAGTATTCAACTAATGTACGTAACTCAGAAGAGAAATGCCAAGCATAATCATGTATTAATTAGTTTCTGAAACAAAAGCTATGACAACAAATCTTTTATTTTTTCTGCTCTATGATCTTTATGCTTAGCTCTCACGACAGACGTGTTACAGTTAATATAAGAAACAGGGCGCTACTCCCACAACCCGTTTTTCGATCGAAGTCGCTTACCAGCTTTTTTGAAATTTTGACAACCATATCCGCCACAAATCACGTTTTCCCTCATTCTCCTGTTATCTGCAATCGGCCTCTTGGCCAGATGTAGTCTCGCGTGTTGTCACGTGAGATAGTGGTATTTCAGAAATTACTGACGCAAAAAGTAGTCTAGACCCAAACAGATCACCTTATTGCCTTATTATGCTCGCCAATATTCACGGCGATCCTTACGCTCCCACGAAGCGAAGAGCGCAGGGGTGTGAAGCGAGATCATAATATCGCGGACAAAGGTGTCCCTGGTAGCGCACTGCTCATTACCAGGATTGCAGAACTACAGGGTGTACTCGCGACATTATTAAGTCTGAATCTGAGAGTGTTCCCCGAAGAGCGTGTGATTCTCGAAGGCTGGGACGCACCGGGCCAACGAACGTCAACGAATGCGTTCGGCATCCGTCCAAACTATGTTTTGTCCGTCCAAACTTCTTTCACTTTGAGGTTACTGCCACGAACGACCAATGTCTAACAGGGACTGTCCAATCAGTTGGTGAGACGGCGGTCATATCCCTAGTTAGGATGAGAAATAAACATTAAACAGAAATATTTAGAATAAATCAGGAAGGTCATATACCACTTGTTTAAATATGAGCTTTATCAAAATAAATTCATCATCACAGCAGCCAGGATGACCATAGATATTTTTAACCCGGCTATCGTATCCCATTATAGTTAACTAACAGCCGCCCCGGCTTCGCACGGGTACCACTACGGGTACACGGGTATATAGCGTATGTCACCCGGGGATAGTGTAGCTTCCGGTGGAACGGTGAAAGAATTTTTGAAATCGGTCCAGTAGTTTCGAAGCCTACTCAATACAAACAAACAAAAAACAAACCTTTCCTCTTTATAATATTAGTATAGATAAGTTAGGTTTAGTTAGTATGTACTCGTAAGTACGAGTGTCATAAATTTAAAAAGCAAAAGAAATACAAAATAAACCATGTAATCAGTTAATGGCGTACGTCCAACTGAGGTTTGAGTGTAATTCGATAAGAGTGTAAGTCGATTTTATTTTAATATCGTGTTTGCGTTTACTTGGAAATCAGTATGAAAAAATGTTAAGCGCTCTCTAGTGGTCCATAAATGAAGTTTATTGTTTGTACTAATTTCTACGTAAACCTACAGTAAAGTAAAATCGAAGCAAAACTTACACCCTCTGTGGTGAACAGATACCGTAGCCTCGACGTTGACGCAAATTAAAATAAAAACACAAATTTCCAAACACGCTGTATCTCCCGTGGGTAAGACACAGGGCTTTGCTTTGTCAGTGGTATCCTCGATGTCTTGGTCCATTTTTGTTCACACCTGCCCGCCGCGAACAAGGCGCAAAACCCTCGAATTAAAAAAAAAGCGTAACGGCGAAACGCGATACCCGTCAAACCGACCAACAACTTCTTTTTTTTTAACTAATTTTTGTGCTCTGGATGGCGATGGGAATGTTAGGTGTGCTTCCTATGATGAGGTGATAAATTTAGCGTGTATTTAGTAACAGTGAGTTATTTGGATAATTTTGCGAGTATCTTGGTATGACAATATAAAAAACGAAGTTAACTCACTGACGGCACAGTGCCGATAGCCGAAACTGCTGAACCTTGAAACTTGATTTTTTTCTTTTATATAGCACTTACACACAAATGAGCACTAAGGCGCTGTCCTAATTGACAGCTTTCGTGTTTACTGGCGTGTAACGGGCGATTTTATGAACTCCAATTGGTCGGGCGACGTCCGTCGTACGACGGCGCACAATAGGACAGCGCCTAAGACAGCTTGTTCCTAGGAGATAACCATGGCCAGACAGACAGAGCTTTTATTTTTAGATATAAATAGGGAGACCGGTAAACCATGGAACTCTAGCTATGCAATAATAAGAGATAGCAGGTAGTTTTCTACATACCTTATAAACGTATAGACTGAAACGTTTTGCATTTGAAGTCAAAGATCCAACATTCTAGCTCTCACCGTATTATATATACTTACCTAAACCTCGTATTAAATAAATCGAAGCAATAAGCGCTAAGTAAATAATTTTGTTAAGTTACCTTACTTTGCTACTCTGCTGTTAATTGTGTTCTTGTTAATTTTGCTTTAACCGTGTTTTGTTTTTGTTCCATGTAACGTAGCCGTCCGGCAACTGTATTCAGGTAATTACACTTTCAATTGTTTTTAGTACTAAGGTATTTTTATTAGTCTTTTGTTATTTAGTTTTATATGTTTTAAATATGTACCACTTTGCTACTGAGTGGAATTATACTCTATGGATGAAAACCTTATGAGAAGCATAACCTAGAAAGTACTGAGACAGGCAGTTTGTGTGTGCGTTTTTATTTGATACTAGGTATATTATAGACTAGTGAACCCGGCGCGACTTCGTTCATTTCCAAGCCGTCTGACAAGCGTGGAGATCGAACCGATGCCGGTAGCTGGATGGGTGACCATATACTTCGAGGCGAATCAGCACTTAATTAAGTCACTGAATTCTACGCCGCAACGAGTTTACCATTCGCTTAGCGAGGCCAAGGTCCGCTGACTTGAGAATGATCTCGGGCGCCGTTTGGCAGTAAATTGTTTTATTATTCATCATCAGCAACAGCCCATAACAGTTCACTACTGGATAAACATCCTCCACATTAGTGGAGGGTCTTGCCAAAATCTCCACGCTTGGCACGCGGGTTTGATATCGCAGTGCTAAATCTACAATATACAACGCTACTACCCGTTTTCTGATCTAGTTCCCTTCCTTGCTAGGCCATCTCAAATACATTAGTCGCCTTGTACGGCATCCATAATAGAAAGGGGTATTTAAATATTACAACGATACAATAACTTATGATGTATAGTTAATTTAGAAAGAGCGAAGTCTCCTAATACAGGCGCGTAAGTTTTTTATGTAATACGGCAGACGAACAGGCAAGCGAGCCACCTGATGGAAAACTGTCACCGCCGCCTATGGACAGCAAACAGCAACACTGGGGGGAGCTTAAAGGGAGGTTCCTGCCACTAAAAAGGCAAAATGTTGTAATAAAAGAAACTTTAATATTCTAATCTGCCGGCACTACACCGCTAAGCAGATTCATTATTCATATTCAAAGTTAATATTTAATAGTCTCACAAACAGCCAGTAACGCCTCAACCGTACGCCTGCCAGTTTCAATAATGCCAGATCAATTAAACCAAAATTACGCACACTCGACTCCTCTATTGACCCTAAAAAGTGCGCGGGGATCATTAAAACATAGCTATGAGGCAATAATGTATGCGCGGGCATGAACGGGGTGTTTCCCTGTTCCCCTCCTGCGTTGGAATAAGGTTGAAATTCGCATGGTTTCTCTCCTCGGGTGGTCGTGGGGAGGTTGGGGAAATGTGAGCGTCGAAGGAAAGCTACTTGTGTCGAGAACACCGCCACTTTCCCCGCATTGTGGACTCGGATAATAACGTGAACGTAAACTCGACTTTACTCGACTTTGCTCGACGGCGGCTTGACGACGGTGCACTTGCTGCTGGAAATACTAGCTTGGTGGGAAAGTATAGCTTAAGGTGTAGGCAGGAAGGATTGGTTTGGGTTGTACGTGTTTGGGTGTAGCTGTAAAAAGTGAATACAATAAAAAGTTGGTATTGAATATCGTATACGTTCTAAAATATGTATAATGAGTGTGGCGTGGTATAGAATAGAATAGATAGGTCGTTATGTGATAAAACAGAATGAAAACTGGCATGAAACCTCAGGGAATTCATTGGATTGAATCCCTACTATAATATTATAAATCCGAAAGTAACTCTGTCTGTCTGTTACGCTTACACCTCTGAATCACTGCACCGATCTTGATGAAATATGGTACGGGGATAATTTAGCACCTGAGCATGAACATAGGTTTCTTTTTTACACTATAAGTGTAGTGACTATAGCCGTAGCCTGAAAGTTAGTTGTAAAAAAAAAAGTCACTGTCACGGGTTCATAATCGGCTCCCGAGGTTGTTCAACCAGTCCCACGGTCCCCAGCGGAAGACCTCGTCAATCTCGGTTTGCCCCACATTACTGACAGAACACTTGCTAGACCGATTGGTTCGTATGCCTTTTCGTGAATAGCTTAACAACTCGTTGTCGCCATGAGATGGCGTTTATACCTTCGTAAGCGTATAAAATTGCTCGAGTGTGCATATACGATCCAGAAACTCTATGAACTATTCCGTCGGCACTGTTACGGATTAAACACACGAAATTACTGTCTGGTTGTTGACTGGGAACTCATTCAAATCTAAATTGACTGCTTCGTTGCTCCACCATTCTTTCTATAGTGTAAAAGAGTACCTAGAATTTAAAGTTTGAACGACAAATTATTTGGATTCCCAATGTTTGCACACTTGCATGCAAGTTGAATACTTACCACTGTATTAATGTTAAGAACTGTATTATCAACTACTGTATTCTTGCAAATAAACTATTTGATTTGATTTGATTTGATTCCAAATATCGAGAACACTTCGAGACCGAACGCTCCGCCATTCAATAAAACAGCAAGGAAATCGCTTTACTACTAACAGATCCTTAAAGCCACTAGCGCCTGCCGCCTCACCGCCACGACGTTCGACGAAACTCGCGTAAATTGCCGCTCAAAGGACTCCTATTGAATTTGGCGAATAAAATATAGAATATAATATATAAGGTGCGTCCCAGACGCGCTTGAGGGCGTATTGAGCCAATTTGGAATGTGGCAAATTGGCAATCCGCGGCCAATTTACGACACGACGCGATTAGATTTGCCGCGCCTGTGCCTCCGTCGCGACTCGCCTTGGGACATGGAAAACCAGATGACGTCTCAACTTGATGTTACTACTGTGGTACCTATAGTACCGGTATGTAGATGTGATGTATTTGAATTGATTTTGTGAGAATGAAACGGGGTTCAGTGTCAAGCATCGGCCGGCGGTAATACCTAAGTGGTTATAACACAGTGCCCGGGCTTGCAGGCAACTGTTACCATAAACCAGTCTTTCTATTGTTGTTTTAGATACAGAGGTTATTTTATATTCTACATGAAATATGCCATAAGTGAAAAAGTGGCAATATTGCAAGCAGATAATACCTATAGGCAAAATACAGCCTTAAAGGCTAAAGCTTATATTTTTTACTATTTTTTCTGAAACTATTTTTCTTATTTGTGGCTCATTTTTAGCAAAAGAGGTATGTCAAGATCGTAGGTAGCTTGTGGCACTCGATAGCCCCTGCCTACCTTTGTTATTATAGGCGTATAAAGAGTGTTTGTAAGTAAGTAACATCCTTTTCCATTTAAAAATTGAGAAATACAGGGTTACTGTGGGCTCTGCTGCACTAAGATCGACTGGTGTCGCAGGCCTACAAAAAAAAATCAAGTTTAAGTAATACGTGTTCTTCTTTCTTTAAACAACAACGCGACGATCAAGCAGTCATCTCGCCCAACGGAGAGCAGTAACTATCACCCAAATTATCAAATAGCTAGACAGCCACTTTACATCTTACCAAAGCGCGCTCCCGCAGCGGGTGTGAAATGGAATACCGGGATATAAACCGCGCGCAGCCGATTGCCAATCCCGATATTTGCTCCTAATTGCATCAAAGGCTCCAAATATCGGGAAAATACGGAGTCGGAGTCGCAATCGGCGTGAAGGGTTCCGTGTAGCTTGCGATTTATTTTGGGTAGGATGTTGTGTTCTGGGTTTATAGATAAGGTAGCCAACACGATTACCGACATGACGTCTGAGTCCTAAAAGAGACAACGCATGTTGTTCTGCATTTTTGTTACGTCAAAGCTGTGTGCATGAATCGTAGATGTTGTGGGCGACAGTTACCGTTTACCATCAGGTGGAATGTCAGCTCGATTTTCACTAAGTAACATTAAAAAGAAGGCGGACATTGACTTCTATATGTCTTGTCATTCTGAAGTAAGATTGTAAATAAAAATCATTTCGCGTTGTAATAGGTGCGCAGACCTCGTAACCGGATGTACCTAAGTGGCCAAATTTTTGAACACATTCACTAAACGACGTTTTCGATTTTTTTAGAAGAAACTCGAGGTTCTCAAACCCGCCTCCAAGTAAATAAGTCAAGTGGATTTTCAGGTATTATCTTTTTCTGTGTGCCATTAAACCTAGATTGCACAGTATATTTTATAAATTGTCCAAATTATTTATTTTGATGATAAAATGAAGGTTTTTTTTCTTTCAAATCGGTCAAACTTTATCAGTTTGTTTTCCTTGCACTATGACACTGACAGTAATGGTTGTCAAGGAAGGTTGAACTACCCGTTGCCATATAAAAAAATAACCTAAATTGTACATATTAACGTCAAATATTACGAATTTACATTCTACCTGATATGAGTGTTATGACAAACCAACTTCCTAAAACTTTGTTGAAAAAACAGATAATGTGGGTAGACGGCACAAAGGTTCTCATATTTTGACACGAGCCAGCGAGGAATCCTAAAATGGCGGGATATGTCTCGCCGCCCCGCAAACACGATTACCAGCCAAGAGACAGGCAATTTCATACGATGCCCAAGAGCGGTATGTTTGTGCGAATTAGACGATTAAATAACGTATTAAAGTACGCTACGTTATGTTGGCTTGCCACCCTTCTTTCCGCGATCAATATAAACAACGATTGTACAAAATAATGCGTGTCTACATACATACACACTCACGCCCATATCTCATAGGGGTAGGCTGACACAATCCGGTGCCACTAGCTACGATCCTAACGTGATTAGACATAGACATAGACATGATTTATTTTGACATCACAAAGATCCATAAGCGTTTACATAATATGAAAATTCTGACACATCCTTTTCCACATTCATACATCTTCTCATGCGTGTCTATGTTGTGAGAGTTAAGCTGTATGACTGTGTATGATTAATACTGTGAATGTCTTTTACCCAATATTTGCGATTCGAGGAAGAGCGATTTTCTGAGGCCACCTTCCACCTGGCAGACAGGCCGTAAGCTTGTGTGCCACCTGAGTGGTATATAAAAAAGCCTTTCAGTGAACTGGTGGGTGACAGAATCGCTAACGAATCGTGGAGTAAGTTAACAATATATATTTAAAGAACTCAACTTTGGTAGCAAAATGGGGCCACATAATTGATTACCTACATATCTTCAGGTAGATCTATGCTCTCCAAGTTAAGAAATAAGAACAAATTTTTGGATTTATATTGTTATTGAGTTCGGGGGAAAGAGGGCACCCTCGGCTTTTACTCTCTTCGGTCAAACTATTGATGTCACCTAATTTATTAACACACCATTACCTGATTCGACACGAGAGACACGCACCGACTCAATCGCCCCAACCCTTTCCCATATGTCCCGGCGATTGTAAACACTTGTAACAACAAAGAAGTGTGACTGCATAAATGTTTTATGCTAATCGCAGTCATCCCCTGACCTCATAACTTAGTGATAACGTGCCATTCGTCACACCCGCACCGTACCAACCATTTCAATAGTACGCGCTACATTGCGTTGTGTCCACCACTGATACAGAACAAACTTTCTCCGGTAACAAGCAATGGATGCTCACACTTGAGCAGTGTCAGTACCGCTGTGGTGTCCTTGGTGAGGGTCGATAAAGGAACCGCTCTAAATTTAATAATTCATTGTCGTATTCATTGGCGCCAAATTCAATTACCGGGGGTCCCGGGGGCTTCGGGAGACCCCGCCCGCCCCGCGCACCCCACCCCTCTACCCCGTAGGGGTGCTAAGCTCGAATTTAGCAACAATGACAGTGTGAGGCCGAGCGCCGTAGAAATTCCGTAGGGACTCCACTAGATGGCGCTACTGGCACTACTAGACAGTTGTCAAAATGAAGACGTGCTATTGGATGAAATAGATCTGGCAGTGGTTGCTGTCCAATGGTACATGAAGGAGGCTATGATGGTACATAAACGTTTGGAATCACGTTTTTAGGAGCTTCGTTTTGTGGGTTTTTGACTTTTCGTTTGCCTCATTACCTATCAAAGCCCTCTGAAATGGAGGAGGCTTAACTTATGGCCAGATCTTATGCTCTATTTTCATTTTTTCAGAATCCTAGCCGTATTATAACACGGATAATTGAAAATTGACGTTTGAACCCCATTGCAATAGACTCCTTCATCTTACTAAAGGAGGCTATGTCACTGCCCAATGAAATATTGGATTTAAAATTTTGTCAGAAAAAAAAATGTAGCAGTGGATAGTAATGATATCACATGACAATGTATGATACGTCAATAAAAATGTTTGAATAAATGAAATTATTACGAAATCGAAGTTGATATTTTTTCTCTACGCTGCACAGTGTGTAATTTTCATAATCTAGAGAGACAAAAGTCTTGGACCCATACTGTACAAATTGACAACGCGATAAAATGTATAGAATGAAATTTAAAGACAATGTCAAAGTTTTAGACGTTTATTGCAACATTATTATACAATATATAATACAAAAATGACTATACATAACGAAAAAAACACGTAATTATTCAAATAAATACAAAAAAAAAACAGATTTATTAAAAAGAGAGATTCGTTTGAAGAATCACGAAGACCCTGAACACGAAGGAATTCAGTCAGAATAGTGGGATTCTTCAAATTCATGGGTATCAGAATCTGATTTGAATTGGCACCATCAATATGCTGAATAAACTTTCGTCACTGCAATGTTCTTCAGAACATTTTTGTTTGTATTTATTTTGCTCCGATCCATCACAACCCCATTTTACAATTATATCTAGACCTTGTAAGTCACTTATGGTCTTTAATACTTCTCCTTGCAATTTACACAATCGTATAATCGTGTGATCCATAAGCGATTGCAAGTTAATTTCGGCGCACGTTTCTGTGACATTAATGCCTCTAGGGTAGCACGATTGTTTTGCCGCTTTGACTCTGTAGTAAGGTGGATACATTTTCTTGTTAATTCCTTTAACTTGCTCTCTCATAATATAATATTGGTGTGCCGAAAGTCCGACGGGTTTTGAGCTCTCTAAAACCTTCCGCGCTTTTTTTATTACAGTACCTCTTCTAGGCGAAAACTGACAAAGTTCTTTTACAATTGCCGCCAAATCTTTTTTCCTTCCTTGCGAAGTTGTACTTCGGTTGCCATTAATATCTCTTGCATACTCGATGTTTCAAGAAGATGTTGAATGCGTCGTCTTTTTGTTTTAGTGCTCGAACTTTCAAAGTCTTTTTGCGGTCTTCCGATCGAACCCGAACTCGTTTCAGGTAGTGATACATCTCCGAGCGCTTCAGTGGCAATACGAGGTAACGGCACGTTTCCTTCTAATCACGAAGAGTTTGTGTTTAGGAATCGATCTCGATGCCTTCCTGACTTCGACCATTTTTCTTCGATTTTTTGGCAAAAACTTCTGATAGTCACTTTTAAAATTCTTATAACGTCATCCTAAATGGATGGGTTACCAAATTCCTGCAATATGTGATGTAACAAAGCATCAGTTCTGATTTCTTTTGCGTTAGCAAACCAAACGTCGAAAAATTTTCTACGCGATATTTGCGAAGCCATTCTGAAAATACAAAAATGTTCTATGAGTGTCGCAAATATTCGCAAACAAATTAACGTTTTACTTGAAGCTAACAAATAGTTCTTTCGAATACACATAATAAGGGATCTGTATATTTCGATATAATGCACTAAAACTCAACAACAAATTGACTTAGTAATAAAAATAATCTCTTTCAATTCAAAATGGCGCTTGTGTTGACATTTAAAGACTAATTAAAACAAATATATATGGAAACTTACCTCAAAACTCCGAAAAAAACAATAATAACTAGTAGCGCACATAAACACAGTATATTCAACGAGCAAACTCAGCCGAATGACGCGATATCGCCTTGAGCGTTTGGTCGATGCAACTCAAGTAGCTGTCTGTTCCGACCCTTTTTCTATTGTGTGGTGCGAGTTCTTGGAAAAAGAACTTTAGGGACACGTAATATGGTTTGTCTTCTTTGAATATAAATAACTATTTTACCAGCATAGACTAGTGTAGAATTTGACTTTTGTCTCTCTAGATTATGAAAATTACGCACTGTGCGCTGCTCCATACTCACAGCCCAATAAACATAAAACCGCGGCGGTATCTACCTTTGAAATCTATTAACCACACCTACCCACAACCCATACCTTGTCAACCCTACTGCTCAGGCCACAGTCGCCCGCTGTCCGAGGCTCCGTAACCCGCCGCCGAGTTTACTAATTCATTTGGCAATCACATTCGGTAATTACGTGACAAGTCCCCGTGGACGCGCGCGGGGGGCGCGGGGGGCGCGGGGCGGGGAGGTGGCAATTGTCCAACACTTGCAGCGGATTGGGACTCTGTAGGGTTGGTTACAGATCCGGTTTTGACCGGTTGGGGGACATTTGGAACAGTGTCTTTGTCAAAGCGTTTATTGGTGTTTTTTGGTAGGGTTAAGACATTTCAAGATTTAGGTAGAGTAGTAGATTAGGTGGTAGGGCTCTGTCAAGCCTGAGGAGTCCGCCTGGGTGAGTACCACCACCTTATCTATTTCTGTGTACCAGTTAGTACCAGTAGCCAGCGCAATTACAGGCATGGAGACATTTCATCGTAGTCCTCATAGCGACAACGCACCTGCGGTTCTACAATGGTAGATGTTATGAGTATCACATACCATGAGTGTAGATAAAGTAGTGTATTCAAATGCCTATAGTTGGGTATTAAAACACTCAAGTCAAACTATTACAGATACTCATATTTTAATACCCCCTTTTATATGCGAGTTGCATAAACTACTATTATTAAACTGTCATGTAAAAGACATCAACGAGCTTTCCACGATTTAATTAATATTTTTGTTCATGTAACCGAAAATGTTAACCCTACACTGCAGTGGCCGATGCGAGCTCGTTGTTTGATCAGCTTTACCGAATTGGATTGTTTAGATTGAATCAGCGTGTTATGTGGCACTTTCTAGATTATTATGATTATAATATGTGTCATCTTGGCGTTATGTGGCGTGAGGATCTGAGTTGTTTAGTTGGTTAACGCGCAGGTCCCGGGTTCTATTCCTGGCCGGGCAGAAATAGAAATGATTAATTTTTTTGTTTATGTTACGGGTTTGCGTGTTGTATGTATTTAAAAATATATATAAGTAGTTTATCAAATTTCTAGCACCCATAACACAAGCTTTGCTTACTTTTGGGCTAGATGGCGCTATGCACATTTATACATTGTCTAATCGTATTTATTTTTTATTCATATATGTCCCGGTTGTGCGCTCGCGTGCGAGGGCCTGCAGTGCCGATATGGACCAATTACTCTTTTTTTATTTATATACAGTAGTTGAACACTGACCGTGCTCTTACGGTGAGGGAAAACATCGTGAGGAAACCTGATCATTCAGGCGACTGAATGTGTAACCATGATTCAATCTGATCAGGTTTTTTTTTTATGTCATACTGTAGGCAAACAGGCAAGCGGGCCACCTGATGGAAAGTGGTCACCACTGCCTAAAGACATTAGCAACACCAAGAGTATCGCTGATGCGTTGCTTACCTCTATAACACGTTGCTCTGGCAGCAAAAGGCAAATGCCACTCCACTGCCAAAGCCACGGTTCCCCAAACCCCCGCTCCATGGATCACTGGAAACCTGGGGCTGTAGGTTCCCCTGGTAGCAAGGTCACGGAGGTCAATGTCAGTCACTCCACTGTAATTATCTGATCTGCCAAATCCTGGATCATGGTAGAGGCGGCCTCAAGCTCACGCGTGCGAGAGCATAACCGGGACATTACCGCCAAGATAATCAAATTGTACGAGGCTCTATCTAACTAAACTGTCACGGCCATACTAGGTCTTCCTGTTTAAGGTACGCTAAGGTGTATTTGTCATTAAAGCATGGCCATCTTTGCAGGTGTGTCTCCGCTGGAAGCTGCCAAAGACTTCACCGTCGACGGCCTCACGGGATACAACGGGAAAAAGAAGAAGAAAAAACGCAGACACAGGTATTTATTTCATAGGTATAGAGCATAATTTTAATCGTTAGTACTGGCATTATTTTAAGGTGTTATTGGTGAAGGTAAATATGAAGGTTCTCGTGAAGGTTTAAATGTCAAACTTCTGGCAGTAAACTTCAAGATTCATAGGAGCGTCGGTGGCCGAGGGGCTAAGGTATCCGACTCGAAAGCGAGAGGTACCGGGTTCGAATCCCACTGCCACCATGTACCAATGATTCTTTTTTGAGTTATGTTCATTAGTCGAAGGCAAACCGATGCTCTTACGGTGAGGGATTACATTGTGATGAAACCTTCATATTCAGGCGACTGAATGTGTAACCATGGTCCAATCTGGTCAGGTTCCCCTGGTAGCAGGGTCACGGATGTCAGATGGCAGTCGCTCCACTGTAAGTAATTATCTGATCTGCCAAATTTTGGATAATGGTCAAGGCGGAACCTCGCCGCTCGGGCGCGAGACCGCAACTGGGACTTGAAATGTCTTTGCTAGCGTTAGTGTCGTTTTTATAGGGAATATCTTCGACCGCATTGTCACTTACCACTACAGAGGGCGCTAAAATACCTTGTCTGTTTAATTAGTAGAAAAAGCACATGAGTAACAGCAATCTCAATTCTTTTAAGGTGAGGCGCCCGAGTTGTACTCGGTAATGGAAGAAACAAAATAAAATCGTGGAATCTCTGAAACCTATGTGTATGAGTCGTAGATTTGGTGGCCTCATTTGTCAGTAAATTGTTACGACAGTGACACGAAAGTTTTGGTATGATTGATCAGGCTATTACCATCCATCGCTAAACTAACGCCTCCTCCAAAGCGTGCCATACTGTCCGGTTTGGTCGACTCCTAGCCAAACACTGCCCGCCACCGTTCTGATGTTAGCGAATTGTAGAAAGAAAATAAAACCTTACGCTTCGGTAACTAAGTCCAAATTCGTCTGCCTATACATCCACCCACTTAGATACTATAATTTCCTGTTGACGCTGATAACTTATTCCTTCCACCAGCCGCACGATCTTCACGTCCTACCAGCTGGATGAGCTGGAGAAGGCTTTCAAGGACGCGCACTACCCGGACGTGTACGCGCGGGAGATGCTCTCGCTGAAGACAGACCTGCCTGAGGACCGCATACAGGTCAGTGCCTGATGCCTAATGTAATGCCTCTATCCACATTTTGGACCCGTTTATAGGTACTTCATCGGTTACAAACAGCATATTTTATCCCTTACCATCCAGGACGAATTGTTATGTCTGCTCACTGTGTAACCGAATCTGTCTTTCCCGTGTTGAGCTCTACAGCCATCAGAGAAAGTGCTGACACAAATACCTAACGATGACGCTGTTTTCAATCATCTACAATAAATGCTTTAGGCCAATGACGATTTGACACGTCGTGCCCACATAGTCGCAGCGTATGGACCGGTAAGGAAACGTGTAGCCTACCCTATTGACGCGGTCAAGATGCGGTGACTATGCGAACGTGATGCGAACATGACGCGGGGACTGCGCGGTGACTATGGGCGCTGCGCGTTTGTTGATAGATACTAAAATAAGCTTTCAGTCATTGTATAAATATTTGGGGCAAACAGTGCAGAAATCGTGTACGTAAGTACCTACGTCTGTCTGGGCTTTTAGAGCCTATGATCCGTGCTATTCAGAAATGAGAGCACGAGACAGACGGGAACAGCAAAATAACCGCAGCCATATCGCTATTATCGTCGTTTCGTTGCAGACGCTGTAACCGAAAAACGGCTAGAAGGCTAAATAATGCCTATACTTAGTACGGTCTAGCTAGACGTTTATTTCCATGTTTTTTTTTGTGATTTGACTGAAAGATACGCATTTAAAAGCACATCGCCGAAACTAGTCGATGTGAGTCAATTACCTGATGATACTTACATTGTGGTGGAAAGAAAGAATATTTATCAAGTTCATTTTATTTTACTCAATTCGGTGCTGGATAGTGCCATCCTTAAAAATCCTTAGATCCGATGAAACATTGCGACGACGATTTACGATGATAAGCATGTTGTTTATTACGTATTGATGAAATAGCTCACTTATTTTCCAAAACTTTTTACTCCGTTAAACCGTGACGTTACATTATTTCATTCTATGAACAGAAGATTTTAACTACGTACTTACTTACATTAGATAACAGCTACATTAGAGTACCTTCTTAGGTTTAAGATACTTCTACAAACTTCAAACCGGTACACTTCAATCTAATAGCCACCGACACGCTCCCAAATCTCCGCAACGACATCCCGCCACAAGCCCCTGAACTCGGGCCAAATATAAAAAGCGTAAACCCGATATCTGCCAATCGAAATGCCAACAAAGCGCCTAATCTATTGGTGCAACAGAAAACCGCGGAAGGCGCAAAAAAAAACCATTATTCGCGCATTAGGACGTCAATTGCCGTCGATTGAAATCCGACACTGTAGCCCAACAGACGGCCCACCGTTGGGAGTCGGGAGCCGGGTGCCGGTACCGCCGGGACTCTGGAGATGTGCGCTTAACGGTTTTGCTGCGAAGACGATTATGTTGGTTATTTTTGTAGTTGGTAAAATACGGAACCCTAAAAACTGAAATGGTATTTTAATATTTGTTTTATGCTGGAACTTCACTAGTGTTATTACGATGGTAGAGTGACTTAATTCCATCCTTGGCCATTAAAGTGGTATTGCTGCACAAACCAAAACATGGAGTGATATTTACATCACAATATATTTTTTATTTTTCATAATAATTATGAAAAATACCTTCCTATATTTGTGTTATAAATCAAAACATTCTGTTCGTAATGAAGCAAATAATGATTCACATTTTTCTGTAGGTAAATGATAAATTATTGTGAACGTAACTGCTGTTACTACAAAATAAATTGTGATTTATTTTGTTAATAAAAAATGATTAATAAATAAATTATGGTTAATTTCATTATTTAAACCTTAAGTTAGTAAAATGGCGATAAAACTGTCAGTTTTATGTAAAGTGCCCACACCACCTGTAAGACAAAAGCGTGGGCTTTACCTATATACGTACCTAATGAGTTATGACTTGATGATTGAAAAACAGTTAATGTAGGTACTACTCATTCAATACGGTTTTTTCTTTTTTTGAACTGATAATTTTCGTTCTCATTGGTAGGACATGATCAGCAAAAGTTTTTGTCAACATTAATTGACTACCACGATCATTACGATAACTCAGAGTTCGTGAGCCACACTCACCTATCTCTAACTACCCTACAAATATAAAAAAAAAACTAAAAATAGTTTTTTCAATACTCCGGAACCCGAGTAAGCCGCAACACGATACTTTCCAGAAGACCCTCGAAATTCGCGGAAGGAAGCCCTTTTTGCGCAAAGATTCGTATTAATGCGCACGGCAATTTAATCTATTGTTGTTTTTGTATGCGCAAAAGAAGAAATTGAAGTAGAAAGCTTTTTTATCTGCTTAAATAAATCGATTACGAATTCTGTATTAAACTCATTCAGCAAATAATTTAAATAAACATTAGCTACCTATGTATATTCAGGGGTTCGTCAGTATAAAATTCTATTAGCTATTTACGTAGTCATAACCTACCTACATACAACTTAAATATTTATGAAGGGGTTTGCATTACCTAAAATGAGTGTTCAGGCGTTTAAACCCGGTCTGGTTTTGGCCCGCGGGCTGAAATTAAAATTAATCTTTTTCCTCATGCGTTCGGGAATGCAGTTAAAAATGTCCTTAAAATGGTTTTAGGACTGTCGAGGAAAAAACATTTTTAATATAATTTTTAACTGCATGCCCAAACGTCTAACAAGAAATACCTAAAACCAGACTGGGCCGAAACGCCCACAGGGAGTGACACATTACACAGGGAGTGTAATATAGTGTAAAATACCTACCGAAATGAATAATGGGTATAACAGTAATTGTTGGGTACCTACTTATTAGTATACCTACCTACATACGTAATTCAAGAAAGGTAGGTCAAGGACTCAACAATTGAAGTCTGCGAATGCAAAGGAATCGACGCAAGACAAGCACCTAACAATGGAACAATTTTAGATAACCTACAGATAGATATTCTGTGCACAGACCAACAGTACCAACCCGCAAAGGCTTTGCTTGCACAGATACAAATTGCATTGGTAACCACATACCTACGGCCAGCTTTCCCTCAATAACCGTAGCCTTCCTGCTCTGTATCTGTATCTGTATACCAATACAACCCATAATAGTCCACGGCAGGACTTAAGGCCTCTCCCAAGAAAGGGCAGGCTATTGCCATAATCTCCACACTTCGCAGGCGGGTTGAAGATCGCAGTGTTATAAAAATAACAATAGAAAAAGCTGCTGCCGATTTTCCAGCCTACGGACACTCTAGATCTTTTGTTTCGAAAACATTAGTCGCCTTGTACGACACCTACTAGTCTGTTTTATAAATATTCTTCTATTATTATTATTCGAAAATAGAAACATTGACATTGTTCGTCTCTACTCTAACTTCTACTTCCTACACATGTTTTTCCTACGAACGAAATACATACCGTACATTGTTAGTAATTCCGAAAACATAATAATTACGAATATTAGTTTTCCCGTCCGTCAGTTACACGCGAGCGCCGGGAGCACCCCCGCCCCCTCTACCCTCCCCCCTTCCCACCCGCCGAAGTTATGAAAATTTAATTTAACAAACTGACAAACTAAACTAAGCCCTAATCTGAGCCACACAAAGTTTATTACCACTTAATTTGGCGTCGGGGGGAAACGCGGGCTTTCCGTTCCAAAATGAAATTTATCTTGGTCGTGTTAGGGATTGTTTTCGAGTTTAACGGTCTGATTATGAATGATGGCGGTTGGATTTTCGGTATAATGGCCCGATGGGGATTACACCCCCCGCCCCCGCCCTCGCCTGCAATAAATGGATTATTATGCAATCAAAGGTCTCGCTTCTATGTGCTGCCGCTCCTTGAGGCTTTTTCGACAAAGTCTTGCGTAAACTTTTTTGGTTGAGAGGGTGGAGTATTTGCCTATTTTAGGGATACTTTAGTAGGTACGTACTTTAGTTGAAAAATAAAGTGAATTGTTGTTAAATACTGTTGTATTGAAGTAGGTACCTACTTAGGAGAAATTTAAATTATAGGTACTTACTATTTCACAACCCAAATTGTTTTCAATGGAATAGTTAATTTTAGTAAACTACCATGGGATAACTGTGGCTTCTATAATTGCAATTAAACTACCCATTACACGCAATACAATATATACTACCCTCCGTAGACTTTCAAGTAGACAAACACCACCCCAACAAAAATATCTATCTCTAGGTACCTACTTCTATTTATCTACCAATTTAATATTGCAGATATGAACTCAGGTACAGAACTTCACACATTTTAAATTAGAGTACAGAGGTACAGTCACTTGCATAAAAATTGGTTTCGATTTCTCCGTAGGCCGTTTCTATAGGCCTGCTGGAAGAGATTTCTTCTTAGAAATAAGTAGTGCCTGTTGTGTCGTCTTTAATTTTGTAATTTCTGTATACTTTATATTGTGTGCAATAAATTGTTAAATAAATAAATAAATAAATATTGTACCTATACACCAAACCAAATAAGCATTTACTTCCCAAACAGATTACGACAAACAATGTTTCAAGAGCAGCCTTCACCCATTCCCCACAATAAACGTGTCGGTGATGCGACGACAATGTAATTCCAAGAAGCCATTGGTCTCCAGCCCGCCGCGCCCCGCACAATCGATACCCACTCAGACAAAGCACACAAATTGGTTTTCAGCGCAGTCATCTCATTAATTATAGCTGTGAAAACGCACCTGCGCGCCCGTCGCCATGGTTACGGCGCGCTGATTGGCCACTCGGCGCGCAGCCGCCGGCCCAAACGCCCTAACAGCCAATAACCCCCACTCAAATCTCGAACTTAAACATTTCACCCGAAGGCTCAGTTTTAATTAGCTAAGGCGGGGCCCGCTCGCGGGAATTAGCCCCGCCTCGCCGCCATGGCAGTTCGCGCCTTTTTACGTCTGTTTGTTCTTCGTGTGGAGTTTACGTTACACGTGTGTGCGTGTCGACACATTCTTATTACCGCGTTCGGGGCTTGTTTCTCAATCAGCAATTCCTTTCAGAGACAGTTTGTTTTATATTTGATAAAGATATGTGATGCACATGTGTCTCTATCACGTTTTTTTTAAGCTGTACTCGGGTAGGTGGGGGAGGTGAACTGAGGACTAATGGCGCCAACTGTACCCAACAGCTGATGATTGATCAATTACTTGTCAAAATGACAAGTATACCCGTATCAAGTTTTGACGTGACTTCACGTGTCTCAAAACAATAAACATTAATTGTACATCGCTTTGATTGATACGATCCAAGCCCTGCCAATGTGAGTTGGTCCGTGATATTGTTGTACTTCGTATGGGTGCGACTCTTTCGCTTCATTATCTCCTTCTCTCTCTTTCGCATGGGAGCTAAAGACAATACCACGGACTTCGTCAACCTATCAAAAAGCGAATGTCGATGCATCGTTTTAATAGCCAATTACGCCACAGATTTTTGGTATAGTCATCAGGTCAGATGGCGCTCAAATGCCTGGCAGGGTAATAACAAAAACTGTAAGTGGAATATTGACACACAACTGAAAGATAACAATCTATTGGTTTCTATTACCTTAGTCTCAGTCCGCCTTTCTTTATCGTTTTCAATTAAAGACTCTATTCCAAAGGAAAGTTAATGAAGCACCGAGTTTGAATGTTAAATTTTCTCCATCCGCATTCCGATGCCTGTTCAGTGGAGGTCTAACCGTGTTAGACTGTGCAATGTGTGTTCTAGCTATGGTGTAATCGTCTGTATATTGCTTATGCCTTCATCAAATTAGAAAGAAGATGAATATATTTTTTTGTTTTACTTTTCGCGTACACCTACTTTACCCCTACCTACCCTACTTTCTCTTTTAAACCTACCTCTTGAATAACTCTATATATTGATGAAAACCGCATTAAAAACGTTGCGTAGTTTAAAAGATCTAAGTGTACATATATCGACTATGTAATATATAGATTAGCTAGGTTATCATAGCATAGATCTAGGCTAAGCTGTGACAATCAGTACCAGATAATAAAAATACTTAGGATAGTCTCGACTCGGAATTGAATTGAATGTTGTATCCTCGGAAGATCCACATATTAAATGATCGCCAAATACGGTCTTACTGTTTCTAGTGTTCACTTCTAGGCTAGCTTTGAGGGTAGGTAGAAATATTATAGTCCTACTAGCTGACCCGGCAAACGTTGTTTTGCCATATAAATAAATATATACACCTACACCTACACCTACCCTACACCTACCCTACACCTACCCTACACCTACCCTACACCTACTCCTACCCTACACCTACCCTACACCTACCCTACACCTAACCTACACCTAACCTAACCTAACCTAACCTACCCTACACCTACCCTACACCTACGTCTAAAAAATAAAATAAAATATTTAGGGGTGGACTACCCCTAACATTTAGGGGGATGAAAAATAGATGTTGGCCGATTCTCATAGATACCGGATAAGCACAAAAAATTTCATCAAAATCGGTCAAGCCGTTTCGGAGGAGTATGGCAACGAAAACTGTGACAAGAGAATTTTATATATTAGAAGAAGATATCCTTAGCTAAGCATAATAAAGTATGACATTAGCCAATTACATTACAGCACTGTCTTTTTACTCTACATCTAATTGTAACTAATATCCCACTCGAGTTTTCTTCTTATCACATTGTACCTACTATCGTAGCAACCGAGTAGCACCCAGTCCAAAGCGAGCCTCCTACAACCACAGTCCAATAACCATACAAATTCCCAATTTAGGTCGCCTAAACACAGAATACTAAACTAACCAAAGCCTTAGTCAAATACATTGGACGCAGACTTGTCTTTAGTGCAGGCCAATGCAGAAGACACAATAGGAATCGATATTCCATTAGTGAGGGAGTCTGCCTCCCGAAGGGGGAGTGGGGAGGGTGCCGGTACCAGGCCCGCCCGGAACGATCACATTTCCCGCCAATTATGCCCGGATGCCGGTCGCCTAACCCCCAATTACGGCTGTTATCCGGTATCTACCGGTATCACCTGCGTGGCTAGTTAAATATCAAACGGACATTGGCGCGGTTGTATCGGCGAGCTCTTGGAGGTTTATTTTGTAGTTGTGTGCGGAAAAAAGGAGGCCTATCCCGTTTGTATTTGACTAGTGGGCCCGGCGCGACTTCGTTCGCGTACCTACTTTACCCCTGCCTACCCTATTTTTCTTGGTTATAAACATTCCTTAAAAACCTCTCTATCTGTTATTGAGAACCACATTAAAATCTGTAAATATCTAAGCAAACACAGATAGGTACATAGAGACAGACGGCGGAAAGCGACTTTGTTTTATATTTATACACAAATACAAAATTAAATCTCTAAGGGTGTGAAAAACCGACTAGAATAAGCAAAAATAAGCGTCGGAACCAATCAAACTCTTTGATACGTAGAGATAGGTCAACTACTACTAGGTATTTGTACTAAGACCGATATTCTTTTCATGAGTCGGATTTTTGTTACTCTTTCACGCCAAATGTAGGTACTGAACAGATTTTGATGCAATTTTGCAATACTGAAGCTTATTTACTTAAATATAGGTAATAGACGCTATAATTTATCATTAAATTTAACGTGGATCCTGCGTGAATAGTACAGGTATAACCGAAATGTACTCGAAAGAACGCACCAATGGCTTTCTTTGAAATAACCACAATTTTCACTACACATGTTATCGGGTTTATTACCACGGTTAGTATTGTTTTTACCTCGATATAAAGTTAAAGTTAAAGTATAGTAAATAACCACGAAAGTCTTAAAACCGAAATAACCACCATACTTAATACGTAAACGCACGAAATTAATATTGGACAATTGTACGAGCTAGGCTATTCATATCAACAGTATTTCTCCCAAATCATCCCGAACCTGCCCATACCGAGGTGCAGTTCACGGAAACCGGTTACAAGCAGATCCGAGGATATTGCCGCCTGATGCGATTGGGTTTCGCAGCAATTACACCCGTAGAGCGACCGGCTACCGGCAGCCGGGTAACGAGTACCGGGTATTGGCTACCGGGTGCCGGTGCTTATGCTTTCACGGAACCGTTGGAATTGATACTGTACAGGAACTGAAATGATAGATGGGACGTGTTCAGTCGGTTGTGGTTACCTACTTCATTTGCACCTGTACTTACATTTTGTGCATCTTAAGTTAGTCTAAAATCCTCACCAATATGTAATATTCTATATATTACAAATAGCGCGTGTAATAACACTATCAGTGTTATTAAAAAATAATAATCTTGGCGTTGGTGTATTTTCATTCAAAAAATAATCATCTTATTATCCCAGATGTGCTTTCGCGCACCAGGGCCCTGGGTCCGCCTTCACCATGATCCAGGATTTTACAGGTCAGGTAATTTCAGTGGAGCGACTGACATCTGACCTCCATGACACTGCTACCAGGGGAACCTGACCAGATTGGATCATGGTTAGGTACATATTCACTGTGCAGGTTTAATTACGATACGTCTGCTTACCGTAAGAGTAATAACTCAGAAAAGAGTCATTGGTACATGGCCGCAGTGGGTTACGGTACGCTTACGAATCGGATACTTTAACCACTCGCCCACCGACGCCCTACACATAATAGCGTCACTAATAGGACATTCCTAATTTGGGCCACCCATAACACCTTCACATTACATTTACACCCGACAGTCTGGCACGTCGCTCATTATTGCCTGTTCGATGGCTGAAGGCGCGGCCGCGGCGGCGGCGGCGGCGTTTATTGGAAAATGGCGGGGAATTCCAATTGGACCACGATTGCGAGGACACCGCGTAATTAGGGCGGCGGGTAGGGTGGCCAACTATCTTGTCTTTTACAGGATATCCCGTTTTGATGTGAAACGGCTTTAAATGACACTGAGTACCAAGTCAGAAATCTGGGCCGTAACGAAAAGGTCTATATCATCTTACCTTAATATCTTCAAAATTCTTAGTTTTAGTAACATGAATCTAGTGTCATTGTTTAGTGTATATAGTCAGCTCATTTATTTGAATTTGATTCCCAAGGTACGCTTAGTAAACGACGCGTACTCCGCGAGCACAACTACCTCTGCCACCGACCTTAGGTAAACGATTCACGTTAAAACCGAGTGTTCCGACACAGCCCCACTCATTGTCAGCTATAATTTTTCCCGTAATAAGAAATATACAGATCCTTATGTGGCGCCGAATAATACTCATAGTAGGTACGACTAATGTATAAAAGGCAGCGTATCAACCTACCCAATACCAGAATAAAAGGACCCAACATTGCTATGCGCATTCATAGAGACGCTAGCTCATCTTATACTGGTATTGGGTAGGTCAATTGCTGATGACTGTACGCCGCTAATCAGTAATAGCAATTCAAAAATCAAATAAATTAAAAAAGTAATCATATTTTTTAAAGTTATTTCACAATAAACGCGTTAACCAGTTTTTTCTCTTAAACCCTGTAATTTTAGATCACATGTCCTGTAATGAGTACACAGGGTTGGTCGCCCTAGCGGCGGGGCGAATGGGGCAAGATGGTAGGTAGGTAGGTAATTACACGGACAGGCTTTGGTAGTCAGTAGTTGTAGTACCTATGACCGCCGTGCTTTTATTGATTGGTATATGAACCGAGGTTATTAGAGAGATATTCTATTATTAATGTCTTATTAGATACCTACTTTTAAATATGGGTTATTAAGAATTTTACAATTAGGTACAGATTTTGACATCCCATATAAGTATTGCATAAGTTTATATTCAAAATATTGCTTAATACGGCAAAAGCGTAACTCGTACCCACTGCTGCATTACTATCTATTTTATTTAGCTAGTACTATCTACAGCGGCGACAAAAAGAGATATGGGCAAGAATGAGTTTTGACACGCACGTATGCCGGAAACAAACTAGTTCCATATTGAACCCGCAACGCAACATATTTAAGTAACCACTTGATGTAGCTTAAGGTTTTAATAATGACTTAAAAGGCAGGCGTAGAAATCGTATTGGCTCCTTCTTACAAAGGTAAATGAGGGACAATGCAAACGAAAAGAAACAGAAATTGTAGGAAATTATTTACTAGAATCACTGACTCCTGTTACATATCTACACAGCTCTAAACAACTAAGCATATTTTCGTGATACTCAAACTTCGTTATCACGTCTAGAGGTTATTTGTTGTACCATTATTATGGACTGATCGTCCTCGTAAAATTCGGTTATAACGTTCTAGACCCATTCCCGCGGGAGCCAAGTTGAATTGCGGGATAAAAGTCTATAATATTTATATAGTTTATGTGTTAATAGGACCAAAAAAAATATTTCTGCCAATTTTCATCAAAATCTGTTCATTAGTTTTTACGTGACGGAGTAACAACCACCAAATGTACATCCTTGCGCATTTTTAATATTAATAGGATTATCATATTAGGATTAGTAGAATTGCAATTCCTAATACTTAGAGTGCGACCAACTCATCAGTTCAGCTGACGGCGTCGTTAGTGGTGAAGAAGTGGGCGTTTGAAACTCTAATTTTTTAGTATAATAATGCCTTAGTTTCGATTTTGTCTACTAGACAGATAATTTGGTGGCACTGTACATGATTGTTTCACCATCCTGCGAGGGGCAGAAAGGGTCAGTCGGGGCGAATTTGGCAATTACCGTGCATACGAGAATTCCTACCCCACCCCGCGCGCTCCTACCGCTCCACGGCGCGGCAGGATGAACAACCTGACGTTTATTTTGAATATTGTAATGAAGTTTTAAATTACAAGTTCATAAATATATCGATAATTTTTTTGTAGTATCATATTACTATATTTTTACTTCAGTAGTCTGAAATAATGGCTCACTTTCTCGCGTATATACATACGAAGCGACAGACGCCCGGAAGCGACTTGTTTTATACTATGTAAATAGATATAGATGAAAAGCCTTACACAAACATTTAAAAGCCGATTCTCCCATACAACAAAGGACCAAAACAAAGCGTCCGAACAGCACCCCGGCCCGCAACAAAACTAACCCAGAGGCAGAACATAATCGAATCACCATAAAACAAATGACGCCCGCCGAACGACACAAAAACTTACAAAAACAATTTAATAACCACAAAGTGTACAATACGACGACGAGACAAGAGTCCGTTTAATAATCCGATTATGGGTGATTTATACACCACTCCATGTGTAATAATCAATTTGGGAGATAAACTATAAATTATGCAGTTGCTAGGATAGCGTTGCCATTTAAAAAGCAATCTAATCCCTCTCGAGTTAAGTCTCTTTTTCGGATGACGGTGGACGGGGTGGACCCTAATCCCTAATAATGAACCAGTCCACTGACTCTCGCTTTATTTGTCGACTAATCGATATTTATGAATGTAGACTGTCATTAGTTTTGTGAATTAATTTGTATTCGCTGTGTTAGACGCGTTGAGTGCGCCGTTTGTTTGTGAATCGAATCATTCACGGTATACTTTGAAATGTGAGATTTATTTGGGTCTTTTTAAAGTTTTTAGGTACCTAGTTTGTTTGTTAGTAGAACGGCGAACGGTTTTGAACGGCTACCCAGTTCCTTAATTTTTTATTTTATTCAAGTAAAATCGGTGTGTTTTCTTACTTGCTGTTTTGTTTCAGTTTATGGGGCGATGTAGTCATTAAATTAATTGTTTAATTGGTCAGCGTCATTGTGTAAACGTCGTGAAATTCTGTAATTTTTTAAATATTGATTATTATGGAATTTAAGGAATTTTAACAACGTTTGAATAGCTTATTATTAGTAATATCTTGCATTTGCGGTTTAATCCAGATGTTTGCCTTTAATTTTACCCTAGTGCTTTTACAAGCTTAGAAATCATTATAAGTTCTTATATACAGTAGAAGATAAATCCGGTTCGAAATAACTCTTAACAAGTACCTACACAATAATAATTTTATTTCTTTGCTATTGTTTTTCGACGTTACGCAACTCCCATCATAGTTTTAATGACGAAAGTTGCTTGTCGCTAAAGCAAGTTACATCATTACAAGCGTTAACTACCATTCGCGATTCAAACGAATCGAAACGATAAATAATTAAGTTGGCCGATAAATAACGTCAATGATCGTTAATCCCGCGGGTCCGCCCGCCATTACGCCAGAATTACGCCGCATCGGACCCGGCGTAATTATATTAAACGCTCGCCCCACTTGCCCCAATCTCCCCGTGTGTGGGAATCCTCCGATTCAATGACAAACAAACATTACGAATATATATTTTTAAATGTAGCGTCATCATCAACACCCCACTTGATGTAAGCTGTCTCCAGAGGATTGGTGTGTGAACATTTGGGACATAGTGAAAACACACTAAACAGTGATGAACAGATTTGTCGCATAAAGATTTCTACTTACATAGTGTTCACAGCAATCTATTAAATAAATTAAAATTAAATAAACTTTTATTTCGGAAAGTATCCATATCAGCTAGGTAAATACAAAGTAGTTTATAATTAGTAGGTACATTTATTTATTTATCCCGACCCTGCTCACGCCCGACGCATCCACACTACTCCACGGCAGTATGTAGTTGCAACCAGCGCCGCAGCATCGGAGAATCCCACCTGTTCGCCAACACGTTCACGATGCCATTCGGACTATCGCGAGACCGCCGCAACAGTGACGCGTACCGCTTGCGTATGATAGTAAAAAAGCAATCTGTCCGTGCCTCCGCAAACATCGCCGAGGCACTGCAGTATCGCGGCAGTCCCAATAGCACCCTAAACGCGTTGTTGTACTGGACGCGCAGCGCGCTGTACACCCGCTGTGTAAAGTTGGTCCACAGACTGCACGTATAGAAGGTCTGGCAGTATGCTTTAAATAATGTAATTTTCACCGCATTACTACACCGTGCAAATCTACGGGCCAACATGTTGCACCGGCAGCATGTTGCTATTGAGCAGACCATTCTGTTTAAGTTAATTTTTCCTATTTTTGATTCGTTTGCTTTCGGTGTTGCCAATGTAATTTAAAAAGATTGAATTATTAATGCTGAAAATCAACATTGATAACCGTTCGAATTCGAACAAAAATACAATTTACGAGGATTTTTTTTATTTATGGTTAGATATTTGATTGCCAGCACAATTACTGATGTTAAGTATAGATGCTGCTAAGTGGAGTACCTATTTCTGTCTATTAAATCGATTCGCACTTACTATGGGCATAGAGACCCCAAGTAGCAGCACTCACGAACAACATGTTTAGACATGTTGTTGTAATTTGTTTTCATTAAGTCGTTGCTTTTAAAAAGCAACAACACAAAGACCATTAGACTCCAAGCACCCCGTTTTCAAATCGAGTTAGAGCTTGAAAATCGCGTTTGAAAATTCAATTTGCATCGATGTCGGCGGCCGCGGCGGCGTGGTGGCATGATAAATATTAATAGCGCACAGCGCGGCGCGTGATGCCGGGGGAAATCACATGTTACGTGGACTGTACTGAGAATTGTGCTGGATATCTTTACAGTTTGAGAATTTTACCTAAGATTATGGATTGGACGGAGTTTTGATATAATATTTTAGTGAATAGTCACTTACACACTCACTCACGTTTAAGTGACTAATCGTAGGATCATAGGATCCACAAGTGGAGCAACTGCCATCTGACGTCCATGACCCTGTTAACAGAGGAACCTGATCATTTGGGATCATGGTTACACATTCATTCGTCTGAATGTGCAGGTTTTATCACAATATTTTCCCTAACCGCAAGAGCATCAGTTAGTGTTCAACTAATACGTACATAACTCACAAAAGAGTCATTGGTACAGTCGAGTTCATTAATATGTGAGCGTTACCAAGGCTTCAAATATAAATGTACATGGAAGGGTACTTATATATCTGAGCAGATTCATCAAACAAACATATGTACATCTGCTCAGATATATAAGTACCCTTCCATGTACATATATATTTGAAGCTTTGGCAATGCTCACATATTAATGAACTCGACTGTACATGGCGGCATTACTTTAGAACCCGGAACTTCGGGATACGAGTCGGACCCCTTAACTGATAGGCCACCGACGCTCTGTATAATAGAAGTTTTTGCTAATAAACCGCAATGTAAATAAGTAGGTAATAAATTTTGTTCATCATATCAACCGTAAGAAACCCACTGGGCATAGGCCTCTCCCAGGGATCTTTACAAAGGCCTTCCGCATTCAGCTGGTGTCTCCGACCGTTACCAGGTCGTCGGTCTACCTTGCGGGAGGCCTGCCCACGCTGCGTCTTCCGGTACGTGATCGCCACTCGAGAACGCTGTCACTCTTAACGACGTCCAGCCATCGCCTTTTGGGCCGGCCTCTCCTTTCCTTACTTTATAAATTTATTACATAAAATAATAATAAAGACCTTGAAATTGAAACAAGGCTATTAAATTAATGTCTCAGAGTCTATCACTGTAGAATGGTAAACATAAGTATCTATTTAAATGGAACGGTAGGAGCTATACCTGCTGGACTGCAATATGGTTTGACATTCAAAATTTTAACCGCAGTTTTGTTATTGGCATTACAACTTTGAATTGTACAATTATAACTAAATTTTATTGCTGTAAAACTGTATGGAAATAAATAAATAAAATAAAATAAATAAATAAATATTTTTATAATGCATTCATGCAGATTTTAGCAACACTGACCTTATTAGTGGCTAATGATCACTATGCGTGCCGCTGCGTACGCCACTTACACCGCTTACGCCGCGTGCGCCGCGTGCGCCGCGCGTGCATCATTGGACTGGATCACAGCGGGCACGCTGACCGGTCTGGTGTGAAATGTAACCAATAGTTTGGGCTTAATCCCTTTGAGTGCGTCATGATCATCGTAATGTTAAAGAGACATGTTGTTTTTGACCTAATTGCCTTTAGGATTTCTGATAAGTACCTTTGATTTTGCAATTTTTTTTAAATTATCTATTTTAAAGCCCTGATTGCCCACTTGCATAAAGGGTTATAACATGCTGGTTGTTGTACAATCGATTAATTAAATTTTAAAAATATGGTTGGTTTACATTACCTTCACCTTTGTGTATAAGTATTTTAAGTATAATTTAATAGGATTTTGAGATAAAATACGGATCCTTGTCTAATTTAATATATCTATAATGTTTCGCGAAGGACAATGTAGGTAATACAGAATCGGTCTAGTTAGACTGTCTGTGCTAGGTATTAGCCTATTCTTCAAATTATAGGTATTTTCTAGTAAATATTTTCAAGGTTGACCCAGGTCTTCCGCTGGGGACTCGAAGGCTGGTTGAACAGTTTAAGGTCCCGTGTCCGTGGAACCGTGAAAAAACCGTTTATTTTCAGGCACTGGTCGCATAGATTGTAAATACTTACATTCATACTTAGTAAATTAGTTAGTTATTACATTGAAAATCATTTATTTACTTTGGTATATTTACTAGCAAGTTAATATTAAACTTTCATAAGACGAACAATGTGCTTATCTTTGTCGTAATTAAAAAGATTTTCGTTAAAATTGTCAATGACAATGCCTATTGCTTGTTAAAAAGTTAACAATATATCATATCACGACACCCAATACCCTCAATTAATCTACAACATTAATAACAAAAAAAAACCTACTTCATCCCTAGCAATTCTTAATTTAACAGTTTCACATGTAACCGCCCGAGGCCGAGACCCTGGGGTTTAGCACTAACACCAGTAACACCCATCCAGGCACGCGTCCAAGGCCCCACGGACCCCGCGCCCCGCACCCCACACCCCTCGGCCCTAACGAGCCCCGTTCCCGCCGCCCCGCTGAGCGGCGCGCGCGCATCGCTCATTATCTCGTGTTTTGTACAAATTAACAGCGATGTTGCCATTTTTTTTCTTTTCTGAGCGGGGGCTGGCCACGTTATCCCCATGATGGGGGCCATTCGTTATTGTATTGTTGCTTATTTGTTTGTCGTTGATTTTGTGGGATTTTTGGGTGTAACATACGATACAAACATTTTTTTTAAATTGTGATGTACTATATCAATGGTACCGCTGAACAACTACCTAATGTACCTATGTTGGTTCCACATGTAGCCTTACGGCAATGTCCTCCGCTGATGTACTTATTACCGTGGCCTCTAAATTGTAAGACTACCTACTTATTTCGTCAAATACTGGCATTTATAAAATTTCATTTTGCCCGTGACTTCGTCCGCGTAAAATTCGCTTATTCCAGACCCGATCCCGCGGAATCACATTGAATTTTGGGATATAGCCTATGTGTTTTTCAGGGCTTTAAGCTGTACCTATTGTTGCCCATCATCACAACCCATAACAGTCTACTGCAGGACTTAGGGCCTTTCCCACGAAAGGATTGCCGTAATCACCACGCTTGGCGAGAAGCGGTTTGCAGATCTCAGAGTTGTAAATATAAGAATGGAAAACGCTGTTGCCCATTTTCCACCCTACGGAGACTCTAGACCTTTTGCCTCGAAAACATATGAGTCGCCTTGTACGACACCCACGAGTATAAGGGATTGGTGCTATTCTATTCTGCTGATTTCCCCAATTCACCAATTCGGCAAAACAGCTGCCCAATCTCACAAAAATCCGTCCTGTACATTTGCGTGCAAACATCCAAACACACATACACAACCTACAAACTTATACTTATCATTTAAAATATTAGTAGGACATTTTTAATATTAGTAGGTTTAGTAGGGGATCGCAATAACAGTATTTAGGAGGTCGTACTTACTTCCATCACCGCCACTACAGTGCTACCGCACAAACTGCAACGCAATTCGCCGTTATTTGATTATGACCAACTAGACATGCGACTTACCCACTCGCTGACGGCCGGGCGCTCCGCTTGTCCGGTTGTCCCGCTGACCGCGGTGTCCCGCCCACACTACTTAGTGGATTGGACGGTTCGGTGACAAGTGTGGTGCTTGACGGGACAGAGCGGTCCGGTCCTAACAGCGGTTGGTTATTGGGGATTTAGAATGTGAAAATGTTGTAGGATGTTGTTGTTGGACCTGGTAGTAAATCCAGTTTTGCTTAATGTTCAGTATATAAAGTAAAGCTTTAAATTCACAACTCTCAAATGTACAATTAATTTAAGAGAGATAAAACCTTGACCAAGTTTACTTAAACTCAAATATTTTCTAAACTACATAACTGATTCTAATGAAACAAAGCCAAAAACCATATCGATAAAATTGTCTTTCAAACAGAGAAAACCGCATCCAAATCAGTCCATCCGTTCGGGAACTACAATGCCACAGACAGATACACAAAGCCACAGGTACACAAATACACATGTCAAACCTACACCCCTCTATTTTCGTCGAAGGTTAAAAAACCCATAATCAAAATTAAACGATCAAGATTGGTCACGCACCGATTCGTCGTCGATTCCTGCGGCCCATCGAAGAATGGAATTGATACATTTGTCACATTACCCTTAATTGAATTGGAGGTCGATATTTACCGAAACCAGCCGAAAGTTTCAATTCATTCGGTTTCCGAGGGCCGTCTGTCTGTCATCAATATCAATTTTAGTTCGGATTGCGGCGTGGGCATTCTTCCTTGCTAAGTGAATTATGCTTCTAGATGGGTACCTACTTTTTCTATTCGTGAAGTTAATGCTTAAGTGTATTTGTAGCGATTAAATAGTATTAGAGGATTGATTCTGGTTCTTTTCCATATAATTTCAGAGGGAAAGCTTTTCACGATTATGTGGGACTCGCTTTGTCAAGTCGAGTTAGGAATTTACCTAAACACTATCTCATCATCACAGCCCGTTACAGTCCACTGCAGGACTAAGGGCCTCTCCCACGAAAGGGGAGGTTATTGCCATAATCTCCACGCTTGGCAGGCGGGTTGGAGATCGCAGTGTTTAAATATAACAATGGAAAGTGCTGCTGCCCATTTTCCAGACTACGGAGACTCATGATCTATTGCCTCAAAAACACTATCTATTTTTGGTCAATCTTAACAATATCAAACAACAATACTACAGCATCGCTGTCTTCTGGTATGAACGAAAGATAATGGGTACACAGCAAATAGCCAGTGCAATTAAATATTACAGTTTAATTAAAGATCTGCACAATATCCACACCCGGTAGGGTTGGCTGGAAGAGATCTCTTACAGAGATAAGCCCACCTTTGTGAACAACCGTTTATAATTATTGTTTTTTTTTGTAACTTGTTTTCATGTGCAATAAAGTATATATATATATATATATATATATATAATATTGGAGCATCGATGAATAGAGCGGCGGTGGGCTAGTGGTTAAGGTGTCCGACTCGTAAGCGAGATTTACCGGGTTCGACTCTTTTCTGAGTTAAGTACACTAGTTGAACACTAACCGATGTTCTTACGGAGGGGGAAAAATGTGATGAAACCTGCACATTAATTATTCAGGTGCTTGAATTTGTAACCAATGATCTAAACTGGTCTAAGTTCCCCTGTTAACAGGGTCACTGAGGTCAAATAGCAGTTACTCCACTGTAACTACCTAATCTGCCAAATCCTGGTTCATGGTCAAGACGGACCCTGGGCCCTCGCTCGCGAGAGCACTACCGAGACATTAACGCCAAGATGATAATTATCTGCAAATCTGCATTTTTCTATAAAAATTGCACCTAAATTTATATCCCAGTCTAGTTTTTAATCAGGGCGATGTAATCAAAATTAGTAACCTGAGAACTTTTACCGCACAAAATGAACCCCTACGACGCAAAGCCTTGCGCCGTAACGTCCTATCCGAGCAAAATTAATCCCGTTGCATCATAGCGAAGCTCCAAAGGCTCTCTTTGAAAAAGTTAATCAAATCTTATATCCAAGTTAGTATCCGCTAACGGGCTGCGGGCGAGTTCCCGATTGAACGGCGTCTAGTTAGCGCTACTTCGCTCACTTCGCTCCCTCCGCTCCCTCCGCTCTCTCCGCTTAGTTCGCTCGCAGTGGCCTCCTAGCAAACTCCAGGGAATTATTTAAACTTCCATCGTTGCGATGCTTTTTGCGAGCCTCTTGCGAGAGCGGATTTCGCCGTGCTAGTTATAAGTACCAAGTTAGTTATCTAGTTGGTTGGTGTCCGTACTTTGTTGGTTAGTCGGATGTAGTGCTCGTTTGTTTGCTAACGATACTTGGGAACTGGCTGCGTTTATAACTTCATAGGAATACCAATATAGGTTAGCTTTTTATTAGAACTCGTGTATTGTATGTGTCGTATAGGTGTCCTTTAGAGTATTCGATTGCGGAGCCCATTCCATTCACACGTATATTATAAGGCGACTAATTAGGCGACTAATGACTACATTGGTTTAGACGTAAAACTAGACTAGGTATGACCTCCGTAGAGCTTATAATGGTTAGCAGCATTTCGTGTTGTGCGTTTTCGGCATTGCGATCTCCAACCCATGAAGCCACCAAATATGACGGAAGGCCAACAAGAACAACTCCAAAATCGCACCAAAACACTGACAAGGACCCCTTCTGCCGTCTACGTAACCAATGCTACAAAGAAATATGCTTGAACATTATTCACACGGCTCTATCCAGCCCCAAAGTAAGCAAAGCAAGTGTTATGGGTGCTAGACGACTGATAAACTATTTATGTACTAGTAAATACAAACGTATTATACATACAACATCCAGACCCGTAACAAAAATTAAAGTTCATCATTTTCTGCCCAGCCGGGATTCGAACTCAGGACCTCTGCGTTGCAGACCGGCAATGCTGACCAACTGAACCACTCAGGTCGTCGTATCTCTTTTTTTCCTTACAAGCTCTAACTTTAAATGGTACTCTAAAACACTCAATAGTGTAAATTCGAAGGAGGAAAGTCCCGGTACGGCCACGGTGTCGGCTCGCGGCACCTCCGTCGTTTGTCTACCAAAGTGGTGCCGCCTGCCGGAGCGGGCCGCCGTTATCAAGTTACTGCCGCGCCATTTGCCGGCTGCTTTACATAAATGATTCGATAACGCGACGCGACGCGACGCGATGCGATGCGATCCGAGACGGAACCGGTTTAGGGGGTGAGTTATATCGAACTTGTGATGCGGCGGGAGTAAGGTTTATACAAAATGTTTACGTGAACAGAAGGCAGGACATCAAGCTACCCACCAGAAGTATAAAACGTACTCAACAATAACTTTACATTGGTGGTTAAAAATCAGTAGGTGCCTACCTACTCGTTTCATCATCATCATCATCTTGGCGTTAATGTCCCGGTTGTGTTCTCGCGCACGAGGGCTCCGGGGTCCGCCTTGACCATGATCCAGGATTTGGCAGATCAGATAATTACAGTGGAGCGACTGCCATCTGAACTCCGTGACCCTGCTACCAGGGCCTGCGTACTTGTATCTATCAATTAATTAAGGTGCCCTTAGTAAGACGATGTTCGCATGGGCCATCTTCATTAATCAAAGCCTATGTCAGCCCATTGTTGGACTTAAGCCTCCTCCACACCAGGGGAGGGCTCTGCCATGATATCTGCGATCCGATATCACGCAAGCAGGTAGGAGATCGCAATGTTTATACAACAGAAAAGATTGCTGCCCAAGAAATAACGTAATTTTTTTACGAAGTCCTAACTTCCTCTAAGGTCGTCGCCTTTCACAACATGTGACACGCTCTCGTCAACAAACCCATACACAATACGAATGCACCGCCTAACATCCTCACACTTAACCGGGGATCTTGGGTTTGAATAATAAGTAGCCAGCGCAATTACAGGCAAGAGGCATTTCGTCCTAGACCTCACAGTGACAATGCAGCTGGTTGCGGTTTTGCATTTTTGTCGCCTGCATGCATGCCTTAAATGCATGAATCGTAGTCGTTACGAGCGACAGTTACCGCTTACCATCAGGTGGGAGGTGCTCCTTTGTCACTGAGTAGCATAAAAAAAGACAGATACACAGATTAAAAGTCCAAATTTTAACGCCCCTCTTCTTTCATCAGGGATTAAAAACAGAAAACGCCGTTGCCATTATTGTTTTCTCTAAGCAAGCCATTTTCTGTGCGCTACACGGCCCTCCACAAACCCATACACAATGCGAATGCACAGCCCGACTGTATTGGCCACGTCGGGCCAACGTCGCTCAAATGTAAAATCATCTTTGGCCATCCCCATCCATCATTCCGATTTCTTTTCCCACTCCTTCATTGTTCATGCTGCGAGACTGTGGAACTCTCTCCCGCATGAGGTAAGTGGTACGGCCCCAAAACTCATTCACAATAGGAATGCACAGACCGAGATCCTCCCAATAGGTCTGTCCTGGTCCAACCCGGCTGTCTTACCCGGGTAAATTAGTAACTTGATTGTAGACCGATTACGCGATCGCTTCCCGCCGGAGGATTACCGCGGTCGCCGCGTTATTGATTAGGGCGGGCCACGTCGGGACGGGGTAGGGTTGGGAACTTGGCCATTTGTTTATGGGTATTTTGCGATAGATTTGTTCGCTTTTAATTCTTGGGTTCTTGAAATGGAAATGTCTCTCAAAGAATGCCTGGAGGAAATCCCTTTGTTTGATAACTATCGATCGTATTTATTATTGTCTTTCAGTTACCGGATTTAGAGGTCTGTAATCGATAATAAGCTATTGGTCTTCCTGAAATAAAAGACGTAAATAAGACGTAAGTATTACGTAAAACCAACCACGACATAGGTAGACATAAACGCAAATACAATAATGAGTAATTCCACGATTGAGAAAACGAGAATAATATTTTAACATTTATGCAATAATATAAATAATAATTAAAATAAATGTTTACATGAGGGACATAAATTAAATAATGCTAATACTAAATTATAAAATAATATTTACAAATTTATGCAATTGTATAAAAATTTAAGCAAAAATAAAGACAAGATAACGGTCCCGTAAGTTAACAGCTCTTAAAATTAACTCGAACTTTATAATTAGCACTCGTAATCCACTGTTCCACTGACAGACTCTCTCGAATTATCGTGAAACTTCAACTTAATTTATCGGCTTTTTAAAGGTATGTTCCAAGTTTCCCACCGCGTACCTTTATTTACCGTATCAGGCTACTCGTAAGCAAAGGTATACTCCTGAAACCCGAAATATACCATTAAAATATGCGATATCAACCTCGATTTATCGAGTAATCGACACTTTCCATCGCACATTCCCCTCCCTAGTGGGCCCGCGGGCGTCACAATCGCGACAATCGGCACAATGGGGCGCGAGGCCGTGACGTCACGCACAGATTCCACTGTTTCATTTTGCTAATGCAATCAATTTGGGACGAGTCAATTATAACGGGTACGCTCTATCGTTGTTTGATGGATGCCCGCCTATATTTGATTAAGGCTGTTTTGTTGGGTTGTTTTGTGAGAGTTTTGGCACTATGCCGTACTTCATCATCACAGCCCGTAACAGTCCACTGCAGGACTTAGGGCCTCTCCCACGAAAGGGAAGGTTATTGCCATAATCTCCACGCTTGGCAGGCGGGTTGAAGATCGCAGTGTTTAAATAATACAATGGAAAATGCTGCTGCCCATTTTCCAGACTACGGAGACTCTTGATCTTTTGCCACGAAAACATTAGTCGCCTTGTACGACACCCATGAGTGTAAGGGGTTGGTGCTATTCTAGTCTGTCGGACACCACACGGCCGCCACCACATATCTAATATTCAGAAGCGGAAAAGTGTATCATCATCAAATCAGCCGGAAAATAATATGATGATAGGGCTTAGGCCGCCCCAGAGATCTCCACAAAGGCCGGTCTTGTGCCTTCCGCATTCAGTGATCTTTACCAGATCGTCAGTCCACCTAGTGGGAGGCCTACCCACGCTGCGTCTTCCGGTACGTGGTCGCCACTCAAGAGCTTTATTGCCCCATCGGCCATCTGTTCTGCAAGCTATCCTCGCCACTGCCACATAAGCTTGGCAATCCTTCTGGCAGTGTCGGTGCGCTGTTAATTATTATTTGGTTGGTGTACTTTTTCTCGCAACAACAAAGAAAGAAAAAAGGTTATAATATTTTAACCTCTTACTATCGTATCAGTTTTTTATCCACTAAAAGGTATTATTTGACATTGGAAGGCGCTTACCGGTACATTACCGATTACTGGCAGTTACAATGGGGTGTTCCGCCGTCGAATGCCACGCTCCGTAACGAAATGAGCTGTTTCATTTGCTAATGCAATCAATTTGGGACGACTCTATTAAAACACGCCATTGCTGGCTCGTCAATTGACTGAAATAATGAATGAATGAATGAACGAATGAATTATCTAATTGCATAACAAATTAGGAAACAAAGGTGTTTGTTTTAATATTGGTAGCGGTTGTTGTATTTATTTTCGGTAATTTGTTATCTGGATAATAAGATTCTGCGAGAAATTTATAGATAGGTAGTGTAGCTAAATTACTGCTGATAAGAAATAAAATAATGGCTACCTATTTATTTAATCATAATCACTGTTATTCCATGCTATGAGAGTATCACGCGCTCACATAGCGTGTGTGCTCTTTTGATACCGATAAGTAATAAAAACTGAAGCAATTTAAACAATTAAAAATATATATTTCATAATATATCACCACTTCCCGGCAGATGAACAAAAATATTACACACTACTTACTTTCGCATCGCTCTCCAAATCAGGACTCATTGCCGAGGCTCAAAGATAACCCTCAAGCAATTTGGTTTAGTCAATCAAGCGTTGTATCCGCGGAATCCGATAATACCGGTAAATGTCCGGAGACTGATCCATTTACCGGTACAATGGCGGAGTTCGCCCGGTTGCGCCCGAGGCTTGGTCGGTAGTGGATTCGGACTGTCGTGTTGGATTTTACTGTTGTAATTGGGACATTGATAAACAGACTTAAGGTTTACCTAATTGTCATAGTAAGATTATGAGCGTCGGTGGCCTAGTTGTTAAGAGGGCTCCTCCACGGAGGTACCGGGTTCGAACGCCAGTGCCGCCAAGTTAAAATGACTCTTTTCTGAGTTGAGTACGTTAGTGGAACGCCGGTTAGCGACACTCATACGGTGAGGGAAAACAACGTGATGAAACCTGCACGTTCAGCACAACCTGCATTCACACAACCAAATATATTTTTATTAATTGAAATAGCCACGACCAGTTTTAATACCTAGCGGTAGCAAAAAAAGAGTTCATTGACCACCGCGGTATACTTTCCCAGGCGGGTAAATGGTTAACAACTAAGACCACTACTCGCTTGGAGTGAGCAAACAACCCCTGCCCGAGAGTCAGCGGCTCTCGCAAACACACCGACGGATATCGTAAACACCGAGTACCGGTAACTAAAGAGTTCCGGTAAATACGGAGATCCGGTAAAAATAAATACAGTCCGTGCCGGTGCGGAGGTTAGATGCTAGTGCAATGCCGCACAGGTTTTTCAAATTGTTGTCCTTTTTGACGGTTACTAACTTCACGTGAACAATAAAACATTGATTTAAAGTGCATGTAACTCTTCTTATCTTTTTTATTGCACTCGGGCCATCAGGTAGACCATCCTACCTGATGGAAAACGGCCACCGCCGTCTAGGACATCTGCAACCGGGGCGCGGTTTGTATTATCGCTGCTAACATAGTGTAGCAGACTATGTTTCACTCGGACTGTATCGGTAAACACGGCAACACGGTGGTGAAATGAAGATATTCCTAGCCCAATGAAAATGTAACACTTTCTTCGATTTCTTTTCTTCGATTGGTATCGTATTATATAAAATATTCTCTTTTCGGCATTTCGGCGTACAGGCCGACGCCTACGTGAGGATGCCGAAGAAAGGGCAGAAAGTGGAAGAGAAAGAACAAGAAAGCGGACACTGGCAGAAGCCGATATTGACCGCTCGAATTACGATGTTGATTCTTTGTGTAGGACCCAACCTGTTTTACCTACAAAAACCTCGGCCACACTGTCGGAACGACAACCTATCCTAAAAGCCTACCTATTCTAGAGCCCGACCTAACCTAAGATCTGCCACAGCACACATGCTACAGTATTTTGCTATACGAGTTACTTACAACATCAGCACACAATTTGTTACAAAAATTCAGGCTCGCACTTTACAATAATACCCACGGTACTAACCTAACCACAAATAAACTCCTCGCACTCGTTGCAAACGTTGCAACTCACAACTGTACCGGTAAACACGTCGCACCGGTAAACACGACGATACCACCACATACCGGTAAACAACGTCCGGCGTCCATAATCGAGTTATGGTGTTTTATGGCGGGGCGGGGACGTCCTATGGCGAGATTTGTGCGGCACACGAGCCTTGTTTATTGTGTTATTCCCCGCCTAATGTCCTCCGCCAACAGTGTGCTGTGGCTTATGTCGTGATTGTGTAGTTAATCTTTGTATACAATGTTTTAGGTACGGTTTCAGACGGAATGGAGGTTGAGGATTTTGGTTTCGTTGCAATGGTTTTTGATGTATTTGAGTAGATTGGGCCGCAAAGTGAACAGGTTCACTGTATATGTATCATAATTTATGCGTATGACTGTACTACACCCGGCCGAACGGCACAAACTGCATACATAATTGTTGCTAACGAATTATATATGACTACTGTGTTTTAACCGCACTTGTGCAATTCGGTCTTATCATTTTCTCATCCCAGCAGATCGTTTTGCACCCTATCATTCTAAACTAGTGTGTGGTGGATTACTTCCATCAGAACCTCTCATTGTATTACTACTAATTGGGGGCTATTTTAATGTAGAACGAAAAATAACGAAAATGTCCATAGTCTTACTAATATTCCATCCTTTGTTTATCGTCCCAGGATTTCTTTTTTTATACCACTAGGGGCAAATAAGCTTACGCCCTGCCTATCTTCTATACATTGATAGTATAAATTATAGCCGCTTTCCACGTCTGTCTGTCTTTCTCCTAAACCACTCGCCGTTTTTATACAGTTTTCACCATAGAGAATTTCTTCCGCAAGATTTATTTTATGTATAATACATGGTTAATGTCATAGTAAAGACAAGCCGGGAAACCCGAGCGAACCCAATGAAAATAGGTACTGTATACCAACAAAATGTTATTTTAATCACAAAATTAAAAAGTACTATCAGGTATAAAATTAGTTGCCCGTAGTACTACCAGACACAATAGTAGTACCACGGGTGAAAGAATGTCCCATGATACTACCAGTAGTGCTTACATACTACGTGATAATTAGTGCGTGGTAAGCACTGAGTGGTACAATAAATGACTTTAACAAAATCGAAGTGTTGTAGCTTAGATCGAAGTAGTTTTGTAGTATCAAATAGTGGCAAAAAGTATCTATTGACCCGTCTACGAGTCGGCTGAGGCTGGTCGAGACTATTTGCTTGAGGCAACAACTTAGCACTTGAAAAGTTGAGACTGCTCTTGAAAGGCGGGATAGATAAACTGAGAAAAGGTTATTTACAGGTTTAGAGTTATCTAATGTCACATTTAAACTAGTTATACCAATATTAAAAAGAGGAAATGTTCGAAAATTATGTTTGTGAGTTTGTACGTTGGGGGTAATCTCCGAAATTAACTGAACGGATTTCGAAATCTCTTTCAGTAATAGGATTTTAGAAGCTATATTATTCCCGTATGTCCAGAAAAAATAATTGGGCGCCCAGGGATAGTTGAATATTTCAGAGACCCGAACTGCGTGAAAACCGCGGGACTAGCCAATAAATTGGATCATAGCCGAAAAATTGGGTTAAAAATTAACTAAGGGATAAAGCACGTCATCATATGGAAACCATAACGACCTCAGTCAGACATAGATTTTATTTGGCCTACTACAATAATGTATTTCAATATTTCACGGCATTTTATTTGGCAATTACTACAATTATGTATTTCAACGCACACCAATCAACTTCGTAACTGCACCGCCTCGCCATACAAAAAACCGACGAGGCGGTGACATTCCCTTACCGTTCGGTAAGTGTGCTCAGACACTAATTTAAATATGCTTGGACAAATTCACACAGCGCCATCTAGCCATAAAGTAAACAGAGCTTTTGTTACTTATTAGATAATTGATAAACTACATATATACTTTTTTTAAATACAATACTTATTATTATACATACTACACCCAGACCCGTAACAGGCATTCAAATTTATCATTTCAATTTCTGCTCGGCCACGAATTGAACCCGGGACCACTGCGTTCACCGACTGAACGACTCAGGTCGTCCTCTACAACAACAAGTAATACCTCCACAACTCCACAAAACCACTTATCTATTTACCCTCTCCACCCTGTTGGTTACCAAACAACCCAAAGGGTTATTGAACTAACAAACAAATTGCACTAGAAAACCTACGGCACTATCCACCACGATCTCACTTGACCCAGCTCAGGCTCCAGCGGTCATTTGAAAAATTCGCCAAAAGGGGTCAAAAGGACCCAAAAGTGCCAAAGGAGCCTCGTCCAATTTGGGGAGTGCGTGTAAATTGGGCGGGTGGGCCTCCACGAGGTGCGGCGAGGACAGGGTTAAGTTGTATGAGGAATGGTGAGGCTCCAAAGGGTTTATCTTACCGTTAGTATACTGCACGGCTAACACAAGTGAGCTCGCCACACAGTATAGAGAGTTTGTTTCCTTCTCTCACTAAGTACTAAGATAAAAGAGAAAGTCGTAGAGCTCGTCTAAGCTAAAATGACGCGCCCCACTATTGCATTAACGCACACAAGCAAATTTAAAATATGGAGGCACTACATATACAAATGTCGTTGTAATTGGTCATTCAGTCGCCGGTGAGACTCAACGTAGGAGCACGCGTCGTTCGATTAGAGCAGTCGACGCTCCCACACAGATGAAGTGTCGTTATTAATATTTGCTCACACATCGAAATCAACTAATTAAGTAAGTAAGTTGGGGCGCGTCATTTCAGCTTAGGCAAGCTCTATCTATGTCGCGGCTTTTCTCGCTTATCGCGCGTGAGAGCACACTTATGCTAGCTGTACAAGTTGGTACTGCCTTTTAAATACAGTAAACCGCATTTAAATCGGTTCATCCGTTCAGGAGATACGTTGGCACAGACAAACACACCCCTCCACTGGTACACAGATCTACAGAAACACACGTAAAACTTTTAATACCCCTTCTATTTCGTCGCAGTGTAATCAATAGGGACCACTTTCCCTCATGTAGCGCGCCTTCCTATTGTGTGACATAAAAATTACAAGAAAAACAAAACGAATCTATATTGACATGCACTAGACTTTACTTATACCTGTTCTGTAACGCGTCGGCCGCACACGCACAGGTAAATTGTAGCAAATTGGATAGTTGCGAGACAACTTGAAGCACCCGAGGATATTCTGGGAAATTGACATATTATTATGTAATTGTATGGCAACCTTCGGATAAGGCTATTAGGTTTGACAAAATGTCGTTGTTTGCGTAACCCATTTTTTACTGTTTTAAACAATAGATAAGTGTGATTCAAGAGCAAGGTTTATAAGCAAGAAAAAAAGGGTAGGTAGGGGTAAAGTATGATTACGCGAACGAAGTCGCGCCGGGTCCACTAGTGCTTACATAATATAATCTACGGCTACCAGGTACTTTCACATTTTCCAGTGTTCGCGTCCTTCAGCAGATATAACGACGCAATTATCACATTATAAAGTTTCAGGACCAATTCCGGCATTCCGGGCCCCTCACGGCAATTACCCGTTTATTTTCCCAGCGAACGCGCCATGACAGCGCCGCGTCCTGTCACTGTCCCTGCCAACATAACCATGTCACTCGACCACGTACTTAAACAAAACATTGTGTCTAATAACGTCCAACCTAAGGCTCAAATTCGAGCGGCGACGTCAGCGTGACCGCAAGGGTAAAGTTGCTCCGAGGTGCCTACACGCTCATTATGTCTGAAGCACCAGCAATAATGCCGTGACGCCATTGTGCGCCGATGCAACAATATTAAAATAATAACACTATTGATAATACAGTGTGTCTGTGTGCCACGTGACTGGTAAATAAATATTCAGGTTGCAAGTCACCCTGGTGTTGGAATAATTTGAGTGAAGCTCGACTCGTTAAATGGTTGGTAGACGCGGTTAATGATCATGTAACGATCTAATGAAGCGGCGTCGGTTTTTAGCTTATAGAAAATTAATCGGTCTCGTTTGACAGTAAGTAAGTTATCTAGCACCCATAACACAAGCTTTGCTTACTATGGGGCTAGATGGCGCTGTGTAGATTTGTCCACGATTATTTATTATTGTTATTATTAGTAAGTCTGTAATAAATTAGATCAGAGGCTTTTACCCGCCCGCAGTCCCTCTGTAAACAATGGATTTTACAGCAGGAACAAAGGATTACAGGATAAAAGGTAGTCTAGGTTACTTAGTGATAATGTAGCATTCTATTCCATTAGTTTTCGAGTTTATTCGTTTCAAACAAAAATACAAATATTTTTCATTTATAATTTTAGTATATACATGATATGAATAAGAGAATAGAGAAATGTAGCATGTAAACACGAATTGTTGTTATAAATGAAACTTAAATTATGCTCTTAGATATACTACACTAAAAAAATAAAAAATTAAATCTTGATATTCTTAAAGATTATTTTTAACTTCCGTGACCCTGACCAGATTGAATCATGGTTACTGAATATGTAGGTTTCATCACGATGCTCTAACCGTATGAGCATCGGTTAGTACCTATATTCAACTAATTCTAATTATTTATCTCAAGTTTATTTATATATTCATTATATTACAGGTTATACATGTAAAAATATATATTTATTTTCTATATTGTGTAATATATATATTGGTATTAATAATTTCTGTTTTAGCACGTCGTTCGCGTAGTGCGCGCATCAAACTCTATTATGAGTCAGTCTGAAAACCAGCGCTATGTTTGGCTGCCATTCATAGCATTAAGCTGAGGCTGGTCCAATTTGGTCCGAGGACGCATCGCCCTGCTTTCTTGATATGTACTTATTGTTAGTTTTAAGTTTTTGAATGTGTTATTGGACCAAATAAAAATACGTCTATGTCCATGTCTGTCTAATGTACGTAACTCAGAAAAGAGTCATTACTTGGTACATAGCAGCATTGGGCTTCGGGTACCTCTCGCTAATCAAACAGCTTTAGTACATTAAGCCACCGACGCTCTTATTGACACAATAGACAGTTAATGTGTTAAACCACCGCGCTTAATATCTTACATTTAAAACCTGTAAAATACACTATAGGACACCAGACAGTTGTTCAAACACCGAGGCGCTTCAACGCGTTGTATCGCGCCCAAGTGTTTGTACGGACACAAAAAAAATGTTGACCGCGATGATTGCTTCCAGGTAATCATCGTCATCTCGGATGATCCACTCGCCGTCAGCAGCGACAATGCTTCGCCCACACGCGTGTTGCTTTAACGAATTAAGAATAGATACACTTACACGGCCAGTTGAGAAAGGATTGGACAAACAGAGTCAGGAGAAGCGCCGGATTTGACATGATTTGACAGAGTTCTTTGGGTAAAAAGACTCCTCTGGGCAGTATCGAACTCGTAAGCTAGAGGTACCGTCTTCGATCCCCACAAAATCTTTTTTATGACTTATGTACTTGAGCTGAACACTAACCGCTGCTCTAATGGAGAGGGAAACCTCGTAGGGAATCCAAATCATGTTCCCCCGTTATCAGGTCCATAGAGATTACCGTAATAAATACCGTAAAAGAATAATCTGCCAAATAATCAAGGCGGACCCTGGGCTCGCGCGCGCGACTGCACAACCGGGATATTGACGTAAAAATTATGATTATTTAGTCTAAATTATTATTTATGTGATGTGATAATGTTCCTCAACGCATTGGAATCGAAAACCGATGCCCCTTCTTTACAAAGACACAAAATTTTACGTGTAAACACCATATGATATCGTATTAACGGCATCGAAATCAGAGTCTGTGTGGTCGCTCCGCCATCGAGTGTTATTTTATTAGGCCTCCGCTGGCCTTTCTGTGGAATAACACGATTGATTAAGCTCGAGAGCGCTCGAGAACGCTCGAGAGCGCTCGAGAATCGCCGGCCGCTGTGACTAGATGGAATGCAACTTCGATTTCGAATCGAGATTATAAGTTGTTACGTCTGAACTGTGTAAATACTCGTAACTAGCTTTTGCGGCAACATTGTAAGTGTAAAGTTCGTAATTAGAATATGTTATTATTATTATTGGCTAACGGTTACCACGGTTACCAATATTGTGATACAAGGTGGACTAGGCTACTCAGGCTAGAGCTAGGCAATAAAATATAGCCTGGCGAACAAAAAACTAAATTTATAATTTTAGTAGATTATAACATGCCTGCACATTCAGCCGACTGAATGTGTAACTATGATCCAATCTGGTCAGGTTCCCCTGGTAGCAGGGTCATGGAGGTCAGATGGCAGTCGCTCCACTGTAATTACCTAATCTGCCAAATTCTGGATCATGGTCAAGGCGGACCCCGGGCCCTCGTGCGCGATAGCACAATTGGAACATTAACGCCAAGATGATGATTATTATTAGCATGCCTGTAGAGGAAAAAGTCAAGATATATTCGATGAACACTTGCAAGAACCTAATTTATTTAAACAGAAAAGACACAAAATAATCTAATCCACGCCGTAGCTTCACCCATTGTAATTATTAAAAGAGTCTATTGTTAAAATTTCTTAATCCATCGCGACACCCGTTGAATTGGAGTCGCCCCAGTTGTCTCTACACCGTCTCTACTAACAGGCTATCACAATAATGGGTTGATTATGTTGGCACAAGTGTTCGCATACCGCTGTATGTTTGCTTGTATGATTGTGAACTCTACGTCAGGGCTCTACGTCAGTGTATACACCAACTTATCTATTCAGTTGACGGCGTCGCTAGTGGTCAAGAAGTTGGCACTCCAAACTGTTATTTTAGTACAATAATGCCTTAGTTCCGATTTCGTCCACTGAAAAGTTATGCTGGTAGAATACAGCCTTTCGCCCACACGCGCTGTTTGGTTATCGTTATAGCAGTACTCTAGTGAACCAATGTTTAGCTCTACCTACTTAACTCTGAAGCGATGTAGAGCTCTAAGCTTACCTGATTGACATGTTGCCTGTGGGTTTTAGTTGGGCTGTGATTGCTAATTGTAGAGGTTCTTATAAAAAACTGTGGAAATGTGTTGTGTGTGTCGCTGAGCAACAATGCTTGCATTTTTGTGTTCTGGTTTCAAGGATAAGGTAGCCAGCGCAATTACAGGCGTGAGGCATTTCATCTTAGTCCTCACTGTTCCGCAGTTGTGCGGAATCTTAATACATGAATCGTCGATGTTATGGGTGACAGTTACCACTTATCGACTATCTACTCGTTTGTCACTGCGTTGAATAAAACTAGCTAGCATACTAGCTTTAACATTAAAATAGTAGGTAACCAATAAGAGAGTTCCTCAGTAAAGACCATGATTACAGAACGTACTACATATTTAAGAACCTATTTTTTATCTTCAAGTTTTACACAGCAACTAGCACGCACCTTATTACATTAATAACTCCACGAATTCGTCAAACTCATTTCACATACAAATCCCTCCACCAATTGGTCAAGCTCATATACAAATCCAAATGAGACTATTGCATCGGCACCAGTTTCCAATCAGATGATACCTCGCGGTTGAATGGGCGGCATATCCACTATCAGAGCATCACGGCTGTATCAATTTGCATTACGAAACTGGCAGTTTGCATTTGGCAACCTATCATTTGCATTGATACAGAGAATCGAGCACACATGCGCATAAACATAAACTAGTACTAGCTTTTGCCCGCGACTCCGTTCTCGTAAAATGTGGTAACATTTCGGACCCATTCCCGTTGGAACATCATTGAATATCAGAATAAATTATAGACTGTGTTATTTTGGACTAATATGCTACGTAATTGCTACATTACTGCTAAATTACTTTATCCTTCAAAGCGGAAGACAACAATTCAAGTGTGGATGTGTAGTGGCAGAAATAGATAAGGAGGTAGTACTCACCCAAGCGAACTCCTCAGGCTTGACAGAACCATACGACAGAATACATTTTTATACCTTGTAAAAATAAATACAGATCTAGGTATAACCCATCAATTTTAAGTTCGTGTTCCAATAGCGGCACCATTTCGTCATGAAATCCTATAAGTTCTTTATATAAATACAAATACTATCCAATTCAATCCAATTAATTTAACTTGAAATTGAACAACTTTAAATGGAATAATCAATCAAAGTTGTTTCTTGTCGTAAATCCTAGCAACATTTTCCAAAACAGAACTGAAATGCCATTTTTACAAAAATTACATACTTATCGTACCTAAAAAATACAAGTAACATTTTCGCCTATCCATCCCGAAAGGCGAACGGAATTCCCAATTTACCCTTTTCAATAGCAGTAATTCGTGACATCAATAACGTTCGGGAGATTTCGGCATAATCGCGTACCTTAGCCCCTTTGAATGTCTTCGGGCAGAGCTCTGCCTCCGTGTGTCATCTGTACAAAATTATAATCGGATCAGTATGCTGTAGAGATGGGAAATATAGGGAAAAATAGTAACTGAGCTAACTCAGGTACGCAGTGGCGGAGTTAACTCAAAATTGCGTCATGTCGCTGCGAAATCATTTATAAAAGTTAGTTTCCCTTTTGAATTAAAAAGGAAAGCGCCGAGTGAGCTGAAAAGTGAGCGATGTTTTAATTCAACTGTCTTATGAGATGTTTTACTGTCTTCCTAAAATATTTTACAGATTTATATAATTTCATTAGATATAATTAACTTATTGTATAGACAGGCACGCAAACAAACAAAAGGTGATGGAAAGTGGTCGGTCATCCCGGCCGCCAGACATCAGCAACACCAGGGCCATCATCAGCAACACATGCATGATATTTTTGAAAAAATTTCAATATAGAAAAAATAGTGCAACACTTACCTTAAAAAAGTTTGAGTTACCTGGCCCTGTCCGCTTCGAAAAGTGACCTAACTCATCCAGCACCGGCAACGAGTTAGCATCTTGCCCATCCCTACTGTATTGCAACGGATTGCAGCGAAATGCGGACTCGTTGCGAGTAATTAAAAAGTGTATCCCGTACCTCGGAGGGGGCGCTAAGCCCGCAGTGCCCACATACTGCTGAGTGGCCGACAAATTAATAAATTTCGGAGCTTACGTGTCCGACAGACGGTGAGTGAAGGAATTTAATTTAAGGCGGATTTGTATTGGCAAAGATCCGGGGCTGTGTGGGCGGTTTTTGAGGCGATTGGCACTCGAGTGTGTAATGGGTTTTAGGAATTTGTTTTTTTTTTATTTAGATAGTCGCGATAATAATAGTTTCAAGTTCGTTTGGTAGGTGCATCAATAGCTAAAGTTCAAATGTAGAGCAAGTTTTGAACAATAGTACCTAATGAACATAAAGTAGTTGTTTTAAAGAGATACCTGCCTACATCCCTATATTTTATGTTTAGCTAAATATGATTATTAGTCAGAAAAAAAGTATAATCGTTGGTTGGTCAGGTATACCTAGATACTCGTATTAAAAATAAAAATGTAAATATTTATAGTAAAAAAAACATTTATTTTTTCTTCGTTAGCAAGTAAGTTTTCTTTCTCGGCTACAGCTCTAACGGCTCAATGGATTTAAACATATTATGAGGAATTGTTAGGTATGTCTTGGTCGGGCATAATTACATTTACAAAATTCAAAATGGCGTATTTTAGGTGCCATATCCTAACATTCTTAAATATGTTTTCTCTTAGACCAATCGTATGCGAGCCGATTGTTTGAAATATATAGATACAACTTATAGTTTTATACACTTAAAATAATATTTTGCTATTCAGTTTTTTAACAGCATCTCGATCAGTCAGAGTTTTTGTACTCCTTATTTCTGTATCGAATTAGTGAAAGCATATACTTATAGACATTCAATAGTGTTGAGGTTAGCTCATTCAAATGAGCAACTAAAAAACAACTACCTAGTTGGATAATAGGCGTCTCGCCCCATTATACCTATATTGATGGATGACATAGAACGGTCCCGCCCCCAAACTAACAGCCAAGTTCTTATAATCATGTAGATAATTATTGTGATTCGTGTAAAAATATGAGTAATTAGATGTTTTCATCTCCCTAACCTTTTGATGCAACACATTCTAAGTGCAATGCTTTCCTCTATGCTTTGTTACATCACTAACGTAACTAAATTATGAAGTTATAATTCTGTTAATCAATTAATTAGTAATTTAATTATAATCAATAATTACGATGTGGGCTCTGCTTACCCCTACGAGAAAAAAGTGTGACATTATGGATATAATAATATGTAACAAAAAAATAATTATAATTCGAGATAATATTAGTAGCAAAAATCGATAAACCGATTGTTATTCCTAACAAGATTACGTATTAAGACTATTTATTGTAACGATATCCGACAACGGGAGTGATCAGTCGGTAAAAAATCGATGAACCGTTTTGATAAAATAATGAAAAATATACGAAACGAAGTTCGACGAATGACTATGCACGCGGTGAAAGCATGTTTAGTCAGAATCCATTCGGCAGATCCTAAAACTACCAAACAACAACTAACAAACAAACAAAAATCGACGACCTAAGATAAATTGGCGCCTCACCCCATTACAACAGTCACTGGATTGCATAGAGCTGTCCCGCCTCCTAACTAGCAGTCAGTTATTTTTACACTAATCATATGATTACTATAATCATGTGATTAGTCCGGACCAGTAACTGGCGATGTGTTTGCGCGGCAAACAGTGATGGTCAGTTTCGACGATAGAGATGTCACAATGAGGCTTCGGTCTCTAAAGCTGACAAAATTGATAGAAGCTCAGTCGAGATATCGGTATTTTTTTTTATAATTGGACTAGCCAGGCATTTGACCGCCACCTCACCTGGTGGTAAGTGACGATGCGGCCGATGATGAAGCATGCCTGTCTAGGAACAGCCTATTGATTCTAGCCTTAGGTTTTAGGATGAGATTATGGTCGATGTAGCTTTTGCTAGTTTTTATTAGACGTTATATAATACAGATTTACAAGTTTTTACTGCGTAACTTGGTTAACGAGTGGTCCCGCCGACCCGTGACTACGATGCAAGTAACTGCGTCTAAATATCGGATTACTCGTTTACTCGTTCGTTTCTATCGAATACCCGTAAAAATTAATGTAAAATATTTGATATAACCGCCATAATCGCCGCGCTTGGCAGGGTTGGCTATCGCAGTAAGTACTTTACTACACATTCTCTGGCTTAGTCTCATAGTCACCTCTTACGATAGCCACGGGAAGACACAGAGTACTATTCTTGAAGTGGCGGCACCATACACCACTTAATTAAAATAATACAAGTAAGAGATAATGACAACGATATTTAGGTTCAGATTTCGAGTGCTATTCTAGGTCTGCACTAGGGTCGTAAAAAGATCTGGTCAAAATCTCGTGAAGGATTATTCGAAACCCTATAATACTCTAGTTTTGTCCGCAACATGTTCTGTCAGCCGACGGCTGCGCGGGCGCTCCCTTTCGCCGAGTCACGCGCGCTAGTTGCCTCGCGGGTGTGTGACAGCGGCATCAGCAGAAAAGTGTGCTAATTTCTTTTTTTAAAGAACTGGCCAGTTATTTGGCCGCCATCTCATCTGGCGGGGAAGATGCCGAAGATGTAGCATGCCTGATTAGGAACAGTCTATATTCACTCTAGCATTGCTTGGAATGCTTGTAGGTAGATTAAATGTGCGAATATAGGTAGGGTTTTCTTAGTTACATGTATGTACTTTGAATAATAAGAATAAAAATAATGATTTGATACCATCAAGAGGATGATGGATGCAGGAGGCAAAAGCCGCGGCCTCCCTTGCAGTTTCAACATTGGAGCCAAAAATTAACTGTGTGAAGAATAAGTAACTTTTTCTTCCCCAGAAATATAAACGTAAGATACACCTATTTAAATAACTAACATTACATCTATCACCTCACCGAACCAAACTCGCTCTCGCCCGCGCCGCAGACCCTACGCAGGTATAATTTGCAGTTGTTTACTTTACACCGCTGCTGTCGGAAGTCGGCTCATTTCGTCGTTATCCACTATTTTCATTAGATACCGTGGGGCAGTTACCACCATGACTTGCGCGCACACCGGACGCCAGCCATTACCGCCTCATTGCTGACATCCAAACGACAGCCACCAGTTACCACCATGTGGTAGCCCCAACGAGCCATTTCACCAGTCATTTAACGCATTGTTGACTCGTCAAGTGGCTTGCGAATGGGTTCGAGCTATCGAATTGCTACACTTTTTTCGTGTTAATTAATTTGTATGAGGTTGCACGACGTTTATTCAAAATAATGCGTTTAATAGGAACGAAGTGGTAGTTCCTCGAACAGTGGCCCTAGCACAAGTATGTCCGCGACAAAGCTCGCGCCGCAAGAGAGCGTTCGTCTCTTTCTCTCAATACTATGACGAAAAAGAAAGCAATACCTATGTCGCGCTTTTTCTCGCTATTCGCGCGCGAGAGCAACTTACTGCTTGCTGCTCCGTCGTTTTAAAGTGAATTTCGTCGAAGCGAGTTCAGTACCTAATCGTTTCGATGTCATCTAAAGTTGTCAAAAATCTGTGCAGCATAGTTTATTCATTACAAAAAAATACGAATATTTACTCTTTATAATATTAGTATAGATTGAAAACGAATTCTGACAAAATGAGTGAAACAGCAGTTTTTTTATTTGGCATAGCAGCAACACAAAGCCTAGTATTTAGAGACTAACCAGCTAGAACCTCTATTTACCAGAAAATGGGCAAAGGTTGTTTTCTGTTGTAATAAATAAATATTTGAAACACTGCAATCTCTAGCCCGCCTCCAAGCGTGTGGATTATTTTAAAGCCCTTTACTGATATGGAGGAGGCTCAAGTCCAGCAGTGGTCATAAGCTGTCGATGTGACGTGAAACAACACATTAAGTACCATAACGGGGACTTCAGTACACACTGACGGCTTATTTCCATAGGCAGGTTACCATCGCTTTTCTGAGTTATGTACATAATAAATATATATTAGTTGAATGCTAACCGATGCTCTAACGGTGAGGGAAAACATCGTGACGAAACCTGCACGTTCAGGCAACTGAATTAACCATAATCTGGTCAGGTTCGATTCCCCTGGTAGCATGGATCATAGAGGAGGTTGGCAGTCGCTCCACTGTAATTATCTGATCTACCAAATCCTGGATCATGGTCAGAGCAGTCCCGGGTACTTGTGACCGAGAGCACAACCGGGACATTGACGCCAAGATATTAATTTTTTATCCTGTAGCAATCGTCTCTGGCTATTAATCTAGTAGGCGGTCAATACGAGGATTGAAATAACGACGTCACGGCAAAACGGACCTCGGAGGGGCGCGGGGCGAGGGGCGCGCGGAAATAAAATTAAGTTATGAAGTAGGTCGATAGGCAGCTGTTCCTTTGTATCGCAGGATATAGATTTTGTCTCTGGATTTTCGCGTTTCATGTGATATTATCGATAACCAAATTGTTATCATATGGTTTATTTTCCTCCGGGGTGACTACACCCCAAATGGCCTGAAATTAAATCTACGACGAAAAAGTGTCTGCTGGAATAAGTATTATACCTTTACTCGTACGAGTATAACACAAATTGAATATCAGTATAGTCTCGTTGCCCAATGTACTTTGCTGCCATCTAAGGTTAGATACCTAAGATGGCAGTCAAATATCTGCCGATCTGACCCGTAGTCGTAAACGAATGACGGCTCGATATATTTTTTCGATACCCATATTAGAACTGGAATATTGGAACTGGGGGACCGAGCACCTTGGCACCGTCCGCTGGGCCCCCAATAACCGGTGCCTCGGAACCTCCGAGAGCCGTCTCTCGGCTGTCAGCGCCGCCCGTGGCACAAATTGAATAATAACCTGTTGGCGGGCGCCGCATTGTGGCGCAAATTGCCGCCAAATTGGGAACAGACGCAATCGCAACTCCATTTAGCGCGCGCCTGCGCCTGATTGGTCGCCCCGCCCCGAGCGCCATTCAAAAAAGGAACCTGCGAACCGCAGACCGAACTTCACCGAACCAAAGAAACGGAATTATGCACCCGCGTAAATAAGAGCTTTGTGAGCGCCGCATTCAGACTGTCGACGGTTGGTTTCGCGCTAATGAAAGTGCTGGCCGGTCGTGGGAGGTGCGATTTTTATTACAATTGTGAAACCAAGTCCCACGCCGCGTCTGTCTGTCTATCTGTTCACGATAAACTGAAAAACTACTGACCGGATTTTCATGCGGTTTTCACCAATAATTGGAGTGATTTATGAGGAAGGCTTAAGTGTATTATTTCTTAAGGTTACAGCTACGAGTGCGAAGCCGGGGCGGTTCACTAATATGCTATAATAATGAAGTGGTCCGCCTGATGTAAGATATCAATTATCGGAAAATCTATATTTGAATAAATTATATGGTCTCTTCAGAGGCGGGCAACGCATTGGTGACTCCCCTGGTGTTGCTGATGTCCATAGGCGGCGGTGACCACTTTCCATCAGGTGGCCCGCATGCCTGTTTGTCTGACGGATAACATAAAAAAAAAATTAAGTAACTACCTACAATTATTATCATTTACTCAAGAACCACCTTATCTCCTTGACACAGTGACAACGCTTACTTGAAAATTATGTCTATTAATCGTAGTTAATATAGGCGTCAGTTACCCCTTGCCATCAGGTGGGTTCTCTGCTCGTTTATTACTAATACAAAAAATACCTACTCTTCTCACACAGTCTCTTCAGATTGGAAAGAGTTCCATGGCTACCGGTATAAGTTTTTTTATGCGATACGGCAGACAAACAGGCACCTGATTTTTTACCACAACAACATAATATTTGTCATTAAAACGCTAAGAAGAAGGTATAACTTGCATCAACGAGGAGGGAGCTGATCGTTCCAAACCGAGGGTGATTTTAATTCACCAGTTCCGCGGGTAATCGATTAGCCTGGACAGTGGACATGTGTAAAGTGGTCGCGCCCCCCGTAATCCGCTCAGCCCTTTGCAACCAACATTTGTAGCTGTTACCAACTAAATTAGTTTGCTGGTAGCTTTGTGAATATTTTTCGTTTAGCTGCGCGGCTTCAAAGGATGGTATTAATGTGAAAGTGGCTGTGTATTATTATTTTTCGTTAAGGTGCTTATGTATGTGTATGATTTGTGCGGATTTTGCGTTTCAATTTGTACTGTATATGAATGTGCAATGAAAGCTGTGGTAAAAAATTATTCGTTAAAATAATTTTGATTATCGCGAACGCTTTATCCTTATCTCGTGGATTTTCCAGTTACCTTCACGGCTAAGGAATGGAACACGTTGCCTACGAATGAGAACACACTCGCAGGTAACGTGTTCCATTCCTTAAATCTAAGCTCAATTAATGAAAAAAAAAGTTAAGTTAATATTTCCAACCACACTCACTTATAAACCGTTCAATCTCACAATTAACGCAAACACTACGCAAATACATTAATCGCCAACTCCCGCCATACATCCAACCCCAACCTACTATCTCAAACGAGCTTGTTTATAACCGAGTTGACCTCCCGACTTTGCTAAAACAGATTAACACTTTCTGGCCCAAGGGCGGGGGCCTGGGCCTCACGGGGCCCCCCGGTCCCCCGGGGCCCCGCAACATGTTCGGTTTAATCAGATAATAGCCGTGTTTGCCGTCGCCGGCGATTGTGGCGAATCAATTCGCAGTGTCACGGGTACACGCCTTGTGACGCGAACGATAATTTTGTTTGTCGACGCGCTGTTTCGAACGTAGTGTCTTTGGGGTGATTAAGTTGTTCAACACAATTATGATTATAAATTGGGGTATCGTCGTAATATTGCGTCTATATTTGTTGTTAATGAAATACAGTGTACAATAAAAGGGATTTTAGGTTACGATTTCCATGTTTTTGCTTTAAAAAGGTTGTAGGTGTGATTTTAACGAAAGTTAGACAAAGAAAGCCGACAATCGTTAGGTCTGGACAGAATTTATCGAGTTTTGGTTAAAATAATGACTGAAACAAATGTAGAAACTTTATAGATATCAATTCACAGTGTTACGGGTACCTAGTATATTTAGGTTGTTCAGAGTTATGATTGGGGTATCGGCGTAGTATTGTGTCTTGATTTGTTGTAAATTAAAATTATTACACAACTAAAGGGATTTCAGTTGTTTTTATGGCAAGGGACAAACAGGCAAGCGGGCCACCTCATGGAAACTGGTCACCGCTGCCTATATACATCAGCAACACCACGACCACGTGTAGTTAACGATTACCGAATTTTTCCTTTAATAAGTTTGTTGTAAGTGTGATTGTAACGAAGGTTAGGCAGAGAAAGTCGACAATCGTTCGGTCTTGACAGACTTTCTCGAGTCTTCCTTAAATAATGTCTGAAGCGACACAACTTCAAATAAAACGAACTAACACAAAAACAGAACAACCTAAACCTACCTACAACATACAAAAAGCGGAATCCCCAAAACAAACCCGCACAGCACAATCGCATAGACACCCGACAAATTGTTTCACAAGCATTACAAATTCGACCCTTAAACTAATGCGGCCAGCGTGCCTCGACCCCTCCCGCGGAAACACTTCCCTATATCCAAGTGGCTAGGTAAGCTGGTGACGTGTCGCGCTTGTAATAAATTGCGCGGGGCGGCGTGTGCGTCATTAACGCGAATGTGCCAAATTAACAATTACGCCGACCTAGCTCGCTCTATGTTAATTAGTAAATTCGGAACACGCACGCGCGCCCATATTACGCGCGACGATATTAAGCCGGCGTCTCTAAGAGGACTCATTCGGTATTCTTGGAATGCCGCCGGCGCTAGGTGGGCGCCAATTTGGGCGCTTATTGCGAGGCGATGATGTACCTTTGTTGTTGTTACACGGTGGCTGGCAGGCCCGACTGGGAACCGAGAGGGATAGAGGTCGATCCCCAGTGCTGCAATTTAGATAACAATGACCTTTTTCTAAGTTAGTTTTGACTGTACTGATGCTCTTACGGTGAGGGTAAACATCGTGAGGAAATCTGCACATTCAGGCGACTTAACAGGCGCTCTACATGATCTGCCAAATCCTGGATCATGACCAAAGTCAAGACTTACCGAGCCAAGGGCTTACCTTTTTACAAGCTTTTATTTAACTTACACTGTCGTATATGTTTGTAAGTTGTCCGTTAAACAAACCATTTTACGACCATTTGTTGGTATATGATTGAGATGAAATTTGGTATACCTATGTAACTTGGGTGATAATACATTAATATGCTACCATGGAGCTGGTCTGATGATGGAGTCGGAAGGTGGTCATAGGAACAAATTAACGCAATAAGATAACACCATCGATTTTAAGCTCTTTGGAATTGTCTTGATAAGTAACAACACGCGATAAATGTTTGTTATAAAAAAATATTTTTCATTTGAGAACTTTTTATTTTATTTCATGTCCTTTTTATCCTATTATAAGCCCATAAGCCCTTCCTACCATGAGCATGACGAAGTTAGGCTATATTTTTACTCAATAAGACTATTTTTACGAATAAGACAAGCCTCTATTTCTCCCATCACCGCAGCGTACGCACCCGAACTGTAATCAAAACACGATTATCTATCTAATCAATCACAAATAATATCTCTAATTTGCCGTGATCCGGTTAGCATGTCCGGTTGTCCGGATTACGCCCGGGGCTCGGATTGCGGGGTGCGGCGCCCGGGTATTGTCTGGTAGCCGTCGCTGATGACAATAAGGACGGGGTGCTGTTGGATATAATAATGTGTTGATGATGGAATACTATGTTTACTTATTTTTGACAACCATTCGGTTTGTTATCTAGATGAGTAAGGTACTTCTTATAAACTCTTTCAACATTTTAGCACCTATAAAGAGTGTCGCTGTTTACCTGGCGTGTACAAAATTCTCCATGGCTCCCCATACTATTTGTCCCCAATGCTATAGTTTTGCTTATTAGATTTGTACAGGCAGGTGCATTGTCACTATTAGTGCTAGATAATAAGCCCCTTGTCATTAATTGCGCTGGCTACCCATCCCTCAAACCGGAACACAGCAATCTAAGCATTATTGCTTGCCGGCAGAAATAGTTAAGGCGGTGGTACTCACTCAGCCGGACTCTTCAGACTTGACAGAGGCCTACCACCAGATAAATACATGACATGCACAACGTATGAGAGGATGTATGGATGTGGAAGAGGCAAATGAGGTGTGTCAGGAGTCCTTGTTACCCGTATAGGTACGGGCGTGAGTATGTATCTGTCGTAGATTAGGGCAGACTCTAGCAGGGGAGAGATCCATAACAAGGTATTTTCTAGATAAAGATCAAGCGAACAGTTTAATAGTGTATTGAGATAATAAAACGATATTACAATAAAAATAGCACACAATGAAAGCATAGGGTGACTAGGATAATTTTAAGTAACAGATAATAATGTGGGACTACAACCCGTGGGTCACTGGAAGACCCGTCACCACCCATGGCCATCCCGCGAGGCCGAAACGCAAGGTGCGCCGGGGAATCTCTTCACGTGCGCCCTTGTACAAATTATAATTTGGTAGTCCCTTCTGTACTCACAGTCTCCTTTATGGAGTACGGCTATGTGATGTTAGGCAATAAATAAAGACTTCTTTCTTCAATGGATGAGCAGCTAGTTACACGTCTTGGCTCGTCGATGGTCGAATGGGAAGTCCTCGTTGCGACCGCGCGCCGAATATGACGTCTTCACAGTATTTCCAGCTATCCGCAAGGTGGCGCTTCGATTGACGTTGCGTTTCTTAGCCAAATGATGACTAGGCTCATGACCCTCTACGACATATCTATTCATAGTATTAAGCAAAGTCGCTTCCCACCGTCTGTCCCTATGTATCTATACCTATACGCTGAGAACGCTTTTGAATAACGCAACGGATTTTAATGCGCTTTTCAATAACAGAAGAATTTTGTGTTTCTGCCGGTGAGTAAGGTTTCCAGTGCTCCATGGGTTGGGGATTTAGGGAACCGTGGCTTTGGCAGTGGAGTGGCGTTTGCCTTTTTGCTGCCAGAGCAACGTGTTATTGAGGTAGGCAACGCATTGGCGATACTCTTGGTGTTGCTAATGTCTATAGGCAATGGTGACCACTTTCCATCAGGTGGCCCGCTTGCCTGTTTGCCTACTTCAATTGAAGAGGAAGGTTTATAAAAAAAGGGTAGGTAGGGGCAAAGTAGGTGTACATAAACGAGGCGCGCCGAATCCACTAGTGTTATAATAGCTTTATTTCATTCAGATTAAGATGCTCCTACTAAAATCTCCAAATCTAGTACAGTTAACTTAGCAAAAGAAATATATAATGTATGTAAGTCTCTCCGAACAGCTCAATTCTACCCATAATAATATTAGTGCCGTAGAACCCGTCGCCAGGAATAGTACGGTGCTACGAACGTAGAAGTGGAATATTAATTTGCGCTAGGATCGAGTTTAATCAACAAATTTAATTACAAATTAACTGTTTGTGCGCCCCGCCGCGCCCCGCGCCCCGCGGGCCAGCGCCCGGCCCGCTAGGGATGGTGGTGGTGAAATCGAAAAAAAAAGTTTCAAATACTTAAATCTGACCAGAAAAGGCACGATTCTAGAGTTACTGTATAACTCATCAGCTACCCTCAAAGCTTTATATTTGGAATGTACATCAAACTACCTTTACTTAGAGACTAGGGCAAAGGTATCATTTACGCCTATCAATTTGGACTGAAATATATTATAATAGTTTAGTTGTTAGTGTAATATAGTTAGGTTGGTTAAGTTGGGACTTATTGTTAGTTTGGTTTTATTTTGTAGGATTCTTTCGAATTGATTTCTCTTGTAATTTATGATTATTTCACCGTTTATTAAAACCATATTTAACTATCACGAAAATGAAAATATTTAAATGATTCATTGTACCTACCTAATGCGATATACAACGGCTAGTTTATGCCTAACTAAATTATACATTTTCCAGTCAACGTGCGACAACCCTGTGGCGGGCGGCAAGAACGTTCTGAAATTGAAAATTTAATTTACCAGCGTTTTGTTCCCAGTAATTGGTTTGTTTTCTGCGTTTAGTTACTCGCACGTTTCGAGCTTTACACGCCATCTATTGGACGTAATTGGAACCACCTTCGCTAATTCGAAAATTGAACCAATTTGCTTGTTACTTCGTAGGATATATCCTATTTTAGACATAATGAGAACTGTCCGTTTGGAAATAATAATAGGTACACTTCATTAACGATATGTAGATTATTATGATTGCAGAAGTTGATTTTATGATATTCCTAAAAAGGAGACTATTGCACCAACATTATCTAAGTGACTTTTGTGACTCCTAAATGCTTAGAAATAACTGAAAGGGTCAATTTACGCGTCACATAAGTTTAGTGCAACCCTCATCACGAGTAGGTAATATAATATGTGACTAATTTAACATATGATTTTAATTACAAACTGTTACGCAGTTTGGCAAGCTAACTAGAAGTAAGACTGAATGTACGAAATATTGTAAGGATAAATAAATAAATAATAATAATAATAAATAATTACCTAGAAATTTTCGAATATATATTAAATTATATTATTTTCACAGCCCGTAACAGTCCACTGCAGGACTTAGGGCCTCTCCCACGGAAGGCGAGGTTATTGCCATAATCTCCACGCTTTGCAGGCGGGTTGGAGATCGCAGTGTTTAAATATAACAATGGAAAATGCTGCTGCCCAGTTTCCAGACTACGGAGACTGTACGACACCCACGAGTGTAAGGGGTTGGTGCTCCGTTGTTATGCTCCGGATTGAAGAATTTCTGCTTGAATCGTAAAGTTAGCACCAGATACGTTTTCTTCTGGTTATAACGTCCCTCTCATTGTTTATTTTTAGTAGTTCTATATTTGTTAATAAAAAAATATTTTTTACGGACTACATTAGATAGTTTGTTATTCTACGTTATCCTAGTGGCAATCCCTGCTTCAGCCAAGGTCCACTTTTCCACTTCGGACCGGTACGTCGGAAGTGGAAAAGTGGACCGGTACCTCTCCCTTACGAGTCGGATACAACCACTCGGCCCGATGCCTTATACGCCCCGTGATAGTATATTATTATTGTATGGTTTCGAAAAATAATTTACGTAGATACATGTGAATAACCGTCCCCTTTCACCCCCAGGTGTGGTTCCAGAACCGACGCGCGAAATGGCGCAAGACCGAGAAGTGTTGGGGCCGGAGTACTATAATGGCGGAGTACGGCCTCTACGGCGCCATGGTGCGCCACTCCCTGCCCCTCCCGGAGACCATACTGAAGAGCGCGAAAGAAAACGACTCGGTCGCGCCTTGGCTACTCGGTAAGTTTCTAGTGTGATACCATGATACAGGATTTGGCAGGTCAGATAATTATAGTGGAGCGACTGCGATCTGACCTCCGTGAGCCTGCTGGGGAGCCTGACCAGATTGTATCATGGTTACACATTCAGTTGCCTGAATGTGCAGGTTTCATCACGATCGGTAAGTTTGTAGTGTGCAATTTTCTTTATGGTATTGGAGCTGCGTACTGACTTGCAAAAGTGAGGACGCTCTAGGCTTGTGGAGAACGTGATGAGACATCAAGCGCGTACAGCAACGAAAGTTACCTTATGCAAGCCAGCCTCGCGCAGCTGTTCGGACACTACGTACTAGATTATATTCTGTAGCGCTTAAAATAAGTATTTTTAAATGAAGATTTTTTTTTTTTTTTTTTTTTTTTTTTATTTAGAAACAAACAGTCATTTACACAAATAGTACATTTCACTAGATAATCAATTAGACCTAAAGTTTCCTATTTTATTTTCAAAATTTGATATTTAATAAGCTAACTGTTGCGACTGATAACAATGTTAAGTACATACATTAACCTTTACAATTTTGTTAATAAATGCTACAATGCTTACATTAACAATTTGTGCCTTAATTTGTTTTTGTACTGCAACAAATCGTTCGCAAAGATGTCGATGTCATTCAGCGAAACATTATAAAACCGTGCGGTTCTTCTGATAAATGAATTTCTTGCATAGTTTGTGGTACAGTGCTCAATATAGAATGTGTCTTTAGAACGTGAGGAGATGCGTGGTATCTTAAAGTTAATTTGTTCAAGAAGAGGAGAAGAATCTATGTCACTGTTAACTGTGAAGATAGAGCTAATAGAGTGAGCAAGCGGACTCAATTTGTCCATCTATGGAAGTTGAGAGAAATGCGTCACGGTACGTCATTACCTACTTTTCAAAAGAAGGTCCACGAATATTACCTCTCAAAGTCGAGTTGTTTGCAGTAAATAAAGTTACTATTTGTAATTTTGATAGTAAGTATTATAGAATTGTATTTTTCTTTCCTATTTACTCTTGCGCTGCTTATTAGCACATACCAAACACTACCTCATCCCAAATGTTGTTTGAGAAGAGTTTGCTTAAAGCCATAAGGCCGCCATTGCGCGCATGTATATTCTGATTCTTGAATATTGTCTTATATGTGTGTTATAAAGAGTTTTACTTACTTAGTTTTTTAGTTACTTTTTGCTCAGCATGGCGCCATAAAATCTATAATTATAAAAAGTTTAGCAACTTTTCGATTTCAAGGTGTCGAGACCATAATATCAGAGCCAAGGCCATCTAGGGACCTTTGAAAACAATGTTTTTTTATCAGTACAGTCAAGTCTCTAGCCTGCCAAGGGCAGAACTTTCACTAACCTGGAAGAGGCCTAAATCCGTCGTTGATAATAGTTACACCGCTAGCACGTTACCTACTAGATTTATGCCTAATTAAACTATAGGCGACGCTTAAGTTGATTTACAATAATCCTAATGAAAAAAGCGTTTGCACCAACACCAACTTCAGTAAAAACTAGACACACTAACTTAATCCTAACTTTATGACAACTTTTCTGTGACTCCTAAATCATCATCTTGGCGTTAATGTCTTGGTTATGCTCTCGCGCACGAGAGCCATCTGACTTCCGAGACCCTGTTGAAAGAGAAACCTAACCAGATTATATCATGGTTACACATATTCATTCGCCTGAATGTGCAGTTTTTTCCTCACCGTCAAGAGTATCGGTATGTATGTATGTATGTATGTAAACTCTTTATTGCAATTTAAAAATAAATACAGTAATGAGAAAAATTACATTTTACAAAGCAAAGGCGGGCTTATCCCACAATGGGAAGCCCCATCCCCCAGCCCCATTCGGTAAGTATTTATTTAATGTACATTTATCAGTCATTGGTACATGGTCGCAGAGGATTTGAACCCGGTAGCTCTTGCTTACGAGGTCGGAAACCGTAACCACTCGGCCGCCAATCCATTCTGCGACTACTAAATGCTCAGGAATATCTTAAAGCGACAACTTAAGAGTCGCCTAAGTTTAGTGCATCTAGGTATTAGTCTTCTTACGGAGCCATCTACATAGTGTAGGTATATTACAGCAAGTAAATAAGTTTCGACTGTTAGTGTACTAAGTTACGATGGTTAAGTTAGTTACGGGCTTTTACGCACTGCTAGAGCTCGTCGGGCATTCAGGTAAGTGCTTTGTCTCACTTTATCAATAAGTTATAAACAATAAATTAGTTGCCGCTTGTAAGTTACGTCAGACAGAATCTAGCAAGTCAGCCACTAGCAATCAGGACAAAATATAATAAATTAAGCCACACTGATTGGCAAACCAAACAACATTGAATTATTATATGCGAAAAACATCTTGAAATCACCATTCTAACTAACAGTAAAACCTAAATATTCAAACACTGTTATAATTCCACCGTGGTGGCCGGCAGAGCAGAGTATCACTAATCCCTTAAAGTTGTGGGTGTCGTATAAGGCGTCTAATGTTTTAGAGGCAAAAGTCTAGTGTCTCCGTAGACTGGAAAAGGGCAGCAGCGTTTTCCATTGTAATATTTATAATACTGCGATCTCCAACGCGCCTTCCAAATATGGAGAATGGAGATATAAACTGTTATGGGCTGTGATGATGAATCATTCCACGACACGTCACTTTCAAGTCAACAGTGTCGCAACAGACGCTTACTTAACTGGATTATTAAACATGTCGCTAAGACGACTCTTCTGACAACAAGCCCCGTTACAGCAACACCTCAGGTTCGATCTTTTTACATCAATAAACCGGCAATTAAGTGTACTGTCGAACTGATGGGAAGCACGTTAAAAGACTTAATGTCTGATAGAACTACATGCCGAGATCTTCATTCAGGAGACCGTCGCAAATATAAATATGATTGGCAACCCAGGCCAGAGTTATCACGTACTTACCCCCGATGCTTCGAGCCTTTATGGAGCTCAGCAATTGCCAGTGTTTTCTGACGAAACAGTCAGTTATTTTTATAATATATTATCCTCCTTATAGGGAGGCAATTGAGCCTGCGGTCACCTGATGGTCACCTCACGGTTCTTATGATACCGCCTTAGCATACCGTTTACAAACGAGGCCTCCCGCGTGATGACCGTTGACTCCGTTGACCCCGTTGACCCTTTTTCCGACCCCGTAACTGACCCGTGATGGTTTTGTTCAAGAGTCTGGCGCAGCGAGCGCGCCGGGGGGGCGCGCCTAGCCGGCCGCCGCGCGTACCCCCGCCTCACCGCGCGGTGAGTCACACAACCCTACTCTCCCCCCCCACAATATATGGGAGTCAATCCCGAAATAGCCCTGTTAGACCCACTTGACATGTCTCCCAGAGAAACAGAGAAATAAACAATGGTACCCTGTGCATGCTCAGTAAAATAAAAAACTGCTCAATCAGTGGTACCATCACTTTTTTGCGTTAGTATGTACGGTCGAACAAATGTAAGGCAACGCAGTGGCTGTATTCAAAACGATGCGCTGTTTTAGTGCATCTGTGAAGCATTATGTTTGTTCAACATCGTGTGTATCTGTTCGCAATTCTGTTAAATTCTGGGCGGGCGAGTCAATTTTGCTTAACTGGCAATGCAATCCTCCTCTGAGCATGATAACCACATGCAGACATGGAGACATTATAGTATTCCCTATGCGATAGACCCGTATCTAGATTGTGGGGTAAACACGACTGACAAAGATGCGGCAGGCGGGATAATTAGCTAGATATATCTTGAACAAAACCATCGCTCGCTGGCAGGAAGTATTGTGAACGGACCAAAGTCTTGTTATTATAATTTAGGCTGACTCGCAACTACATAAATATTTTACCCTTATCGAATGCCGAATTATGACAATGAAAAAGTTAATTCAACGGTTTAAAAACAAGGAATTCAGCTCGCGATACCTTTATTTTAATTGAATTTTTTAAGATATATCAACAACTTACAGCTTACGCAATGCTTAGATATTCCACTTGAAAAATGCGATAAAAGTTGTTTCATATGAAGGTAACAATGTTTATGTTTTTGTAAATTCTTGAACCGATTATACATATGATTTATTTCTGAAAATAATTAGATCACGGACCCGCTGAGGAGTTTCCTTCCTCAGCCATATCTGAGATGAAATATGAAACTAAATTTGACAGTCAGTTAAGAACAACGTCCCAGGCGGCGTCCGCGACAACTTCCAACTACAGCTCTCAATATAAAGAATGACAGAGACCCCGTACATTATATGCGCACTGTAATATCAATAAAAACACATACATTTAAAAAGAGTATTAAGAGTACATTTCCTTAGTCATCTTCAAAAAGGATAACTAATTGTCATAAAAACGATGGAAATGTTCCGACTAGTCAAATATTTCCTAAAGTATTAAACCGATTTTACTGAAACCAAGCTAAAAACCATCCTGATTAAACTGGCTTTCAAATCAAGGAAACTGCATCGAATTCGGTCTTTCTTAACGATTGAAAGAGATATTGAATGTCCTAATTAATAAAGAAACGTTGAGTTTGAGAGTTTGAATCGACCACACATGTCAAAATTTACACCCAACTTTTTTCGTCTGGGGTTCAAAATAGAACACAGACAACCAAAACCAAATCCGATCCGTTATAAATAAATCAGCAAGCAAACAATTCGAGAACGTTCCAATTGCTGTATAATCGCAGTATTCTTACAGAGTAGCGATAAATAAAGCCTTGCCTGGCGGGTGACATACAACTCGGATAATTTTTAATCTTCAGAGGAGAGATGCTCATTTTTCACGGAGAAGCCTTCTTTGTCAACAAAACAAGAATGCCACCAGCACGAGCGAATCTCAACTCTATTGCCAAGAAATAAAACCTCGTTTAGGTGAACAGAATGCAACAAGGGCCCGACAGCTTATGAGCCATGTTTGGTTGTCTCAGTTGACATGAGAGAGAATTATTCTTTCATCTTGTTTTGCGCTGGTTTTTTCGCGAGAGCGCCATCATGGTTGTACGGAAGACGTGTTTAGTTGTACCATTGAAGTTTCTGATAGGATAAAATTGCTTTTGAAATATTGTTTCACTCGTATTTTAGTGGTTTATTAACTTTTTTAGTTTTAGTAACAAAATATAATTAAATTAATTTGTTCCGTTTATAATTGCCCATTGTCAAGTGAATAATTGGCATTGGCATAGCTATTCTAATATTTTTTTATTATTGATATCTGATTAGTACAATACATTGCAATATTTACTTAGTAACTATTGGTACAATTACTTCAATTAAAACTGGACAATCTAGATTTATTTTTATTTTAAGAAACAGAACACTAAACAAAAACAAAGCTTCGCCTCGCCGTAGACTGCGTAGAGCGTCTACGAGCCGGCTACGTCTGAGACTACGGCACTAAAATATAAAATTTGGATAGAAAATTACAAACAAAAATCTATCTACAAAACTTAAACAAGCCCAACAACCGTATCCAAAACAACCACGACCTATCACCCAACAAAAAAACCACCACCAAAACTCCCAACCCGCGAAAGAACCTCCACATTGGAGTAATCAATACTACCGCAGGCTCGCTTAGCGGGTCCAGATATGAATGAATAGGTTGCAAAGCCTAGGTTCCCAGCGAGGGGGTGGCGCGGGGAAGGGGCGGGGCGGGGCAAGATGGCTGCCCATTGTCTCAGCACTGATTACGGCGAAGGGAGGCCCCTTGCACATATTAATTATATACTTAGCTCGGTGGTTTTTTACCTGGCCGCTTATGTATTTGCGCACGTTGTTCACAACCTGTCGGGGTTGGCGCTTAATTATTTAGAGGGGTTTTGTACTGGGGAGCGTTTAGTTACTGGGCTAGTACTGGTAGTATTAGCTTTTAGTGCGGAGGTCGGTTTGGTTGGCGATGTTGGCACGTTGTTTTGTTGGTGTTTGTGATACGTGAGGCATGTTTTAATTTTGATTTGCGGTGGAATTCGTTACTTTTTTTACGTAATTAATACTGAACAGTGGGATATTTTATTTGTTTCAGTATAATTATGTTTTATAAATATGCTCATTTAATTAAATTAAGTGAATATTATAAAAGTAATTTAGTAAATTAATCATTAACTTACATTTTAATTTAGTAACATTTTAGGTATGGACAAAATCTGACAGTTATGCTTATTTATACAATTTCTACTATATCATTGTTTTATAATGTATGCATCCCATAATCATCACTAATTCATAATATAAAACTATCCGTCATCTAGAAATATATCAAAACACAGTCACTATTTCAAAAACCACCATTATACTCGTAAATGACATCTAGATTCTAACTTAACATTGACAACGACCCTACCATCCTACGCAAACACCCTTCAACCTATCAAATTAACATTACAATTAATATAATATCCCAACGAAACAATCCACTATCTCACTGCTCTCACACACGTCACACTTCCATCACGCTATAGAACCGAACATCGGAGGCATTAGTCTTTCGACGCCACAAATGGATTCTAATGCACTGAGAGTGCACCTTATAGAATTATCTGCCTATTACGCACTCGCTTTGTGCATCCTTTCATATCGCATCCGCAACCATTAGCGGAACGAAAAGAGCCATAGTTGCAAGGTAAAGTGCACTTTTCTAACTGCGCCGGCCATTTTGCTCGCGGCATTTTGATGATAAAAGTAACTGTAGTATTACTTTGTTGATGAGGGTAGTATTACTCTCTTGCTTTGATCTCAACAGCGTTGTCATCGTCATCATCATATGACATATCGAAGCGATTATTCTCTCAAGCGATACAAAGGTAATTCGCAAATGACTAGAGTTGTATGAAATTAATTTGAAACACCAGGTGTTTTAGGGGTTGGGTGGATGAGATAACTGTGGTTGAAGTAGTGAATTACAGATAAAAATTGCTCTAACTAGCTGTGTGGTGTCCGGCAGAGTAGAATAGCACACTCGTGGGTGTTGTACAAGGCGACTAATGTTTTTGAGGTAAAAATTCTAAAGTCTCCGTAGGCTGGGAAATGGGCAGCAACGTTTTCCTTTGTTTCATTTACAATACTGCGATCTCCAACCCGCCAACCAAGCGTGGAATTTATGGCAATAAAAAATTATCTCGTGGAAGAGGCCCTAAGTCCTGTAGTGGACTGTTATAGGCTATGGATGATGATGATGATGATGATGATGATGATTGCTCCAACCCCGATCGACGAAGCTTGAGTCGAAGCTCGATTTATGGGTGTCATAAAAGGTGAATATGCCTGAGAGGCTAACCAGCTGGGACCTGCGTGGCCAGAAATCGGACAGTAGGACTTTTCTATTATTTATTTAAAGCACTGTTATCACCAGCCGCCTGCCAAACGTGGATATTATGGCAAAAGCCTTCGCTAATATTGAGGAGTTAGAAATCCATCAGTAGTCCGTTAAGGGCTGATAATGAAGATGTGGATGGTTCTAATAGACGGTTGCATTTTAATAGATTTTAAACTATTAGAGTGCAAAATATCAAAGATTAAGTCGTTGTTAACATGATTTCAAACACTAAACTAGTGATAAGAGTCTATCTCGCCTGAGGAGTTCGTCAGCTAGACAACTGCCTGAACTATTATGTTGTTTGGTCTGAATTGAGTTAATTAGATATAATTGCGACGCGAAAGAGCCTTTATTTCCTTCTCTCAATACTAAGATGAAAGAAATAACCGGAGCTATGTCGCGTCTTACAAATAAATTAAATAAATCGAAATTCAATTGACATTGTCTTTTCTCGCTTGTGCTAGCCGTGCAAACCCCGTAAAAAGCTGCCCGATGTAGCCACAGTTGTATATTTATGACAGTTTACTTTTACAGCTGTCCGATTTTTTTATAATTCCAGTTGATGGGTGGCAAGAAAACGAACTTATATTGATGGTAGATATTTCGTATTTAGGTGAAGAGTATAGATAGGCGAAGCGAAAGAAGTAAATATTCCGTAAGAAGGAGGCACCGACGTCATTGGGATGCATGGAATACCTAGAGATTTTGATTTTATCAGATACGTAGCGGGTGTAGTGACCACTTAAATCCAGTTCAGTTTGACCCTGTGCTACCCATAAATATGTATAAGCTTTCTGACTATTTTATCCATATTGTGTAAGTATCAAAGGTCCTATTAATAAGGTTATTTACCAATCATTATTGTGTAATCCAGACATTTTCTCACATAGACAATATCTACAGTTACAATTTAATCTCTGTTGTATTCGCCTGTGTTGTTCGCTTAGTGTATTTTGTCTCAGAGAAACTAACTGTTGATAATTACATCAATTTTTACCGATAGCGACATAAAAGAGCCATACAACAAAAAAATTGTTTTAAATTTGGTTAGGTTAGTGTTCTATTGAAAGGCCCAAGGTTCACTATATGAAATGGAGGCGGTTGACCAAGAAAACTTGGTTTCGACAGTATACCCTGCGACATATTCTTCCGATTTTAATAACCAGCAAGAATATGAATGCATCCACTGCTTTAGTGAGATAGCTGAAATTTTTGATTTATTTTAATAGTTGAAGTATTTTGAACTGTATAAAATACCTGGGGTACGATCTGATACTTGTGTGTAACATATTCACATAAAAATTTTGTAAGTACCTCATTCGCATCAAACTTTTGGTCATCGAATTGGTCATGGAACATCGAAAATCAGCGCTGTGATTCATAGCATTACACTGAGGCTGGTCCAGTTTGATCCGACGTCTCATCAAACTTCTTTGCTTTTTTCAAACTCGATTTATAATTCTTTTGAATGTGTATTTGGGCCAAATAAAGATTTGTCAATGTCTGTCTTGATACAGTTTTCTCTAAAGAATTAAGTGTCTCTTGCAAGGTTTAGCTATCATACCTACCTGTAGAAATTCGGTATGGGTCGCTACTCTATCATAATTACTCTCTGGCGACGCGAGCTTATTCTAGAACTCCAGCTACTAACGGGCAAGTTTCTGGAGCTTTTCACGTAAATCAAGTGGATTTATATCCCGCCGAGGTCGTGTGGGTTTCGCTGGTAATGGCGGAAGTTGCTTTGGGTTTTCAGCTGGGCAGGACACTGACTAATTAGTCCTACCTACTTTAATTCTACAATCATTACAGATCAGATACTAGTAGGTGCTAGTGGGTATCGATAAAGATCGCAGGTACTAGCTGGATGCGGATAGGACAAGGTCGGCTTTTGTGAATATCTCTGAAGGAGGCCTATGCCGAGCAGGTTGCGTCTTTCGACTGATATGATGACGATGAGGTGATATTATTTACTTTGAGTTAATTGAACTTATATTTCAAATTAAATAGGTCTATTGTCTAGTTGGATGGAGAACACTGTGCATGTAACGTCATGCCTTCTCCCTATAGGTGAAGCTAAACTACATGTTTGTTACGTATGTACCTACATCGCAAACCTTAGATTTGGTAGCAGTGGGCAGTCACCGCAGATGAATCGCACCGGACCCTCGCTCGCCTAATGAGTAGTGATAATGACCAGTTAACGGCGGTCCGGGGGCATTAGGAACTCATCACGTGTGCGAACAGATTAACGATAGTTTCAACAACTACTATGTTCAGTTCACCTGCTGCGCATGATTGTTGTTTTTGCTGAATTCAATTCTTATCATACTTTAGAAGTTGAGTGTTACCAACTAATGTAATTATAACCTTAAAATATGGAAAAGTAGGAGATTTCATTCGGCAAGATAGGTTTTGGGTGGTGCATCTTCGACTTACGTGTACCATACAATCTTGTGTCAACCATATTTAGAAAGTAACATTTCAGGTAGCATTTGTGTAGTTTATCAGTTTTTGGGTACTGAATAGTGGTCCGGCATAAAACATAACATCCAGCTTCTTAGCTGTTCGTCGAGAACAGAAAATGGACACAGCCTTCAGTTGTGTAACGTATATTTTAAACACTGCGATCTCCAAGCGGCTTCTCAAGCATGGAGATTATTCCAAAGACCAGCAAAACTGTTAATTGATAATGATACAACAAAAAAGCTTCTTTTCTACGGATAAAAGGATATTCTGACTAAGAATTAACGAGCACTCAGAATGCTGTAAGCACCATTTACTCGAAGCGTTCAATAGACATCATACATCTAAAGGCAAAGCCATTTATTTGGGATACAGGTAGGCATACAGATTCATCAAGATAATGTCTGTATTAACCCCCAATTGTGGGCATACAAATATTATAATTGTACAAAATAAATCTTAATAGATAACACTTATCAAATTAATGTATACTCATTTTTAACAAAACTTTAACTTAGGAATGAACGGTACCATATTTTTAAAATTCGTATATTTATTCATGTCTTAAAAACATTCTGTTACTTTATCATTATTATTTTTAGATTTAAATTTAAGCTATCTTAATAATGTCGGTGTATTATACTCTATTTCGAAATTGCAATTTTGTCCGCAACACCTTTACAAATAAAATAGCACCTACCTATAAATTCTACCCGTCGACACAGCTACCCTACATTTGGCTACAGAAGCGGCAACCCGGAGATTTCCCCAATCGTAAACAGAATCCGGGTATTAAAGTCCAACTGTCGGTGTCGGTGGCCGTATTAACGCACTATGCGTTACGAACTAGACGAGTCGTAAACCCGGGTATAGCGAAGAGCCGGTTGTAAAAAGGCAATGAGCACGGATATGAGCTGTGTGCGGGTGTGACGTCATAAGGAGCTATGCGACTGTCGACTGCAGACTGCAAGATATTGGCATTAGTTATGCGGCCAAGGAGTGATGGATGCAAGAGACGCCGAGCTAGCTAGCTGAGATAAAGGAAGGGAATCTGGATCTGAACTAGTCTGCATAGAATATTAACTGCAGGAATTTATAAATGGATGAGCTTGAGTATTTTTTAAATGTAGATCTTGTCTGTTGGTGATACCTATGTCGGATCGGTTAGGTTTTCAATGGTTTTAGTACTCCAGGATATTGATAATAAATCTGTCATTAAATATCATCTTGGCGTATACGCCACCCCCCCTACCTCGGACCTCGGACCCTAAAAATACGGGGAGATATATCTCCCCGCCCGTCCGAGGTCCGTCTTGAGCATTATCCAGGATTTGACAGATCAGGTTCCTTTACAGTAGATCGACTGTCATCTGACTTAACAGGGAAACCTGACCAGATTGGCTCATGGTACATATTCAGTCGTCTGAATCAATTATTATATGTTTTCTCGCCGTAAGAGCGTCGGTTAGTGTTCAACTAATACATACACACACAAACATACTAGCGTATATAACTTAGAAAAAGGTCATTAGTGACACTGGGGATCGAACCCGTACCTCTCGCTTACGAGTCGGACCCGCTAGCCATAAAGCCATCGACGTTCATAAAACTGTCTATACTTATGTACAATACTTCATATTTACTTCACAACAACGCCTAAGCAATAAATAAGAGGAAATAGAGTCACGAGCCAACCACAGCGGGCCGAAATAACCAACATTACTTGCGCTCAGAATTAATAAAGACGCACTTAAGTAACTCATTCATTTGTATGTATGACGTGCCGGTCGTAAACAAAGCCCTGTCTGCCGGAATGCGTCTAATATGGTAGCTAAGGCTGCGTATTGGGTATGCAGGGGAGTCGAGGGAGTCCACTAAAAATCTCGTAAAAATACACCAAGCGCAGATATTAACCGCTGGCACCCGCCGCGGAGGCTTCGTAGCTCTGTGGAACACATTGCATAATCTGTGTAGTCTGTGGTAGTGTGGCTGGGCCTAGGAGAGGTTTAGTAATTAAGGAGGCTGTATGTAGTGTTATGCAGATGAGGTTGATGGGGTTCGGTGTTCGAGGACTTGAGTGTGGCAGTGGGAGTCGGGAGTGGGAGAGGTTGTGTTAGGTTAGTTGTTTGTGTAGTGTTTAATTCTGCATAATTTTTTGGATTTTTCTTTAATTACTGATTTGAGCCTCCGAAATCACTTTACTTGAATTTGCGAGACAATGTTTCGATATTTTACAAGATTGTAAGCATGTGTCCTATACTGACGGGTCCATGACGATTTTTTCTTTGTCACTTACACTTTCACGGTTACACCAATAACTTACACTCACACCGATAATTATATAAAAAGTAGAAATTTAAAGTAAATAATAGAAAAACTAATAACCTTCACTGTAAAGTTAGAAACAAGCCGAAGTAAGTAGATGTAGGTATAAAGTGCAAACGTCAGCTTAATTTTAAACTTGTAGCAGACGGGGATCCATTTTATTAAATTTATTAAATATTAAGTATCCAGACCCCCCGCCTGCTTTTAAGTTGAAATTTAAGTGCCGTTTGCATTTTATACACCTATTTACTTACATATACGGCTTCTTTCTTAGTTTTTAGTTATCAGTCGGGGTTGCTTGGGCAAGTTCACACAGCGCCATCTAGCCCCAAAGTAAGCAAAGCTTGTATTATATAAGCTTGTGTTGTGTTGTGTAAAATAAATGTAATATTGAACAATTTAGATAAATCGTAATGCGCTTAATTAACAACTATGGACATGTCTTCTTTGTTCAGGTACCTAAATATATTGATCTTATTTAATTGTACATACCCGAAGCCTTTTTGTAATACTGAGGCGCCCGATCAATATAAGAGCTCAATTATTTCTCCTTTTAGTTTTCTTTTCTGTATTTTTTTATTTTTAATACGAAATTATCTTATGTATTTAGTATCTTATTAAAACAAGCTTAAAAATCCTCTACTCACCATTAGAATCCCACCCTAACCGATACTTTCAATTGTTCCCAGGCATGCACCGTAAGTCCATCGAGGCGGCGCAGCACCTGAAGGAGTCGGGGTCGGAGCGCGAGGGCTCGGAGGCGGAGCCCGACCGCGCCGGCAGCGCCTCGCCGCGGCACGACCATCCGCATGATGCACAGGTGAGGGTCGACGGTCTCCTGCTTTGATCTACAGCTACTCATAGATATATTGGCATTTTTAATGTTAGACAAGTCCCACAGACAGAGGTTTTCCCTGGAGAGTACAACATGGTGGTCTTCAAGAAAGGGGTGAAAAGGTTTTTACGGGGTCGGTAACGCGTGGGTGATGCCCCTGGTATTGCTAACGTCCATAGGCTGCGGTGACTACTTACCATCAGGCAGGCCGTAAGGTTGTTTGCCACTTTTGTGGTATAAAAATAAACATTTAATTAGATAAATAAGTGGGGTTTTACCGAGATTAAACTCAGTTGCCATCCTACTGCCGTCCGCCATCTTGATCCACTTCGCTTGGTCTTCGGCATCCTTGGTGGTGAGTTTGTTGACACGCATATCCGATGCGTGTCAACAAACGATGGACCAGACGATTCTAGTCGACACATAATTTTCGGCCTGCGCAAGACGTGACCATATCATCGAAGGGCACACTTATAGCTTATCTGTGAATTGTCTGCGAAGTACTACGTCACGTACGTGACGGCCACCGCGTATGTAGGCGTTTCGAACGCATGCATTTCGGACATTATCCTTAAATCTTCAGTCTTAACATTGCTTCCAAATCAACCTTAACCCTCTCCAACGCCCCCAGGCGCAGAGCTCCCCCGCATCCAGTACGACGGCCTCATCCTGCGCAAAGGGGCGGGCCTCAGCTGAGCCCCGGGAAGGTTACGAGGATCCCGAAGCGTTCAGGAACAACAGCATCGCGTGCCTGCGAGCCAAGGCGCAGGAGCACCAGGCGAGGATACTGTCCAGCAATCTATTTTTGCAGGTGGGTTAAGTTTTTTGACGATGTAGGTTTGAGAGGTAAGTGCAGCCTTGCGTACACCGCGCCCAACATAAAGGGGTTTTTAATGTCATGCGGTAGGCAAACAGACATGCGGGCCACCAGATGGTAAGTGGTGACCGCTGCTAATAGACATTAATAACAGCAGGAGTATTGCCATTGCGTTGCCCACCTGTAACACCCCGGAACATGTAGCTCTGGCAGTAAAAAGCAATGCACATTCACTGCCAAAGTCACTTCCCAATTGCCACCTCATGGAGCACTGGAAAATCGCTGGAAACTTTAGGTGCGGAGACTGTCCAGCAATATTTTGCTACAGTTGGGTTTGAGTACTTGACGATGTCGGTCTGAGCATTTGACGTGCAAGCCAAAAGCTAACGTACTTAGATGCCGACGATCAAACGAAGTGGACAAGGACAAATAGGAAGGCAGACCCCGGGCTCGAACGTGCTTTTGATGGACCTATTGGAAAGCAGTTACCGTCATCCATATCATCAGCAACAAGGGAGCGGATGCGGTGCTAGGCTCTGAGATACCTGTGACATGCCTCTGGAAAAACCCAAGTTGTAGTAAAGGAAAGACCACGTGTTAACGTCGCGTCAATTTCCATCGCATCAGATTCCATGCTCAGCAGGTTAGAGCTTAAATTACGTAGAGTCAAGGAAGGACCATGGTAGGTACATGGTGGATGTAGCTGTAGGTGGATGTAGGGTAGATGTAACAGTATAGAATGTCTATAAGCTCAGGGGAATATGTAGGTTATAGCCGTGGACGTGCTGTCGTTATGAGAATGAAGTACAACTTCACTTATAGCAGCCGTGGTGCTAGCTATTAGTGGCTGACTTCCAACTTAGCATTTATGTCTAACTGACGCCTATGTCAGTGTGCTGGTCATATTTGCCGTAGAACCGGTGGTTCTTGGGGCTGTTCTCGAGGTGGTCCCCCACCAAAATTTAATTTAATAACAGCTGTATACATATATTACCTA